>JBBMOE010000011.1:4386866-4635233 GCA_037975065.1 Chaetodon trifasciatus
CTCTCTCTCTCTCTCTCTCTCTCTCTCTCTCTCTCTCTCTCTCTCTCCCTCTCTCTCTCTCTGGCCAGCTGTGCTGCTTTCAACAGGCAATGCTAATGATGCTAGCGAGCCATTTTAGGGAAACAAACTGGCAAGATTTTCCTATAGTGTGACAAGTTCCTGGAGACAAATAATCTGCTGAATTTCAAAACGTCAAGCTATGCCTTTAACCTTGGCCCAGTCCTGCTGCCTGCAGCTAGAATGTGTTTGGACTTCAGCCACATCAGTTTGGCCCCACCAGTCTCCAGAGACTCCAGAGTTCATTTCTCATTGGCTGAGCATCCTGAAGGGAGAAGCAAGAGGATGATGTCATATGATGCTATTAACCTATAAAACTGAGCGTTTAGCAGGAGTAATGCCATTTATTCTACTGTATCTCTGTCTGCTTTAAAACGTGGACTACAATGTGCCATAGACAACGTGGCATTATAAAGGTTCATGCCCAAACCTTAAGTCTCTAATCCCTAAATGAGCAGTTGAGAGCTCTAACCATAAGTCATGATTTATGAACAAGAGCAACCAGGATCCCACTAATCCAAACATGCTGTGGGCAAAACACCCCAAAACATGCCTGGAAAATGCATCAGATCTGCTCAAAAGACACAAGGTCATATACTATAGAGTGGATAATACTCATGTAAGTAATGTTTAGTGAGATAATATGCAGAAAGGAAGCACACTCTAAAGCTGACATATCTCCATAAAGTTATCCAGAGGAACAAAGGTTTTGTGTACTGATATTTCTAATAGAATCATTTCTCTTTGGTTTGAGCAAACATTGTGACCAACACAAATCTAATGTTCTGGTCAAGATGTTCAGGTCAACATGACATGCAGATGTACATGTTTTATCCTGAAACCTTCCCAAACCCCTGTGAAAGCAAGAGACCGGCAGCACAGTGCAACAGAACAGCAGAGCTTATCAGTCCTGCTGGCTTCTCCATGTCAGCGAGAGCTGGAACTCATGTCAGAAAAGTAGCACAAGTGAGGTAATTAATCATGGAAGGGGATGAATAGCATATGTCCCTGCAGGTCGCTCTCATGTTCTGCCAAAGTGTATAGCAAGAGCCATCATGTTCCCAATCTCATTATTCATCCAGTTCTTTTTTCCTATCAAAAATGAAATCAATAAAAGATAAAGATCTCAAGCTCTCTTTATACAGACCACAGGATCAAGGGGTGCCAGAAGTATGAACATATAAAAATGTGTTATTTTTCATTTGCAAATGTGCCATGACTTCCAGAGGAGAGAAAACAGACACCAGACTTGACTGATTATTTTCAGGTGCACCTTTGTTTAGTGGTATTTAAGCCCCAGATCACCAATATTTATATATTCTGTAACTGTGAAACTCACAGTTCAACACGAGTAATGATTGATATTATAATGATGAATAACGTCTGTTTTCCCTTTTGAGTTTACTGAAGGGGACCAACAACTGGGTCATGGCTGAGTGCCAGAAGGCTCGGGGGCAGATTTAAAACAACCTGTAAATGCTGATTTCCAGGGGGACACAGAGGAAGGTGTACACAAGCTTTACAAGACATTTATTCATGCACTGAATGCCTGTGCAACAAATCTTTACAAAGTAGAAGTCAGAGTCAGTAAAAATGTGTTTGAAATACTAACTTACATAACATTAGTTATGATAAACCATGTCATTACATTTTAGGGCAGAAGTGTAGACACAGTTTTCAAGATACCAAACACCTTCTCTACAACTTAGAAAACACCCTGAGTGACAAGAGTAAAAGGTACACCTCTTAAAATATTATTATGATGTTGCATTCTCTAGAAAAGCAGCATGGTGGTGATACCTCTGTAAATCCTGGGAGACCTTGAGGAGAGGCACTCAGCTTTCCTCCTGAAAGGGGCTCCTGGAGGGCTTGAACAGGTTTTACTTATGACTGAGAGTTTACAGCCATGCCAGCAGCTCTGTGCTTCAGCACTGCAGTGATTTCAGCCAAAGGCTAACATCAGCATGCTAACATGCTCACAATAGCAACGCTAACTTGCTGATGTTTATCAGTTAAAAAGTTCATCATGCTCACCATCTTAGTTTAGTGTGTCAGCATGCTAATATTTGATAATTAGCAAGGCTGAGGCTATTGGGAAAACCATCCAGCCGTTGTTGAGATATTTCAGTCTGGACCAAAGCAGTGAACCAACTGACCGACAGACTGATATTATCACCTGCAGAGAGCATCCAGCAAAAAGAAGAGAACCCATGTCCATGTCCTATCTGAGACTAACAAAGGATTGAACTGAAATCAAACTGACACACGGTGGTCATAAAGGCTGAATTCCTCAGAGATTACACTTTGTGTTGCAAAGAAAATGTTTCCATAACAATTATTGAACCTTTCCAGGCAAAACACTAAAAACACACTGACTTATACTCCTTGGAATCATCAATATATTTATAGCTAATGGAAAACAAAATAGAATAAAACAACATATGGTAGTGATAGCTCCTCTTTTATTTTCCTTAGTGCACAACTCATTTAATAAACTGTCCAGCAGTCACTGCCACTTTAGTGAGAGCTTGCGGTTTCTGAAAGTAATCATGGCTTTATGTAATTTTATGTGATGTTTTTACAGAGGCACAGGCCCTCGAGAGCCACTTGACTGCTGTTTTTGCACTTGTTGAGAGTAATTAAATCAAGGGCTGATATAATGAGTTTTAAAATACACTGTCACAGTGGTCCTCAGTAGAGCTGATTTAAAACAGGGCGGCTTTTTGCGAAAGACTCGTGCTCTATCAAAGAGTCAAGCAGTAGAATTTATAGACTTAAGCCTTTAATAAAGCACCCTTAAAGACTTTCTTCACCTGACTGTCTTCACCTTCTTTCTTCACCTGATTGTCTGTTCTGAAAATAGATCGAATATTAAAAACAAATACAGGCGATAATCGTGAATGATCTCAGATTCAGAGTGATTCATTTTCAAAGGTTTGGTGCCTCCAGGTGCTTTCCTATCATTTTCCTTGTAATAATATGAATTAAAATGCCATTTATTATTACCATTATTGATCTGTGGCTACTTTCCTGGCGTAAAGAAGAATGATTTGATTCAAGTGAAGCCATCACTGGAGCTGGAAGTTTCCAGAAGTCAAGCAAAGTGTAATTATGAAGCGGCTGCTTGTCTCTGTCTCATTTTGAGTGACACAAAACAAAAGACATAAAAACAATAAACGAGTATAAAAAGAACAAGAAACAAAACTTCCAAGAAAATTGGCCTTTAACACTGTAACTTAAATCCCAGCTGGGTTGCAAATACATAATATGGCTTTTGTTTGACAGGGACATCAGTCAACTGGGTTATTTATGGAAATTCAAGTTGAATGGAATCCCATAATGACAACAAACTCTACCTTGGATGTTGTGGACTGAATCACAATCTCAGAGGGTCGGGAGCGGCGGACGGGTGAGAAAAATAAATCATAACCCTAAATTTTCTAAAGATGGTTGCAAGATGACAATCTCCCCATTATTCTGTTGCTTTATGGCCAAACAACAGCGAGCTATGTTCATTTGTCAGTCACTCCCACATGTTGATGTGAGGTTGTGCTGTGGAATCGGGAAATAGTTCCAACTGAACACGCGCCCAAACGTTATAGATCATCAACCTATTGCTCAAAGACCTGTCAGCAATAGAAATTAGTCTGCCAAATGCATCACCAAACAGAGCACAAAGGAATGAGACTGTGTAACTCATGTTTCCCCATGTTTTACACTCGCAAAATTAGAACTGAGGGGAGACATGAAGGGCTTTTCCACATTTAATGAGAAGGCAATGATGCTATGACGCATGTTACACTGATAACATGTAATAAAGGAGGTGTATCTTGTTGAATTCGTCACATACACTTTTTAACATTTTTTAAGTAACATAATTGAAATACTGAAAACACACTGCAGCTATTTATAACTGGATGAATTATGATACATACAGGGTTGAAACAATGCAAGCACAGCAGCAGCAGATTATTTTTTTAGTCATACAGGACGTGGAAAGAGAGAACAATACAGAACAGTGCAGGTGGCCAGGATTCAGACCTCACTGCACCTCAGGGGAATCATCCAAAAGTTGAAAATGCTCCATACTATGAAGTCTTACTTTGGCAGACTGCTTTCTTTTGTGCTTCTCCTCTGCTCTCTATTGCTGTTTTCAGAATACAAAGTGTACAGGTAAATGCTAATGACAGAAAACATGTGCATAAGGCAGACAGCAGCTATGCAAAGTGTTACTCAACAAGACTAAGGGTCAACAAGCACACTGAGACTGTATTCATAGGCACACTGATGCTAAATGTTAGCATGCTAATATTCTCACAATGACAATGCTAACATGCTGATGTTTAGCAGGTTTAATGTTCTTCATCATCTTATTTTAATGAACATACTGAAGCTGGCTGCATGCTTCTGGCATGTATACACCAACCTCCACAAAACAAATCAGACATCCAATGTACATGATAGAAGTTTTAATACATAACCACAGGCCCCACTGCATCGGTACCACCAGGGCAGGTTAGTTCTACCAAAGGTGATTCTGATCGTTTTAATGAATTGTTTTCTTCACCTATCCCAAAATAAGACTCCAGTCTGTGAGGGTGGAGCAGGAACTTTGTGTGGGAGGTTAGGCAACATTAGAAACAGTCAGATGATAGTTTGATCTATGATATTCATTTAATGGACAAAAAACATTTGATTTATAACGCTGAATCAAACTTTTTATTTTGTTAGAAACCAACTGCAGATCTTACAAAGCTTGGGGGTTCTCTCTTCTTCTGTGTTCTTCTTTTTTCTAATATGCATTGCTCTGCTTTACTTTTTCCTCGACACAGTGGTTTCTGTGTGGCCAGTGTTAGCGATTGCCCCGGGGCTGCATACTTTGTTGTTTACTGATGAAAAACCACCCCATTTTTTGTTCTCAGGGAAAAATACTGGAAAGATTCCCCTTTTGTACATTCCCACAAATCATCTCTGATGACTCACTTGGGAAAGTGTTCACAGGCATGCATAGAACATCAGTGGGGAAAAAAAACGTTTAACTGGTTGAAATGTAGAAAAATGATGATGACTGTATATGAGCTTTTGTAACATCACATGAGGTTTCTGAACTTTCTGAGGCATTTTGCTCCAAGCCACTGCAACATGTCTGACATGTAACCTCTCCCTGGGTGAAGAACCTATGCTGCTGATCCTGCATTTAGTATCTATATCTGGAGTACATTAGAGGTTCACTGGATTCACTAGATTCACTAGGTTTAGTAAGGAGACTGGCATAGCAGATTCTAATACCTCCAGCTCACAAAAAACACTAAAAAACAACATTTCAAGCAATATTACACATATACATAAAATGAAGGCATCCACGAGCAGTGATGACAATGTGAAGAGCAGATGAAACAGCGCTGTCCACAGAAAAAACAGTCTGCAGATAAGTCTATTGAAGAGTTGAACAACCCTTACAATAACAATAATAAACACGTCTGATCTAAACTGTTTATTCAGACACACAAATTACCTTAGGTGCTTTACTGGAGCTACAGTAGCAGCTGTAGCTACATGTTGCACTTAGTGCAGCTTCCAGGCTGCAAGTTACCTGACAGGGGTGAGCAACTAAGCAGCTTGTTTCAACTCTACTGCAGCAAAAACTTAATGCTAACTAGCTGACTGAGCAGCATCACCCATGTAATTCCAAAGAAATGCCTGATGAAGTTCATCTTGGTGATAACTTCTCTCTCAGAAGCAATTTTATAGCTGTGAAGTTTCTGTCACACACCTGTCTGAGCTGCATGCCCTGCAACAGCTTGCACGTGAGGTGTTTAGGAAACACCCGTAAATTAGGCTGCAGAATATAAACACCACCATTGATTTGTGACTTTGGGTGGGAGACATGTTGAGATGAAGTTTTTGAATGCTGTTGTTCATGAGTGCATTTGAGTTCACTTCACAAAAACTGACCTTATTCCACTTGATCAAGGAATTTGATTACAGCTTCTTTTCTAGACAGAAACCCTTTGACCTGATTGAGAGCAACTGGTGAAACTATTACTTTGTTCTTCAGTGTAACTTAACTGCATTTCTCTGGCTGCACAGCTTGTACATCACTGACTTTGCAGATGACACAGAGCAGAGCTCAGCTGGAGCATGTCTATCTGTTTTGGGTGGCTAAAATAGAGCTAAAGCTCCACGAGAAAGTCCACAGAGATTGCACGGACAGACTTTTCATCCCTCCATCCCAGAGCCAGATATGTATCTGCTGTGATATGGTGGGACACTGTGGGTGCAGTTTTAATGTGAGCTGACATTGGAGAAAAATATCAGACATATGTTCTGGTTTACCTCAAGAACTCCCCTGAGCCATACGTCTACTGATGTTTGTCTTTCAGGGAGTAAGAAAATGGTCCAAAATTGGCTTTTTTAGGCTCACAGGAGAGGATGATTTCTGTTTGTTATTCTGGGGTGGATAATAATGAGAAGATTACAGAGATAGACTTATCTTGCTCTTATAACCTTATCTGTGTTGTCAGCAGTAAAAAATCCATTATCCACAGGGAATTAAACCTGAAGCCAAATCCAGATTGCAAATGTAAAATATGAGTTGAGAGGTGATATTTATTACTGATGTAATATTGTGCGAGTGTTGGGGAGACCTTCCCAGGAACATTAAAAAATTCTTTTAGCCACGTTACAGTTTGGAGCTTTGCCTTGGCTGGCGAGTGTCCCTGTGTGCTTTTACTGCAGTTCTGGTTGATAAATGTCCCAGGAGAAGACCGTCTGGTGGTCAGAAAACCCACAACTATAGCCAGAGTTCCTTCAATCCATGACGCTTTCTTTCAAAGTCTAAACTATGATTGATGGTCATGTTTTAGCTGAAACCTGGGAATGGTCCCTGGGGTCAAGGTCTTGACACAGTGGGCTGGGAAACAGTTTTGGGAATGGATTTGCTTGAAGACATTGAATTCCAATAAACAACATTCCAGCTACATGGTCTGGCTTGCCACAAAGACCAGCATGCTCTTTGTAGACTCAAGTGTATGAGTTTTGGGAAATATATTAAAAAACATATTTCTTTATCTGGAAGCTTGTCACATAATGTGAAGAATTAATTTGCAAAAAAAGATAAAAGTCATTCTTCAAATGAATAAAAACAATAGCAGTTTCATTGATATTCCATTCAATGAACAATAAAACAGGGAAATATCTGTTTTTGCGAATAAGTCCTTCATATACAAACACAGTTTTGTGTTTATTTGAAGAACCATTTGTCATTCATGGGACTTTAAATATGACAAACTGAAAAAGCACCGCTCCCATTGCTGCGGTGGCAGAATCAAACTGAACACATCTCCTCTGACGGTGGAGGCTGAGATGTTTGGGTTAATCGCAGACAGCAGTCGCCACTTCTGACAGGCGAAGGTAGTCTGTGTGAACATTGAAGTTATTCAGAAAATTTTTACACTATACATTGGTTTGCCTTTCTGTGTTTTTCCTGCTGTGTCACGTGCGCTGTCACAAACACAAAAGCAGCATCGAGGCCAGTAACAATATTACTGTGGTTACTGTTTAAAATTTTTTACTTGAACGTCCACTGAGCGATGTTCGTGTTTCGTGGTTTCTGGCAATTCACACACCAACATCCGCAACTTCAACGTGCACTGCCGATTGGAGCTGGAGTCGATAAATACCCATAACTACCGCAGAGTCATTTGACCTGGGAATGAATGCTGAGTGAGGACAAAAGTAGTAGTAGTAGTTTTTGTCCTGTATGAAAGAGATTTCAGCCTCAAAAATAACGCTAACACACTGCTTCTCTCCCCAACCTTTTATGCACCACGGACCAGTTTCACATACACCCTGCGCTTGTTTCTCTTCAACGAGAAGGCTTCATTGCCTCTTTTGCGAGCCTATCGTCACATACTACCCAGAGTGGGCTTGGTGCATGAGAATCACCTGAAGCGATAAACCCATATATTTAAGTAGGACTGCTGATATTGTCTCTTAAATGCTGCTTTCTTTTTCTTGGAAGTTGTAGGCTCTTCTTCTTCTGTCTCATCATTTGGTCTTTTCCCGGTAATTCCTGAGTTGGATCCAAGGTTGGATCCCGGGTCGGTCCCAGGTAAGTTCCAGGTCAGTCCCGTCAATGTTCCGTGAGACATTACCGGGAAAGTTCCAGGAAAGTTCCAGGAAAGTTCCAGGTCGGTCTCGGGTCGGACCTGGGTTGGTACCGGGTCGGACGCTGAAAAACCGATTCATGCCTGTAATTCAAGCTGACTCAACCCAGCTGTTATTGTCATTGTTATTATCATTAGTGTGTGTCCCGGGTTGGATCCTGGGTACTGATCCGGCCTGGGTTGTTGATATTATTATTATTATTATTATTGGTGTGTGTGTCCCGGGTCAGTTGTTGTTATTATTATTACTATTATCATCATTAGTATTAGTGTGTGTGTCCCAGGTCAGATCCCGGATTATTATCATTGCTGTTTGTGTGTCGGGTTGGATTCTGGGGCGGCCCTGGGTACTGACCTTCAGAAGAAAAACTCTCTGTCTGGCCCGGCACCAAATGGTCCACAGACCAGTTCTGGTCCGTGTCCCGGTGGTTGAGGACCGCTACTCTACAGTGTGGATGTAAGTGCATATTACATATAAATAGGAAATGTAGTACGAAGCAGAGATGAGCTCACTGTTGGCCCAGTGTAGCCCGGTGGGTCGCATCAGTGGCTCCTGGTCGGCCCTGGTTGGCCTCATGCCGCTCAGAATGCGAATGGAACATGAAGGTTTATGGAGCTTTATAAAGTAAAATTGACTGAATAGAGCAGAGTTTTGTCCATTTTTTCCATACTCTGAGTTGATAACAGCACGGCTCTGCTGGCAGAGATGATGTCTAGCTGTCTAATAACTGGACTCATTTTGTTGAAAAGTTTTTATACATGATAATCTTTCTTTTAATGGCATTTGGTGCCTACGTTTTCAACATACAACTGATTCTACAGGATCCTCTTCACAGGTTTCATGGCAAAGGCGCTTAAAAGCTCAAATCCTTCACATACTTTACGGTGTTATTGTCTTGACTTGTCTACTTCTGCCTACAACATGGATTCATCTGTACAGTTTAGCACTATTATTATAAAGCAAAGTTTTTCTAAACATGTAAGATGGGATCAGAACTAAAGCATTGAAAACAGAGATTTAAGTCTCTCATTTATTCTGTTATTTTTGATGGCTCATGGATTTTATAACCAGCTGCCTGTCCAGAAAAATCATCCATTGCCTGTGTGATTTCTGTTTTCAATTTATTCATCACAGACATGATTCGCGTCCAATGATAACAGCCTGTTTTGTTTCCTCTCAAAACAAGTCAACCAACTCAATACGGGAGTGTATTATCTGTTCTGAAAGGTCCTTAAAATGTATAGCGGTGGGTGAATAGTTCACATTCCAGCCTGATACCATCAACAAGCCCGAAACCTGCCAGTATCATTTCACAGTATCAATATTATTTTTTTATTTATTTTGTTATGCTGGTGCACGCTTCTCATTTAATTGTTTCATGCAGCCTGCTGTGTGTTGGTTTTTAAAGCACATGTGGTCTAATAAATGTGAAAGTATTACCAGATTTTCTTCCTTTATTCTGCTTTACACAAGATAAAAATCAGATAGTTTTGTTTGAGAACGGATGTCTAAAATATTCCTGCTGTGCCACATAAATATCATGATAAATATTTAAATTGTCTTTTTTTTTTTGCCTTCAAAAATGAACAAATTGTTGCTTGTCATTGCAATACTAAATGGTAAAATTAGGATAATTAGATTGAGAAATAGTGACCAGTTGCTCTGAAAAAAGCAGTATATTTAATATGTTGACATGTAATGTTTTGCTAATAATAGTCATTGCGAAACCTGTTGTGCACATCAATAGAAAATGCTGAAGTTAACTATAATCTTGGATATATAAATAAATAAAAGCTTCATTACATTGTGGAACACTTGGATTTAATCACTAAATTAAATTTTCTTGACACAAGCATTCAACTAAAGGCTGATTATCACTGATATACATGTGTAATGTTTAATTAACTTCACCTCCAAATGCCATTAAAAGTTGCCTGATGCTTATGATTAAAATTCCTGTTCCAGGAGAAACATTCCTTTTCGTTTCTTCATCACTGCTTGCTTGCATGAAACGTCAAAGTTGTTCCTCATCACAGTTTGAATGATACTTACCAAAGTGCTTCATGATTCCATTTCCATGATTCCAAGTTTCTATTGGTTTTCCTTGCACGCAGAATTCCTCAATGAGTGACTATAAATCAAAAACAAAGTCTTATCTCATCTACACTGTTCAAACCAGGAGAAGCTGAACTGTGCACAGAAGCTCCACAGAGGCTCAACTGTCCTCCCGCACATGAGCGCAAACAGGAGGCTTAAGAAATGCAATAGTGTCATATTGAATTAGGTCTGCCTCTGGGACATGTCACGGCTCTGGCTTTCATCAAAGTCAAAGACATAAATGTTGAAATGTGGAGCTCTCAGAAACTTGACTCACTGTGATCAGTGATCAATGTCTTTCTCCTCATGAACCATGTTGGAATCTAACTTGATTGATACAAACTCTTGTTCCAGAGGCCAGAAAAGCCAATAATAAAATGCAGTTGGACTTAGTGCCCAGGAAACCAGATTGTAAGATACTGTAGTAACGCTTGGCATTCCTCCCGTCGTGAGCAGATCCCACATCACCACAAGCACCGGGGTGACAGGATACATATTTCTGCTGACTGCTGAGAGTAAATTTGGTGGCGGTAATCTAATGCACTTCAGCATACAGTAATTGTTTTCCCGCATTGATAACACAGAAATATGTCAAAGTCCTGCTGTTTGCCTGACTGCAGATGTTTCCACTAACCTGTCACGTGTTTAATGACTGGTACAGCCAAATACATGACGCTTTGGAAAAAGGTTTTTATAGTTATGTTTGGACTCTTTGTTTGGTTACTGTAGCCCATTTCATTGTTTTGGTTCTGGCTGATTGATCGTAGTAACCTAACTCCTTAAAATAATGTGGTCATGTTAAGATGTCAGGGTAACCACAGTGGTGAGAGAAGTTAACAAAGCCGCTCTTTCAGCTGCATGAGAACCAGCAGCACTGGCCTCAGCAATCAACAGACACTTCAGTCGGTGCACTAACAGATCTGATGTGATTTAATACAACAGCTCGGCCATTAAATCTGCCTGTAAGATAGTGATGTTCGGTTTTGATTGGCACAGTCAGAGAGGTAATTATCAAACTGCATGTTTATTATTTAGTGCTGTTGACTGGTGTACCTGATATTCTGTCCACCCCATTCACAGGAAACCCCCTGCACTCCAGTACAACACCACCCACTACGACCTCTTTACTAAACATAATGTAGAATTATTATGTTTAAAGTAGGCCAGTGAGCCTATGTCACCAAGCACACGTGCATGAATGAGACTGGATGTTACTAGTCAGCTGAGAGCTGAACAGATGATGTGTCAATAAGCCAATGATGTTGTGCATGAATGAGACAGCTGACATCATGCCGGACCTCATGGACTGTGCACAATACACACAGCAGCAGAAGAGGCAGAAGTGTTGAGTCCCTTCCTGCAAAAAGCCCTTTGTTCACTTCTTCCTGCACAAAACATTTAGCAGGGAAGTGTGTTTATGCGTGTGTGTACAATGTATTCCTTATGTTGTGGGGACATAAATCTGTTTGCACTGTCACATTGTGGTGACTCGCCTTCCTCATGGGGGGAAATGAAGGTTCCCATAATGTAAATCATTAAATTTTAGGATGAAGACTGGGGTTAAGGTTAGGGTCACATTTTCACCTTCTGACTCTTCTCAGTTCTTGCAGCAATTCAAGACTTACTGATCTTTTCAGTTTTCTGCAAAAAGTAGTACAGAATCAACCATTTTTTATGGAAAATACCACAACACAAACTTTTTGTTTATTAACTAGAACGTCTGTTACAGAGACAACTGTCAGGGCTTTCATAACTTGAACTTCTTCTGACAAAATCAGTCTCAAGCACGTTTTAAAAAAAGATCTTCTAATTATCACATTAAAGCCATAAAAATCCTCTGAGAGACACTGATGAAAAGCTGCACACTTTCTTCTTCAGAAACGCATTTTACAGAGTAGACCAGTTCAAACAGCTTATCAAGTGCACACATGTCTGGCAGGATATTCATTTCTTTTGTGTCCTTCACTCGACACCTTTCAGTGCCTTGACCCACTGGCTCTGGCTGGCTGGCTGCCAAAGGCGTCAGTCAGAGAGACTCGAGTTCATCTGAAACGGATGTGGATGTCTTCATTATGGCTGTCACAGCAGCTCAGGGCCCTTTCAGCACACAGACGTCTTTGGCTTCCTTTAATGCAGGTGTGGTTACAGGTCTGAGCACCAGATACCGATGCAAGTCAGGGGATGCCATCACCCACAGTTTTAGACGCAACAGAGGTTTGCAGAAAAAAATGTGTGCTGTGGAGATGAAGTGGAGATAAACATAACAGTTAACTGTAAGGTCTAAGTGTTACAGGTGTGACTACATTAACTCACAAAACTAACGTCAGCTTGCTAATATATGACACATTTGTTTGCATGTCACACCTGACTTGACACTTATAGTTGTGCTGCACTTCAGATGATTCCCATCAACAGGTTTAAACATTACTAAAGCCCTTTACTAGCTGAGCTTTAAGGATGCTACCCAATTTGGTGAATCACTTAAAAAATATGTATCTTAGGAAGGACATTAGTAATGGATTTAGATATAGCTCTGCAACCCAATCCAGGTGGCCAGATGGTGGTCATAAGATTATCAACATCATATCATTTATCAATGTTAAACTGTTGTTGAAAAGTTCAGGACTTAACAAGGAAGAATATTTAATAAATAGCTGGTGCGTCTTCCTCATAAAGTTATGCTGATAATAAAGATTTGCATGAAGGTCACTCCTGGGAGTGAACTGTGACGTTCAGCATCACATCAAATTTCTTCATCCATCAACAAAACAAGCAGTGTTGGAACCTCAGCGATTTAATGACTTCTTGGTGATTCTATTTAAAATGATTGATTCAGCCGAATATTAAGATGTGGCTTATTAGTTACACATGTTAGCTTTTGTTTTAGCACGCTCATAACAAAGCACTTTTCCCTAACGGGCGATGTATGTCTGTGTAAAAATGCAGATGTCACACTTCTGCAAATTGGCAAACTGAGGTACATTTGGCAGAAGAGGTTTTGAAAGTATTTTTAAGTTAGCAGATTTCTAAAAATTGGCCACTGACAGTTAGTAGCTGAGGGTCTCACTGTTTCTGTTTAGTAAATATTCAATTTTAAGTGGTGAGCAGAGACATCATCATGGAGACGTCAGCCAGACGCAAAGAGA
This sequence comes from Chaetodon trifasciatus, assembly GCA_037975065.1. NCBI lineage: Eukaryota > Metazoa > Chordata > Actinopteri > Chaetodontiformes > Chaetodontidae > Chaetodon > Chaetodon trifasciatus. The sequence goes on from JBBMOE010000011.1 coordinate 4,400,336, forward strand.
AGACTTTCTGCTGCTGTGCTGCGAGAGGACAACTTCAAACAGCCACTCACAGAAGAAAAAGGTCAATCTGCGCGACTGTCCAACTTACTGCTATTAGCAGGAGAGTGGTGATGGAATTTAGAAGCAATGGCGGGACGGAGATTAGGACGTCACCAGGCTTCCTCTCAAAGATGACAAGAGGATTTAGGCAGAAAGAGAGCAGAGTAAAGTGTTTAAATGGGTTAGAGAGGGTAAAAACAATTTCTTGTGGTCAGAAACAAACTGTTCCTGGTTATTTTACAGAGTTCCTTACCACACTCTAAGAGAAGTGGGTCACTCCAGAAGTGACTCATTGACTGCAGTTGCAGTGGGACCTCAAAATGAATTATCCATTCAAACCCAGAATAGCATAAAAACTGGATATTGTTCAAACTATTTTGTTTTGGCAGTTGTCTCAATGCGTACAGCACGTAATTACCGTCCTGGAGGACATCCTGCTTTTACCATCTTCCTTGTAGTTGTTGATAGCTTGAAAAGTGGCACAGCTTGATGCACAAAGCTCAAACTGCCACCAGTACGTGACTCTGGGATGTGTTTGAATGTGTTCAGTGGTTTGCTGTTTGACCATCAGTCATTTTTGGATTAACTGATTTCAACAGAGCTCACAATCTTCACAGTAAAAATTTCAGCCAAATCTGTACACTGTCATGCGATAAGTTTATGGAGGCGGCTGTCTGTTTGACCTGTTTCCACACAGTGGGTTTCTAAAGGCTGAATTCTGGTGTAGCTAATGTTTCTGCAAAATGTTTAATGTGGATTTGGATTCCTGTTTCAGTGAGAATGTTAAAACAGAGAATCATTTCATCTGTGGCTTTCTATCTGTCTGTGTCTGGTGATATTAACTTTATTAAAAGGTAAATGGTAATTTATTGAATGTATTCCTTTAATGTATTCGTCAACGCCCTGAGAAGTTTGATTTCTCAGCAAACATCTGGTTGACCAGTGCCTCAGCCAGCTGATAACAAGAGACAAGTGAACATGAATTACATTCAAACCTAAATTGTAACACAGAAAAAAAAATGTCCCCTGAGTATTCAATACAGTGTTAAAGGCAGCTTTTGAATTAAACATGTTGTAGTATGTTACAGTTAAGACTTTATATAAGAGCATTCTGACCTCGGCCTGATTTGTGTCGACACAGTTTAACCTGGTAATGTGGAGATGTACCTGAACTTTCCTCGCTTGTCTTTTGATGTAAATACATTATATTAGAATGATATTAAAATAAGTATAACTAGAGTCAAGCTGCTTTTCAGACCTGTAGAACTGGCCAGTAAAGCACTGTTATTCACATTTTAAATAGCACAAGGCTCATTTTAATCAGCTGTTTCACAGAAAGCATGAAACATTAAACACTTATCTGCTCATTTGCTGCAGTTCGAGCTTGAAGAGACATTATCTGTGTCAGGAGTGACCCCCATCTGAGGACAGCTGAAGTGTGAGCAGTATTTTTTATTGCTCATGTACAATTCATGTTTGTGTGGTTGCATGTGTGTCAGTCTGAGCTCATAACAACAGCTTGGGTCCAGAAGGCCCCAGTGATCCTCATGGTGCCCCCCACCCCCCCACCCCCAACAAACACACCCACACTCTCTCTCTCAGCTGTGAAGACTGGGCCGACATCACTCCACCCTTCACCCAGTGACTCATTCACAGAATATTCTATTTTCCCCCTCTCATTGCTTTTTTTCTCTCCCCCCCCAAGGCTAAAGCTATCCATTTTATTTTGCAATGGCCTACTAACAGCTGTGGTGTAACACAAATTTCTTGAGCTGAGAAAGTCACACATCAACAGCAGCTTATCACTTGTGCACATTGCTGTATGTTCCTCCTGTATTCAGCTGCTCTCTTATATTCCGTTCAAGCCCAGAAATCTTGTAAAAACTAGACAAAGAAAGTTACATTTCAGTTCAGATTCAGCAGTCAGAGCACTGCTAATGGATAGAAAACATCTGATAATAAAAACCATCATCAAAGGTAAACACGCATCTAAATAGGACTGTGCCCTCAGTAACAATGGAGGCAACAGTTACCCCAGCCAAACTGCAGTATCTGCTCTGTGTTCCCGACTACAGTGTGGCACGCAACAACTCCAGCCACCTGTGAAACTCATTAGCTCACAGCAAATTGGTTCCACATGTAGAGATTCACTCCCACAAATGGTGTGTCACATAAAATGGAAATCTTGGCATGAAATTGTGTAGGGGAAAAAAATGTGGTAAAACTGTGGGAGAAACATTGTTGGACAGCAGCTCACTGAAAGGAGCTGGTTTGGGTTTTGTACCTTCTCTACAAAGATTTCCTGAAAGAAGATAGAAAACAGGGCAAGACATAATCTACAACAGCCTTCTGCACAAGATTTTATTCAAAGGAGCTGTGTATCAACGTGGTAGCTCCCTGTGGAAAAAAGTGCGTAAAATTTAGTGTTTCTATTCATCCGCACATACAGTACAGGTGCAGTAACTGCAGTATGTTGTACTTACACCAGTTGTCCTGTAATTTTTCCTCCAGGAAAACCCTCAATTACCTCAATAAAGATATTCTATAGGCCTTTCTTAAACCTTTAATCTTTTCTCTACTTGGGAGGTTTACTCCATTCAACAGGACGGCCTCAATTACAGTTACACACTTTCAAGCTCCTGGATGTTTTTGGGTCTGGGGGAAGTTTCACCCTCCACCATCTACTTATCTGCAGGTGTGAATCTGCCGTCAGGGCCGAGTTAGCAGGCGTTCGGACTAAAAACAGTCCTGTGTTAAAACAACAAGGGACTGCATTGGTTGGAGCGTGTTGCTTCAGGTATCGACATGAAATATGATCCAGGAAGTCCAGTTTAAGTTTGACAGATCCTGTCTCCATGGCAGAAGCAGGATTTTACAACTCTGGAAAGTTATCACAGTAGAAACTATTTCATCTTCAGTTGCAGCTATGACAAGATAAGACAGAAATTTGCTCCTTCACTGTGGAGCAGCCAGTGAAGCGCAGAGCTCTTCATGCAGAACACATATGCTTTGTGCATTATACACATAATCAGAGGAAGGTATCTGCAGCCCTCTGCACACGCACACATGCACAAATCCTGAGAAAGACGTCGACCATGAGGATGGGGCTTTGATGAGGAATTAAATGGCTAAATCCTTTTATGATTCCTCAAAGTCCCATCCTATTCACAGGTGCAGCTGAACTAGAGATGTCATTTTCATTCCACCCAATCTTCTTCCTTGTCAAAACCTAGTGCCTACATTACCCACAATGCAACTCCACTAGTCAGACAGAGTCAGACATTCTGCTGTGTTATGCTAGCAACAAGTAAGGCAACCTCGAGCCCCAAGGAGAGATCAGTTGTATTCAGCCCCTGCTGATGGTGCCTCAAGTGACATCACTTGAGGTAATTTATCAGATTTCACACAGCTTCCTCTGGAGTGACTAAAGGTTTTATACAACTTTTTCCACAGATGCAGTGGCGCTCGAACAGACCTGTAAACAAACTTTGATGTGTAAAATCCGTGAAGTTCCCCTTTAAATTACATAAGCTGAGTCATTAACCTCCTCCGAGTCTTTGTTCTACCATATTGTTTTATTTTCCATCCTAACACCCAAACAGCCCGCAGAAACTGTTGCCACACAGCAAACTGAACTCTCTGTCTAATGAACATTTGGCAGAAACCCACCTCCACAGATGACGTTCCTGTGATCGACATTGTCTACGGAAATGATAGATAATGAAGTTCTTGTGGTTGGACAGCAAATTGTATGACAACAGCTGCAGCAAATTCTCTCAGAGTTTACAGAGTTTAAACGAATCCACAAACTTCTGAAGAGAAATATCAGAGAAAAAGGAGAGACTCTAGTAAACTTTGATGATACTGTACTTTCTTGATGTCTCAGTGTCAATTTAATTTTCTTGTTCTGTTTTGAAGGCTCATGCATTACCCTGGTGTTGTACTACAAATGAGCTCATCTATTGACTGTGCAAGAGCCAAAATCATTGAATGATATGAGATCAGATTGTCTGATGTGTGTCAGGGAAAAGCACTGTGTTACAATAACAGAAAAGACTGAGTTCAGGGGCAAAATGTGCAGCATAATATGAGCAAATATCAAATGTTTTCACGGCTCTTAAGTGAGGTGGTATCTATGTGTCTGTTAAGGGCAAGTGTGAGGGCATACCATAAAACTGCCATATGGAAACGACTATTAACAGCAGGGGTGGTTTTGCTAAATGTAGCGCAGCAGGGCTTTAAAAATGTAAATTGCATTCAGTTAATTTGAAAGAGTAACTTTGCTCACCTGGGAATCTGTTAATTCCATGCTTGAGCTCATGCCTGCAAATCATTTACAGAAAGTGTATAACCTTTAAAAAAAACACTAATTAATTCCATCAATCTGCTTGGACAGTGCCAGTTCCTACTTTGAATTTAGCTTCATCTCACAAGATGGAATGAAGATGGCTAAAAGTGGCCATGAGTTGTAGGAAGATCGCAGACACACTGTAACAACACTTGATCCAATCACATTTCCAATAATAAGTACGTGAAACTACATTAAGAAAAAAGAGCTGACAGTAAACAGACAGATGATGCTCTTCATCCTTTAAAGGAGGCCTCATCATCCCTCTGAGAGCCTTCCAAGCGCACACATGCGCTGTGGCCACAGAGTGAACAGAGCTCAGATGGTAACTGAACTAACTCCCATTAATCTCAGCTGCCACATCTGAATATGTCTCCGGATGGTGGTGACATTGACCACAGCTGTAATGAGAACAGCTGTATTGAGCAGACCTCTTTCTCAGAAATGGATTCTCCCTCTGAGGTTAAACCACATCTAGAGACAATCTGGTTGTGAGAAACATGGTAATGTAAGATGCAAAGGAGGCCTGAAATCATCACCATCATCAGTAATCTGTCAGTGTGTACAAGTCTTCTGGCTGTTTCCTCGCAGGCGGATTCAAGGCGTATGTGGAACTATGGGAGGATCTGCCCTGGAGAGGAGAGGCTTCTCATCTTTTTTATGTCACTTGTGGAGTCAGCAAAGATTTCCCTCCCAGTAGTTTTCCATGTTTCCATTTAATTGTCAATTTGAAGTCAGCTTTTGAAAAGTGCTCCACAGAGCAAGGATTCTTTATTTGTATACAAAATAATGTTTGTTTTTTGTTATCACTCATGATTACAGTATCAGTCTATACATTCTGTTGCTTTCTATGAGTTACTGAAGGCAGCTCAGATCTTCCTCTGAGCAGTGACCACTGTTATTCCTCAGTTTAACAGTTCATAACACAGAATTACTCTCCCTGCAAACACTACAATCTGCTGAACAAGCAGAAAATAATGGACATGGAGCTCATCCAAGAGTCTCGGCTGTGATATGTCCCAGAGTAATGATTAAACCAGAGAGCAGTTTTACAATATGAAGGACAGCTGCCAGGCGTGATGAAGAGGAGAAGAAGTACAGTATACGTTAGAATCAAGGCTATCAAATGGACAGTGAACACTGGCAGAAAACACTCTACTATGTCAATGTTAGCTGAATGTCAGAAGAAAATTAGTATTAGAAAAATAATGAATACGTGCCCGTCAGTCAGAATCAAAACTCCTCCTTGGTCATCGTATAAAAAAGTCTATCCATGAAGGTTACGCTTTGCTAAACATCGAAAGGGCAGTTCAGTTCTTTTGTCCCTTGTATCAGTGTTAATGGATATATGTAAGCTCTGTAATTGAGGAAATTGTGGCTTAAATGTTTCAGTCTAAACTACATCCTCTTGTAGTTTAAGCATCACGCCAACAAATACAAAAACACGAAACAAATCATATTTCAACAAAGCATTATCACGTCTGTCACTGGCGCTCCCTCTTTAATTTGCTTGCTTGAAAATGTTTAAACCTTTTCCTGCATGCAAACCATATGATGATTCTGGATGGGGATGGTTTCATGGTTATGTTTTGAGAAGAACAGATTTACAATTAAAATGTTTTTTTGCTGTTTTTCCTGTATTTCCTTTCAGATGTGGTTGCTGTATGTTCCCAAGGCAATGTTCTCAGAGGAAGAGGTGCAAGTATTTATAGCTTTTGGAAGTCTTTGTTTCAAAAAGAGCTGAGTTTAGGGTAAACATTCGCACTTAGACGAGCAACAGACTGTATGTCTCGAGGTCAGTGGCCCCATGCTAAATGAGAGAGCTGGGTTACAGTACAGAGAGGAAGCTTGAAATGTTGGAGGCATGTAAACAAAGTTAAACATGGTGTAAATCAGTACTATTTGGCTCAATCACCAATGCTGACAGAATAAGCTGTGGCAATTACAGTGCAATGTTTCAGAAGTGACGTTCAACTGACATATAACCCTGATTGAACTCAGTGACCTCAGAGTGCATTTAAGATGTTTTGGCCTGCTTCCATTTAGCTCTGTATGTAGATAGCCGATATTCAGCTTCCATGTAATCGAACAAGACCATGTAAACAACTTCCTATGCTGACAGACTCACAGCAGCTGCAGTCAGTGCAGTTAAACAGCTTCGTTTACTCAAGAAAGATACAGAGTAAATTCTGCCCGAGCATGCAGAGGCTTGTGTGAGTCCAAACAGGCTGGACTGTCCCCATCCGGCTTATGAAATGTGTCAAGAAGGAGCCTGATAGGATGGAGAGTAATAACATCATGGAAAATGTATCTGAGCCAGCAGAGCACACTAAAGCTGCCCTTAAGCTCTGGAACAATAAAGTGTCTTTAAGCTTTGGAAATAAAATGGAGCTTGGACATGAAACACAGAAACACCTGAAGTTGTTTTTTCAGAATGAGCGCTGAGTTAAATCCGATCAAATGACTGAGGGGACGTAAGTCCTGCTGGCTTTCTGGAGATCTTTATGTAAGTATCAAGGGGCTAATTTCTATCTTAAGTTTGATTTTTGTCTGGAACGTCCAGTCTGTCTCACACACAGTGTCAACAAAAGTATTATAATGAATGACGGCGATTAATCCAGTAAATTTGTTTGAACACTTGAATGAAGACACATATTAGTTGTATTTGTAGCTTTTACATCAAGCATTTCATTTTTACCTCTGATTTAAAACGACTGTGAGTGTAATTACGTAATATCCTTCATTTTGGCCCTCAAACTCACCATATTGGATTGCGCAACACAGAAACATAGAATTGACCATGAATCTTCTCTCTCCTCTGTGCGCTTCTGACATGAGGGATTATGAGTGACGCTCAATAGTACAGCATGTACAAAGACCAAAAAAAGGTTGAATTTCATATGTGTATGAGCTGCTTCATAAACTGTATGGAAAACTCATGCTGTATCTTCCATCTTCCATGTCCACAGTGAGACAGACATGCCTGCAGAGACATTTGATGATTTGTCTCACTTGTACATGTTTAGTTAAAGCGTCTATTGATTCAACATTAATAGAAAGAAGGAGGAGCATCTTTATTGTTCGAACAGGACAGTGTGTTTAATGTTATACAGAATCAAATTAGATCTTAAACTATATCATTCGTGACTTGCATCATGTGGCTAGAGAAGCATATGTTTATGATGTTCCATTTATCTTGTTTTCTCTTAATAAGAATGTGTCATGGGCTGTTTTCCGGTGCTCCGGTTCTGAGAAATGAAGTCTGGTATCAAGAAGCAGTTTCAAAACAATGAGGGAAAACACAGTTTGCTTGAGTCACGATGACGCACATGCATGATTTAATGCTGTTCTCATTTTGAGGTGATGCATGAGACATGATAAGCGTTTGAGGAAGATAAATTAAATGATCATTACTTTCAACAGTGTGGGAATGCAGAGAAAGAGAGGAGGCCGTGTGAGCCACACCTGGCTCTGGTACTGGTACAAAAATGGAACACCATCATCTGAAGAAGATCAAATTTCATTGTCATCATTAACAGATTAGATAATGACAAGAATAGATGAAGGAAGAATTCAAAAATATTGATTCAAGATGAATGCACGTCACTTCTAACACATATTGAGAAAGGGCCCGGGGCTGGAGACCACCGACATGGAGCGTACGTGACGCTTTAAGTAGAAACACCTGATGTTATTTGCTCAGATAAAAACAACCTACATTTTAAAGCTTTATAGGCTCCAGCCATACTGCAGCGGGAGAGATGGGGGATGTGTTGACAGAGCAGGAGGAGGTAGAGCTGTAAACAAGCTGACATGGCGAGTGTCTCAGGTCAGCACATGGTTGTCCAGTGAGACCGAATCATACAATGTGGTAACACTTATACATCTGTCATAGGTTGTTATTATGTTAAGACACGGGCACCTTTTCCTGCAAATGTCTATTGTTACTGATTTTAAAATCGGTTTTAAAATTGTGTCTTCTATTGTGATTATTCATGCTAGTATATTTAAATAGCAGATATGAAGATATTAAGGCCAAATGATTCACTGCCTTCCAAGACACTTTGACATTAATCGACGTGGTGTCCGTCGTGTGGAGAGGAGAGTGGCTTTAATTAGAACCAAAAGGCTTGAAAGCCTCCAGTGTTATAAAGCTCTGCCTTGCCAAACCTTGGCGCCTGTGAGCTCAGCACAGCCTGCAATTTGTGTTTCATCTGCACCATCAGAGCAAAATGAGAAACATGGGTCCAGGCATGTCGTATGAATAAAATATAAATGCTGGCCTGCACAAAAGCTCCACTTGAAAAGACATCCAAAGGAGAGGTGATGATTCAATCAGGTTACACAGCACAGATAAAAGTATAATTAACCCTCTGAACGGAGATGATATCATTTTCATGGAGTATGCCATAAGTCACCAGTCATATTATTTGAATAGTGATTTAATCAGGAGTGAACTTTCAGATCCTAAAATGTGCCTCTGATTCATTCTATGAGGTTTTATGAGCTTTTCAAGGTGAGTTGGACACATAGCTTCAGGTACAAGAGCGCAACTGTCCCCCCCACCTACAGCCTACAGAAGTTTACCCCCACTGTTCTTTATACTTTATCCAAAGATATTCTCCCCTGAGTTTTATACAGGAGCCTCATGTGTTCAGTTGTTATACATCAAACATGCATCCTAAAATTAAACCACTTTTTATTTAATCTCTGGTGAATGTATTTCTATTCACAGCAACAAATAAGCACGTGATGGTGACTGTAGGATTTGGGATAATGATGTATGTAAATCAGAGAAATTGTCAAATCCCCTTTATATTGTATGAGCCAGTGGTCACGAGCAAATGCCAAAATGTGGTTATTTACAACATGTGGAAGCTTAGACTTGGATGCAGCACAGAAACAAAATGAGCGTGTCTGTCGCTGCTGGCACACGAGCATGTTTTCATGGGGACTTTTTTCTTTGATACATTGTGAAACCAACAGGTCACTTGAGGACTTTGAGCTGAAACAAGAGATGATGGCTGATGCTGCTTTTAGCTCAGGCTTCATTTGTTGCTGTCAACCGTGCAAGAGATGTTGCACATGTTTTCCCTGCAAGCATCACAAAATGATGTGGTTTAGCATGTGTTGTGTGATTTAAGTTGAAATATGCTCTGGACAGAGTGACCCCACGGCCTGTGCACAACTTCCTCCTCCATAAAGGGCAACCCCACACATGTCCGAGTCAGTTTTACTACCTATGACAGGAAGCCCCTCAGGTGACGCTCTGCAGGTGACCTGATGTGGAATTTTACTGTGATGAAACTCTGACTCTTCTCTGTTTACTCACTGCTCACTATTGATACTGTTAATCTTGCCATTCAATTAATGAAAAAGACATGTTTGCAAAGCTTTTTTGCACATGCTGAGCAGACTTCTGCAGTGATTTGTAGGCAAGTTGAATATTATTATTCACTGAAAAGCATGTAAGAAAATGCAGAACTATTTGTGGAGTTTGTTAAAGACAAAAAAAAAAAAAAAAAACAATGTTGGGAAATTTTAACCTGTCCCTGGCCATCAGTCAGCAACACAAACAGTCTATGTGAAAATTGGTCTTATCATAACTTGGATTTTATTTTTGCAGTTATGGCCATCATTTGTAAGTTATAATAATATTGTATTTATTACTGTACATTGCTTTTGCTGAGGTCAGGGAACATTGCAACATCAACACAATGAAATCCAACTGGGCAAGAAAGCGGAGGATCAATTTATCCAAATTATGTAAACAGCTTCTTGTGGAGTTAAAAACCCAAAGTGAGTCCACTTGAAAAGTCTGTAATAATTCCTCCTCAGGCCACAGATTGTGCAAACTGTCTAATATGCTGTCGTGAATCTTAACAAAGTGAAAAGTGTAAAACTTGTGAAATCAAGCTTGGATTCCAAACCCTCTTTCATATTTCACTGCCTGAAATAAACTTCAAGACTGCTCTGTAATATTCAACAGTAACACGTGAGTGTACGGCAGCAGGAAGGAGCTCAAACCCAGCACACAAGTATGGATGCCAGTTTTTATCCCAAACACAGCCACCACCCTGCATGCTATTTCCTGAATTACCTTGGTAACCAAGTCAAGTGTGTAGAATCAGTGGCCAAACTCTGGCACTAATTGATCGCTTACAGCCAGGGAGAAGTGAAAGCCAACAAGTCGACTGTGAGGCCATACACACTTGGAAGCCTGCACTCCCAGGACTCCACAACAATGTGCAGGCCAGTTTATGACACAGTTTAAATTCCTTTAACATGCATTGTGTGGTAAATGAATACAGCTCATGCCTGTTTAGCCACAGTTGATCCACTTACAGATATAAGTTGTGCAATGGAAAACACACACGCATATGTCTGCAGTGGTGCGCCCTGACCCACATCCTTTTCCTCCTGCACATCCTGTGAGAAAAGAGGAGCAAGGAGTTCACTCTGCTGCAGGAGGGAAGTGAACACTCTCACAGGTGTTGACAGAGCTTTATGTGGGGATTACATGAGGTGGAAAAAACACAGGACTTCTCACTTTACTATTTACCTCTATATGCTCAAAAAAGGAGAGTAAACACTGTGTGAGCTCTCAAAAACCAACATTTCATGGGAGATATATGAGGTGAGGTTGACTAAAAAGAGGAAGAAAGTACAAAGAAAACATAACATATTTGTAAGGAAATACTCCATAATTGTCCAACAAATAAACTCAATAAACTCCTTATTAGTCTGGCTGAAGTTGTTCAAATCTTGGTAAAGGAAAAACACTGATGGTTTCAGAAGTGACAATTTTACATGTAAGAGTGTGAAGCAATTTACACGTGTTAATCGCTTTGTATGGCCAATGTGTGAATGGATTGTTTCTCAGCTAGAGACCGGCCCATTATTCTGAATCCATAATAGGTCAAAAATTGTCCAACTGTCCCACCCAATGTCCCTCTGATTAGCTAGTGTTCACTGTGTTGTGTTTGTAAGGGCGTCACCTTGTAACGTTCCCTGAACATCCCTGGATGGTCACTATGTGGAGTTAATTAAAGGTAAAAGGACATTATTTGAGGACCTTTGAGGAACATTCAGGACATTCTGGGAATGTTTACGGAACCTAGAAACTGTATGCTCCCAGAACGTTCAGAGAAAGTCTCTGCTGCTGTAAGTTAACATTCCCTGAATGTTTCAGGGAACATTCAGGATGTTCTAGGAATGTTTAGGTGACCTCGTATAGGATGATCTATCTCGGTCTCTCCCATAACTTTTGCAGAACATTAGAGCAACCTTTAGGGAACAAACCTATAATGTTCTTTTTTGGTGATATTAACCATGTTTACACCATAAAACATTCGTGTCTAATCCAATCCACAATCTTATCAAGGGTGCTGCTGAATTTAATAATGACTTAATATGCTTAATCAACAAGTCTGATTAACACATTGGTACTAGACATGTAGCAATCAGACTATGTGCATGTAAATGTCTACCTACCAGGCAGGGTGCCATACATATTTTGAAGATGATGATGATGAGTTGGTTGCATTGGGAAGTATTATGTGTATTTATGAGTGTAGTCATGAAGCATGACGAATCCATTACAACTCACTATGAATGCCCTCATAAAACACTAATGACGTGATCTTCATAGAAAGTGTCATGGAAAATTCTTTCGAAACTCTGACAGCTGCCTCAGGGTCTTGATACACATCACTGTTCAGTTCAGTTCATGTTATTTTCTTTATGTCTGTCACAGTGCAGGGCTATTGTTTCAGCTCTTCTGATACCATTATTGACCTACACTTAGTATTTGATAAGTTTAGGAGCTAATGATGCAGTCCTATGAATGAGCACCTCCTCATAAACAGGGAGCATTCAGGTTGAAACAAGCAGCCATCTACAACAATGTTGTACACGCAAAAGAGTTCTGTGAATATGACTCTTAACAATCATATGAGCAAGCTAAAGAGGAAGAAGTAAGATCATTTTAGGATAAGAATATCCAAATGTTCTTGCATGAATCTCACTGTCTGCCTTGAAAACATCTGTTTGCCTTTGTGCTGTTTGCTGATGATGTCGTCCTTTTGGCCACATCCCTCACCTCTGGTGTGCACTCAAGAGGTTTACTGCCAAGTGCAATGGAGTCAGGATTACCGCCACCAAATCCAAATATTTCTCTTTAACTTTTATTGCCCCGCTGAGGTGAGGAGTAAGCAAAGGCAGAAGCAAAGGCAGAAGCAGAGATCGGTTCATAGATGCCAGCAAAGCAAGGCAGAACTTTAGAACCATTTAATTTATCTGTGTTTCTAAAGTTTGTATCATTGTTTTTTTACTTACTTGGATTAATCATCAATTTACTTTTATGTCAGGCCTACTATAATGATTCTAATGTTCATGTGGTTTTCTCTGCCACTCCGAAACCAAAGAGACAGATGGGCACTTAAGGAGCTGGAACCTGTAAATCTCCATCATCTAAAATGTAACAGTTTTGTCTTAGTAGAGATTTGTTTTCATTTGTTTCTGGTAAAAGTAAGCCACACATCCTGATGCCAGTCTTATAAAGTCACCACTTGGGTAGAGTTTCATTAATTTTTCCTCCTCCAGCCCAAAGTACAGAGACTCATGTTGTAGTCTAACATGTTGTGGTTTGATCTGTCCATTAAGTTTTTATTAAGTAAGCCACATAAATCCAGACGAGTGGCGATAAAAATGTGTTTTATTTTGCTATTTTGGAATAAAAGAATATTACAATAGTAATCTTTAGACTCAGCAGAGCACCATGTAAGGACATTTCAGTCTGAGGGAAACTGATGGAAAGCACCTGGCAGTAAGTGCACCCGACAGACAGGTTGTCAGACTATACTGGTTCAGAGAGCCATCCCATAAGCTCTCCAGGTTCAATTGAGGTCCTTCTAAATGGAGGCAAGACTCATATTTTATTCAACTATAAATGCTACAGTGCCGGAGCTCCAGGTGGACAGAAAAACTCCAATAAGTTTCTTCTTTCTAATATGTGGAGTTCATGAATCTCATCTGTCTTCTAAGGAATTGTTATGTATATCATTCAAAATTTTACTGAAATGTGCTGAGACATTAAATTACACATCACTGCCTTCGTCTTGACATATCATGGAACATTTTTTCCGAGCACATTAAAATCATTTCATTGTCTGTAAAATCCAACCTTGCCAAAAAAGATATAACTACATAGTTATAATGTAGTAAAGTAAGTGAACATTGTTCACTTTTATAGTGTACAAGGCTACTTTACACAGTGCTACACCAACAGGCAGAAAAGGACAAGTTCAAGTAAAACATGCAGCACACAACCATACCAGTGTACAAACACATAAATGTACGTCTGTTAAAATCAGGTCTGTTTCGTCTGTGTACTCTGTTGTGTTGTGTTGTGTTGGCTTGTATGTGCATATCAGCACTAACAAAATGGCCTTTCCAGAAAACTCTGGAAAGTACAGGATACACATGGCACATACTGTAAATCTACATACTGTGTGTACACTGAATTCAAAAATATCACACTTTACATAATATAAGCTACTGATTTATGGTAGATTTGAGGATGCAGGACTTATTTGAAACTAAGTGAAGTACTCGGTCCTACTGAGAACAAGACAGAAGACTGACAGAATGTAAGTCTTGATTTTCTCTCACTTGGACTGAATTTCACTGTATGACTCGAATGATGTTGGGGTGCGGTTAGAAACACTAACCTTTGTATTCTTTATTGATGCATTAATGGTATGAATATTAAAGTAAATTATTGGGACTTTGAACACATAGTATGTAGGGGTCTCTCAATCAATGGATGTTGTTCGCAAATCTCATGGAGATCCATCTAGTTCTGTAGGTGTGGGTATATTCCATGATATAAGTGATAGAATTGAACCAGTGGTGGCTCTAGATGAAGAATCAGGGGGGTCACCAAAGTCAGTGGGATTCCTCTTCTGTAGATAATGTATGCCTGATCAAATTTCATGGAAATCCACCCAAGAGTTGCTGAGACCACAGTGGTGGACGAACACAAGCCGACGTTGCCATCCACTGAGCCTAAAGCTGCTAATATGGCTAAAAAAATGAGGTATCAGATTCTGTGTTTTCTCTCCATGTTGTAAATCTGCAGCTGCAGCTTTTAAATTTTTATTCTTTGTCACTCGTGAAGGAAAAAACTGCGTGCATGTGCACATGTCCATGTGTGTGTGATTCCTGGAAGACGGCACAGACAGGATGACCAGAGTTCACTCCCGCAGTTCAAAGCACTGGGTGTCTCAGGATTAAGTGTTTTGTCTGTGAACGATGGGAGGACTCATAAAACCTCAGCACCCTGTAGTGTGTTACTCAAGCCACTCAGCTGGTTTTCTTCATAAAGTAGTACTGCCCGGCTGCACACACTTAATGCGCCACAACAACTCAGGGAGCGTGTCACAAGGTCAGCCTTGTTTCAAATCTTTTACATACAACCATGAAGTGTAATCCTTCATGCAAATATTATATATCCCCTGTCAAATGAGCAGAGATTGCTCGTGGTGTGTCATAAAACTGATCTCTGAAGCCTATGTCTGCACTCAGCAGGATGTAAACACTCACCGGTCAAATCAAGGAGACTTATGGCACACAGCAGAGCCATACACTCTAGTGACAATATGATCTATCACATGAAAAGCTCACATAATGTACGAGGCACAATTAACTAAAAGGTACTGTATTATATTATCAACTTCTTTGAAAGGGACAGCTGCTCATTAGGCCACATAAAATCCACCCTCTGTTCAGGTTGTTGACGGTGTGTTTTTGTGCTGTATGACCCGCTGGTGGGATGTAAAATACCTGAAGCATTACTTCGAATTCACTGCTAATGATAATGATTCCCATGTTGCGGTGTAATTAGTGTAACAACAAATCGTTACAAAGCTATATGAACATTTTTCTCATTATGTTATATCTGTAAAACCTGATTCACTTCTTTTTTGTGACTAAAGACCATAATCTGGGTGTAGCACTTAATTCTGGACCCTGTACATACGGGCGTTCTCTATGAGCCCTCCCCTCATCCACGACTGTTCATGTTAGCATCTCTGTGGGCACTCCTCAAGAGAGGGGCCCTGAGTACTTGGTCCCACTGCATGCTCCTGACGATGGTATACATACAAAAGTGTACTGACGTGTGTAGAGTCGGGAGAAAACCAGTGACAGCATCCATGTTCCATATTGCTGTTCACTTGTTCCAGTGTCCATACACTGTAATCTCTCAACATTTCCACTGCTATCTCTCAGGGGAAAATAATGGCAGAGGCGAGCTAATCTCTTGAATCACATGTTGTGTTACTCAGCCAGTCAGCATGTTGTTGTTACAGACTGACGGGGCCCTGTTCTTAGACCCTCAGGGTTCCTGGAGGTTGACTCACAGCCAGCCTGTAATGGAGTCAGCATCACATCACAGCAACCCCAGCACTGCAGCACATTTCCATGGCTTGGCAGAAAAACTGCCATCAAAGCAGGAAAACCACACTTGCTCTCTTGAGTGTTCCAGTATCTTTGACAACCTCGCAACTGGAGATTCCCTTCCAAGCTACGCCCTTGGGAAAGACCGTCCAGAAAATACTGGAGGTGAAACATCATTGCAGGTCCAGTCATCTGGTCTTAAGTTGCTTCGTTCTGGCAACGTCCGAATAACTGCGCCCTTAGGAAATGACCAGTATGTGCCTTACTTCCAGTGCACTACAGTAATGCTTTGCTCAGTAATGCAATGACTCGATGGATGTCTGATATTTGATGGTCTCTCTGTGTTCAGTGGAGAAGTAGGTCCTGTAGGTGTTAGCTTGGCACAGGCTGGAGGTGTGAGGGAGTAATCAGCCTCTGCTATTACAAGTTTACATGTTGTCTCTTCTTAGCTAGCTTGCTAACGTTAGTCACTAGTAAGTCTATATTGAGGAATCACTTGGTTTTGGAGTTGAGGATGTGAGTTCTGAAGAGCCGTGTGCAAACACTGGGGATACAGTTATGCTATCTGTTGATGGTTAGTATTTATCTCCAAAATATAGACTTTCTGCTTGTTAAACCACAATGTCTTGAGTTCTGTTTCTTCATGTTAAACAAAGGAGATTGTGCAGTGGTTAGCACAGTCTCACTGTAAGTTAATGTCTTTTTAATCATACCAAATTCACATTGGGATCAATCAAGTTTCTTATTAAGTGATTCCAACTTTGTGGCTTATTTTGATGAGTGTTGTGGTTACAACAAATGAAACACTGTAAGTCAGACCTGGTTTACTTCAGTGATGATTTTTTTCTTTTTTCTGATAAAACTTTTTCCAGCCAAGTGACTGTAACCTTCTTACATCAACGCTTACACTTCTTTGAGCAAGCAAGTGATTTACATGCAGGTCCTTACTTCAAAGAGAACAATCCCACATACCCAAGGTTATGTTTCCCAGATTTTTGGTAAGAAAAAGACTGAAACACCTCGAGGTTACTTGGCTAAAAAAGTAATGAGTGGATCCTGTTTTAGAATACGTTTGAAACCAGCATGGATTTAAGTTTAGTGGCACTGACGTTCCATTTATTGCTTCAAACTGCGCTTTTCAGTCATGCAGAGGACAAACTTGTTCATCTGCATTATTCTCACAAAGAGTTTGAAGTTTCACATGATCTTGGTAACCTTTAAACTATAATCACAAACAGACACTTTGCCTGAAGCCCTTTGCTAAGTGCAGACATAATTCCACATGGCACACCGAGCTATTTAGAGCGGTAATGAGATTTTCTTCAATAACAAAATGACCTGCACTCCTATGGCTATTTTCTTTATATGCTGTAAAATTGCTGGTTGTCAAAATACTTATGACAAGTTTATCCAATAAGTCTCATGTGTTACTGGATGTGTTTTAGGATTTCAGACCACTTGACTGTTGCTGTTGTTAAGACATCCGTAGATGATTTCCCATAGTCATAGTAGTGTGGTAAGGTGGCGATACCCCATCCTCCTCTGCTAATCACAGATGACATATTGTCACGTGGACCTGACCCGAAAGATCAGGAGCTGCACACGGTTTGGACGACATTCTACACTCACAGCGGCCATTTTTCTCTGACGTGTTATAAAAATGGATAAGGTCGTACTGCTGTGTTCCAGGTTGCAAGTTGTATAAACGTAGGGAGTCTAATAAGATTTTTAATATTTCAAGGTAGAATAGCATTTAATAAACCTTTAGGTGGCTACACAACAGCTAACATTAGCACTGTTTGATTGCTTGACATGAAATGTGAGGAGACATTTATCACAAGAGCGCCGATCAGAACTTTCACTCACTGTCAACATTGCTGCTGACGTTATCTCGATTTTTTTAAGAAGGGAAAAATAATAAAGTCTAACCACGAGAAGAAGTCCACAAACACAATGCTGTGTCCAAATATTCTGTTTGTGTTCTGATCATTTCAGGCTGTTTTTATTTAAAAAATAAATAGTTGCTTTCATTTATTACATGAAGCAGTTTCTACTCTGAAAAGGAGCAAACCAGACTGGATTTAACTGACTGGCACATCAGCAGACATGTTCTTGATTAAATCATTTTATTCTGAAGCATTTCTTAGGCACACTGTTTTCAAGTAAGAACATATAAAATCTCAACATCTATCACGGTCAGCAGACATTCTGTCATCAAGCCGTTTGCTGACTTGCCAAAGTCAGAATTACACTCAAAGGAAATTTACTCATCTTACAAGACCTTTTAACTTGTTCTTTTAACTTGTTCTGAAATGGCTTTAATTTAATGCTGATAAGCAAACAAAAACATTAGCAAGATATAGTTATTCTTAATGTCTGTCCCCAAGTCAGATTCCTCACAAAATCAGATGAAATGATTGATGACACCCAGGCCAGAGGAGCCCGTGTTTATCATCCCAGAGTACGTTAGCCAGTTAAATGGAAGCAGTAGGAGAGTTTTCTTTGGAGAATTATACCTTTGATGTTGTATTCTGTGATTATGGCTGATACTGGGGCAGGATCAGTGAAGAGAAGAAAGAAAATAATTCACAGAAGTTAAATGCACAGTGTTAGACGACGGCCATTCAACAGATGGAGAGAATTGTTGGATTTGAAAGGACTCAAAGCCGATCTTGAACTGGCTCTCTTCCTGCTGGACAGGTATGTAATATAGGAAATGTTGATAACTTAGCTTTTGCAACAGAATTATTATTACCGAGCAGTCAAACCAGTTAGTTGTAGGCTTACAGGTCATGTCGATGTATGACTGGTTCTACAATAAAGTTTTCTTTGCTTTACTGTCATCATATTAACGTTACTAATCTTACATGGTCACAGCTGTGTTCAAAAAAACGAAAAGTAAAAGAATCTTTATGACACAAGGCGGAAGTGCTCTTTTGTCCATAGGAGCCACCGAAATCAACACAAAGTGAAAGTTTCTTGTAGTTGCTTTAAGCAAAAGGGATAAAATCTCTTGAATTAAACCCGCCAACTGAAAAATAAGCAGTCAAGCTGGAGAACTGGCATCAAGTGTGTGTCAAAGTGGAAAATGACATGAAACGTTCAAGAGCTTTCCACTGTCAAGAGCTTAAGGAGAGATGACAGCATTAGCACCCAGACTCTGCTCTTTCCAAACCAGCCAGAGAGCTTTACTCTTCCCACTGCTAATATCTGTCTTCAGCCGCTCTTCTTAACCCTGATATCGCCCCTCTCAAATCCCTTTAATTTTCAAACCTCACTCTTTCCAGTTCTCATGCCAACATTTAGGATACCAGGATGAAGACAGATCCAAGGTTATGACATATTTGGACAATTGCAGAACACTTTGCACCACGGCCCTGTGTGTAAAGAGAGAAAACATAATGTCACACAACTCATAGCGTCCAAAATTATGTGTGAAAATAAACTGTGTGTGCCCCAGAGATGATTATTTAAATCCTAATGAAGGATTTGTGGACCTTGAACACGGCTTGAGAATTCCAGCAATATTCCTAGTCTCTACTTTGCTCCCATTTCTGGCTATTTTTCATATTATTTGCAGTGTGTGACGCTGACTAAAACACAATATGTCAATTATCCCTGACATGTGCGTGGCTCTGCACCAGAACATTCATATTTCTAATGAGGGTTGATCTGCACTTGAATAAAAAGAGGCTCTAAAATGCCCATGTGTTCAAGGAGATGCATCCTCGCTTCAACATCTGTGCAGACCTGATCCTCCTTGAGTTGGCATGTGTGCTCTACAGACATCGCCCGTACTGATCAAAGGCCTTTATATACCTCACAGAGAGATCAGGCCGCTTTGTCACCTCTAATAAAAACCTTGGGAAAAAAATACTTGACTCTTCTCACAGACACCAGGGATCCCTCCTCCACCCAGCTACGAGTTCCCACCATTTGAACTTTTCGCTCATGTTAAGGATCTTAATGCATATATCCACAGATTATTCCACAGAGCTCTTCAAAAGTTGAGACATAATCAGAGACCTTAACACACTTTTTTTTTTTAAACTCTGTTTAGTGATCGCTCTGCCGTAGAAGAAGTTCAAGTGTTTGCTTCACTTGTGTCAATGGCATCAGTCTTCCCTTTGCTCTAGCTTTATGTCAGCGTATTCAGGTCTGTCATTGTCTCTGGTATTGATATTATGGCTGTTTATGTATTGTTTTGTTTCATCAGTGATCTCTTGGCCTGATTGCAGGGTCTGGAGCCAAGCTTAATTTAACTTAAAACATCTGAGTGCCTTGGCTTTTCATGTGCAAAAGAACAATCCAAACACTCAAGATGTTACAGGTGGTTTTGTAGTGCAGGTATGCAAATATTTACCAAAGAAATGGATATACAAAATCTGGAAAATATTCCAGAAGTGCCTGCAAAAAATGATGAATTCTAAAATTACACACACATAAACAACTTAATGAGACCTAAATATCCTCCTTGTCTTTCAAAATTATCATATTTATTCTTGAAATCCAGGAATGGTCATGCCAATATACGCTCAGCAGGACATATAACTGATGTTCTAAAATCCTGAAGATTTTCATCACATCAAACCCAGTTTTTTATGTTGTTTATGACTGACAGCTGCTATAACCATTACACCGTTTGTAAAGAACACGTGGCAGGATTTGCTCGTCTTCTTATGTTGAATTTCCGATAAAGTAGCTGTGCTCAGTGCTTGTTTCCTGACAGACAGAACTCTGGGATTTTATATTTTAACCATCTATAGTCACAGGCATCAGCAAACCAACCAGAACTCTAAACAACTGTTTGTTAAGCCATAATTTGAATGTTACTGCTATGCGACATACAGAGAGCTCAGTTTGTCTGAGCAGGACAAACAGTCCTCTGAATTGTGGAAAAGTTCATATGGAAGCATTTCTTCAAACAGATCTCTTTCCTTCCATCTTGCCTTAAAAAAAGCGTAATTCTTCTGCAGACCATAAAGACAAAATATGGAAATTGACCTAAAATAATCGCCTCTGAGATTTCAGTATAGCAGAGAAGCCTCAGGCCTCCCTTGTCTTTCATTAAACAAACATCCACACAAATCTACACGTGCACCCTCCTACCAACACAACACCTGGCACTGGAACATAGAGTACAAGGAGAAAACCGGAGAGAACTTATGTCCTTGATGTACTCAAAAAAATGGATGTGCATGTTTGAAAGTCTGTGAAAGCTTCCATCTACATCAGAACGGAGGCTAATGTGTGTTTCCACCTGTGCGTCCTGACCCTGCTCGTCAGTGAACATGCCCCTAGCGTTGTTTTATGACTGCAGCTCCACCAGTTCTGAGCCTCCCAACACCTGTACAATAAATCACCAGCCTCCTCCTGTTGGTGTTACATAACCCAGCAGGGGTTTACTGACGCCAAACACGGAGCTGCCTGCGGTGGAGGCCCAACGTGGGGTCGGCGAGGAGTCGACTCATCTTCTACGCAGGTAGGTGGTGCTGTGGCGCACAGGTGCCATTAGAGGTGCTTCACAGAGGACGAAAGCAGTGACGAAACTTGTTGCTTGGGGCTGGAATTTGGCCAGAATCAAACATTAATGACCTTGAGTTTACTGTTCACTGAGTGTGCATCAACTCTGCAGTGCCCCTCAGGTCTATGAGGTGTTGCAGCATCAGGTCATTGTTTTAGGTTTTTCATGCACAACTCTACTGTCATCATGTTTTAAACAGCAGCAGGAAGCTGTTTTCAATGTATAAGCTCAAAAAAAGAAATTAAAAAAACAACAGCAAAGTCAAAGTTAGCAACTAACAAACCAGAGATTTCCATCAGCAATTAGTGGATGCAGGTTTAATTAAGGCAAAAGTCTGATTTTTTACTTAAATTTAGTCATATCTCGACTCTAGCTTCCTAAATCAGCTTTTTAATGTATACTTACAACCAACTAAACTAACAATCAACAACTGATGACGTGTGATCTTGTCATTCGCAGGGACGCATCAACAGAATTATCCACCGACTCTGCAGTTTCCCATAAGAGATATTTAGCTTCTTTTAGCTCACTGTTTTTCTTTTACAACCCATAAATGGCTCTTGTCAACTTAGTTTACAGCTGTTTTCAGTAAAAAAGCTCTAAAACATCAGTGTTCACAACCTGCCCAACACCACCCTGCAGCCAGAGACAGTTAGTGACTAGCCAGGGAATATAGAAGTCAAACATTTAGTGAGCTAAAGAGATATTTTCTCAGGGGTTGGTGGAGCTATTACATGTTACATTCATCAGGTGCCCAGAAACATGACTCCAAATGAATGATAATGTTGCTCCATAACTGCAGGATTTGCAAATAAGCCACTGTTGGCTAACAAATTCACCATACCAACCACAGCTTGGCCAAAGAAAATCAATTAATGTGCTGATGTAATGATAAAACCAATTTAGTTTTTCAAATATATGAATAGAATTGACTGTGTTGTTGCAGTGGTCCCTGTGAAGAAGACATCATTAGAACAAACTGTTTCTGGTCGCTTGATGAATTTCATATGTTGGATTGTCATCAACAGATATGGAAATCTTCTGTCCCACAGGCGGGATGTAAACCAGCTGCAGTTTCCATAAGAACAAAATAAATATGTGACACACAGAGGGGAAAAAGTGATGTACACACCAACTTAAATAAGTAACAACATGAGGTTGTACAGTGGTGGTGTGAGCTCATGAAAGCCCTCCTCAGTGATCACAGTCCAATCACAGTGAGATGCCAACGCATCAGAGACACTTAAAGAGTGAAGAGCAGCTGACGTCTGTTCGATAACGTGTGTGTGTGTGTGTGTGTGTGTGTGTGTGTGTGTGTGTGTGTGTGTGTGTGTGTGTGTGTGTGTGTGTGTGGGCACTGCTCCACACTGCACTCGTGATCCAGAGAGTTTGTGCCTTGTTTGTGCAGATCCCATCGCTTTTTGCTAAGACTGTGGCAGAGAGAGAACTTCCAAGAGCAAGACAGAAAGTCCCTCTCTTTGGAGCCAAGTATTAATGCAAACCCTTTGACTCGACAGGAGGGAGAGCGAGACCAACTCTGGCTCCGGAGCAGCAAAGATGAGTGATACCACTTCTCTCGTCACGGCCCCTGCATGAGATGTATGTGATCACAATGCAAAAATGCAAAAATATGATTGAATTGTCTTTCTCATGGTCCAGCTCAGATGGGTATTTACTTTCTGTTAATTTAGCATTGGCAAAGGGTCAAGAACAGTCTCAGCTAATGTTATTTGTAAATCGCCCTGCCCATTAGTAGGGTACAAAATTAGCAGACAATTTGTATAAAAAAGTGCACCAGATGTCAGATGATTCTTGTGGAAGGCAGAAAAGAAATGTTACTTGCAGCATGCATTTTCTCAAATCTGCAAAACATTTTAACACCAACATATAACACCATCTTTTTACATCACATGTGACATTATATATTACAAAAAATATCAAAAGTACCAATCACTCAGCTCCATACTTTGACTGTTGAAGCCAAAGTATGGAGTTGAGTGAACTTCCCACTTAGTTAAAAATGAATAAGGAATCACTTGGAAGACATGAGTATCTTTCTGTTGCCATATAAGACTTACAGAAGTATTTTTCCTCTATATATTGGGTAAGAAAGATGGTTTGGCAGACTTTACTGTTCCCTCTCCATCCAGGGTCTTCTAGCCAATTCCTCTGGCTGCTGGCATGCAGCCCATGAAGAGCTCTTCTAGTACACGTTACATCAGTATCAATCAAGTGAATGATGGTTGAGTTAAACCCTGACAGATAATGAGGTGACTGCAGCCCTACGTCAGTACTGGCTTCGGTGTGGTTACTCTGCATTATGTCAGTTCTCGTGTTTTTTCAGCAGCACCTCTTCCTAACTCCCTTTTTGTCCCTTCACACTGCCCCTACATT
This sequence comes from Chaetodon trifasciatus, assembly GCA_037975065.1. Lineage (NCBI taxonomy): Eukaryota > Metazoa > Chordata > Actinopteri > Chaetodontiformes > Chaetodontidae > Chaetodon > Chaetodon trifasciatus. The sequence goes on from JBBMOE010000011.1 coordinate 4,424,101, forward strand.
TGGAATCAGAAGAAGAACATGCGTCCTCTGAGGTCATGGCTCACGTGTGACAGTCTGCAGTGTGCTAACGTTAGTCAGAAGGTTTGGTCACTGAGGCAATGACACACACTTTACACCATTCATCACTGCAGAGAGGCTGATATGGTTCACCGCAGTGCCCTCTAATGGCATCCAAGGGCAGACAGACCTGTAAGTGCATAAAAAGAGGATTTAACTGGACAGTGAAGGAGACACCAAGGAAGATGTAGATGAAGTGTACTAAGGCCAACAAGGCCATGTTTTTTTATTTTTTGTAATTCAATGTACTCCATTGTTTGTACAGGTTCCTTTTCTCAGTGAGTAACACTGTTATGTTGTATTGTAACAAGTTGAAAAAAATAGCATTACCCAGCACTGATCACAGACCTCATAGTTCACACACAGAAGCCTAATAAGATCCAAAACACATATTGATCCTGTTGTGAAGTCATTCAGGTTTAATGAGATTGTTTACTCATTCATAGTGTTAAGAGTGTTGTAAACTGCATGTCTCAAACAGACTGTGCAACTGGTGGTTCGTCTGCTTCGCAGCCTGGTTGCTGGTACGTCACAGCTTTCCTCTCTGTTCCCTTAAGAAAACAGTCTAAATCCAATTACCGCCGTTTCCCAGAAGTCCCAAAGCCCCCGTAACAGCATCAGACCTCATTTCACCCAGGTCACTTCACAAACACAAGTGTGAGGACCTGACTGCTGGAGTTTCATACAGAAATTGATTAAAAAGCAGTTCTGAGTCATCTTTGCAAATACAACAGGTGGATGACAGAGTGAATTTCTACAGCCTCAACATGTCATCCAGTGTACCACAGCTCGTCTGTTCCTCATGCCTTTTTATTCTTCCTCTGGATGCATGACCACTGTGCATGAACACTACAGTCACACCTGCCACCATCTTCACTGACAGCTTTTCTATGAAATGCACACAGACAAACTTCCTCCACCACATGCTGTTCTAAACTGGCTCAGTGCAAAACTACATTCTACCATAATGTTACCTTATTGTAGATTATAAAGCATGTTCAACACATCCATCCATTAAGAACATGCAATAATACTGCTCTCTGTCCTCTGGGGAAAATGTAAATACTGTATCTACTCTGATCTGGATTCACTCTCCTGAATCAATTTGCTGCTTGTTTCTTGTATTTGAACAATTATACAGATCCGTGTGCTTATACTACGTGGAGTGTTTAAAATGACTCATGCTGTGGATGGTGCAATGAGCCCTGCACAGATTGCAGTAGAAAACAAACCAGGAGGCGTGTGGCAGCCTTATTACCATGTTGTACCTGTTTAAACAGAGAAGACATAAGCCTGGCCTTTGCCCAGGGCTTACAAAGGCTAGTTATTAAAGTGACAGGTGGTGTCACTTTTTACACTTCCTTTGAGGTACAGCCTGTAACTACTATCGTGTTAAAAGAAAGCATAGTGAGCGGGAGGGAAAAACTTTACGAGCATGTTGCATAATGTTAAATTTCAAGGGGCACCCCTCGTCGGATCATCCGTTCACAGGTGAAAAAGAGAATTCACACTGATGTGCTATGTTTCATCACCCTGAGACAGCTGCTGTCAAGAAGCTGCAATGCAATCTCTGCATGCAAGATATTTCTCTGTAATGCCGGTGGTATGGTACTGTCAACAGCTATAAAAGTATACTTAATGCATGTTGGCAGATGAGAAAGAACAATAGAAGATGAACGCAGCGTTCAGATGTTTTAGTCCAGAATAACAGCAGATTTTGCCTTATATGGCTCATTGAAGTTCTGCACTGAATTATTGGAATAACAAAACAGCACATTTTTTCCACTCAGATTCACAGAATTTGGCTCAGAGTTGAGATCTTTAGTTTGTGAGCTTGAAAAAACATGCAATCCATTGCCATACACATGCCAAAGAGTAGAGATCTCTTAAGAAGACCAATAAAACTGTTCAGCTAAATAAAAACAGAAACAAAGACCCGTCTTCAGCGTGTTCGCATGCTCGCAGACTTCAGACTTCAAAGTCATTTAACTTTAGTTTTGATGTTATGAAAAGTCCATGTTTTAGCATTTCAGCAAAGACACTGTATGAGTGATCACTGAGATGGAGATGGATACGTGTCAACCAGCTTTTAAGTGCATTTTGCTATATGTACTTAAAGCAAAACTAAAGGATGTCAATAGTGACTATATGTTTACTTTAAGTGCTGCTGCATAGTCCAGAAGTCAGGACTCCTCTCTATTCTTTGACTTCTTTTAAACCTTGACTCCTTTCTCATGAAATACTGGAGAGTTTCACACCTTCAGGACTATTAGAAAAGTCTCAGAAGCAAACAACCTGTGATGAGGGGTCAGGGTTAGACATTACTTGGCTATAGAGGATCAAAAGCTAAAAATGTTTGGGGCCAGTGGGGTTGTCCATGATGGGCATTCCAAAGCTTTTTTAAAAGTAAAAACTGTGTAAGTTGCAGAGCGTGCATCATATTGGTGACAGAGCTCATCGACCTCCGAATGACAGCCACTAATTATACAGTACAGCGAAGATACAAATATTTTTACCAAACCTGCAGTAACTTGCACTATTTTAAGATCACTGACATGGTAATTTGTGGTCGAGGCAAACGTTCAAATGCGTCCCACCCTTAAAACACATACCAAACAGGGCACCTTGACCTCAGTAAGAAATGTCTGTCAAAATGTCTTGGTCTGTTTTGACTGGTGGTGCAACAGCAAGGAACTACAGTGAGTACGTTTTGTCTGGGCTGGGCTGGAAAGGACAGACTGCAGACTCTCCCTGCAGGGGATGAACAAAAACAGCACCTTGGTTTTTGGACCTTTTGGACAGTCCTTGATTAACAGGTCTCTAAAATTGGCAACACATTACATTGGGCAAAATAATGGAAACACCACAAACAAAGGACACTGACGTCACTGGATCAAAATCATAAACATGGTTGTAAAGGTGAACGCTATCAAATTATGACAGCATGAGGTTAACAAGTTTTCAAAGCTCCGTCACATAAGAGCTCCAAGAAGGCAAAAGCATCTCTGACCAAACTCACTGCATGTTTAAGTGACTATAATCAATATTTCTATAATGCTAATATGCAAATTGTTCAAACACGTATCACAAATCTGTTGAGATTAGCCAATATTTACTGCAGTTGGCTTTAAAACATGTTGACCAAGCAGAAACTTTTGGTGAACCCTCAAGGTACTTTTGAGGAGGTCAAGCATCATTACAAGGAGACAGTTCGCAGAACTGAGAGTGACTGTTGGTTTGACCCAGACAGTTGTCCCAACGTGGTGTCAGGAAGGGGTCAGCATCACCCTTTTCACTGTCTTCTCAACCCAGAGGTGTCATGTTTCTCCCTCTGCTTATCGCAAGTGAATTTCTAATGTCATAAAACCACAGAACACATGAGTCCGTTCACAGCACAGTTGCCTACCTCTCCGTCCACTCTCACGCTCCTTCTCCTCTTTGACCCTAACTACTGGCCAAACAGTCAAATAAAATAGGACAGGGGTGGAGTGTAGGAGGGAAGATTGCAATTGGATAAAGTCATAATGCGACTGAAATATGTTGTTGTTTTCCAGAAAACTTTTTTCCAGCCTAAGTAGATGGAAGTAGGGCACTGAGGCGGGGTGTCAGAGTTCCTTAAAGGCCTCATCGCACATCTGCACTGTGCAGCAGAGGACACAACACTAACAGGAACCAGATTCACTTCATCTAAAGGTCAGACGCTCGCATCAGCAGCTAAGCATCTTACGCCAGGAGATGCTGGTGCGTTTCTATGACATTGATGCCGGATGTTATAATGAATGACAACACTGATCTGCAAAGACTCGAGTATGATCTTGTTTTTAATCTTGTGCTGTGATAATAAGTGCAGGATGGAAAAAAATAGAGGTTTACCTCAAAATTCAGATGTAGCACGTACATACTTGTTAACCTCAGCTGGTGATACACCTCTGCGTGAGTAATCGCTACATCTGGGAGTGTGAGCACAAATGTGCATGAGTATGTACATTCATCTTGACAAGATGGAATTCCCCCATAAAACCTGCCTAATTCACAATACTGCAGCTGCTGGTCTGCTTTAGTTGGACTGTCAGCACTGTGGTTTAAAGGTGGGACTCACTGTGGTCAATGAGCAAAGTGTCGCCTCTGGCTCGTATCCTAAATATTGCACACATGTTCAGGACATCTGTTGTTTGGCACCATCATCAAGAGTCAAGCTCATCATCATCATCATGTTAATGGCACATGTCTCTGGGCATCATCAAGAGCAGCATCACTGCACTGATGTGGGACACTGTGAGCTTCGTCCAAAGGACAGACATTTTCCACATCCCGAACAGGCAGGAAATCTGCTTCAGGCCTTTTCCTAATTAGTTTACCAAATATCCTGAAATAGTAGCAAGAAACAACATCCCTTAAGGCCCTGAATGCAAACAGCAGATAGTGTCATTAAATAGACCACATTAATATCAGTCTTGATCATGCACACCCATGAATATCTGTAAAACAACGTCAGATTTGCACTGTAAACCAATTCTAACAGCAACATGGCACTGGTTGCAGTGATCACCATATATCCACTGGTGTTTCTCTGCAAGTATTTTCTGCACCATCTTTAAAAGCATTTAAAGTGAGCAGTAATCCCTGGATGAAAAGAACTGTAAGATACAAAGTCTGTTGTATCACTTAATCAGACAGACTTTGACACCCACCTACCGTATGTAGGTTAGGTTTAGTATACAAGTTTCTCTAAATATATTGGACTGGAGATGTTGACATTAGATAAATAACATAAAACTAAAACAAGGGTCTACACCATGCTAACTGCTCTGTGAGGCTGTGCTTAACCACAGTGGTGCTTTGAGCTAAAGTTGAAGGAGACAGAGGTGTCTATTTCAGTCTGGACCTAAGTGGTGGACAGACTGTCACACCTACATTGCCATACACAGAGCCACACCTAGCATGGCTCAAGAGGATTCATGCTGTTCTCCACGGAAGGAAAAATCTTGTTTTGTAATTAGTGTCCAAAAAGATGGACTATGAGGGTGATAAATTATTTCAAGTGTTGATTTTGGAGTTTCATTGCTAAAACAAAATGAAACAAATGTAAGACATTTGAAGACACTTTAAATAACAGAAAAACACAGCTGAAATGAGTCAATGAATCCACTATTAGAAGTTGATAAATCGGAGCATGTAGCAAGCAGACTGCACGTCAGTCAGAGATTAGTTGTGAAATTTCACAGCTGTTGCCCCATTGAGAGATTAGTGGTGAAAATGCAGCTGCTTTGACTTTGAGATGTATGGGGCCACCATCAATGCAGCTTGAGTGTTTTGTCTCCTCTGGTTGCCAGTGAAGTCCCAAAGCATGAGACAGAAGGTGGGAGCTCGCCAGTATCAGCCCATGATATCATGAGAAAGGAAGTGAGTTGGGCTAAAGGTTCCTAAGAATGAATTTATGAAGTTCTGAAGTGCACGTGGAGACAAAGGGAGCAGACTGAAACACTGACATCTGACATCAGCATTAGATGCTGTTTGGATTGTCAGGTATTCATGTGATTGTGTCCACCAGTGTCATCTTAAAGCTTCACAAAAGGAGTGTTTGTAGCTGACTGTTTTGTGCATATTTTGTACACAGGTTGCATTCAATGGTTGGTTTTGTCCCCTTGTATTTCTGTTGCACGAGGTATTGAATCCCATTACCAGGAACTAAAGCACAACTGGAAAATCAATAAACTCAAAGAACAATGTTTTGCATTAAAGCAAATGATTGCAGATGTCTCTTCAACCAGAGTTAAGTGATAAGTAGATGATTTTCTGCCCCATGGCATTCTATATTTGACCTTGATGCTAACTGTATCAGATCTCTTTGAGTTTGCAGTAAAGTGACTTAATGATTAGGCGGAATCATCAGTTTTCCTTCAGCATCTTTTGGGAGCCAGGTCCACATGTTGATGTACAACATCTGTAACATAAAATCCGAACAAAGACTTTCCTTTACAAACAAAATGATCTTCGTCAAAGGGCTGACGTCAAATGTTCTATAAAACTAACCTATTTCTCCAGGGAGCAGACACAGCAGAAGGGAAATATGAGCACAACTCAGTCTTAATTACTTAGTTACATCCCAGTTTTTGTCTCTGTCTGCAGGTCTCCAGGCCGCCTGTTCTTCTTTAAAGTGGATGACGGACAGTACAAAGATGAGCGCTTGCACTCTGCTGGCACATCAATTCTCTGCACAGGACACAGCAAGACACTGCAGTGTTTAGCGCAATTAAGAGGGATTTGTGTCAGACTGAAACGTAACATAGCAGTTTGTAGGTCATTTTTACTTTTCTTGTGATGTTTGCTCAAGTCTGAGTCTAGCTGTGGTACAATGCTTAACAACCATAATTCTACACTGGGGAAAGTGACAGTATTGGCCATATGAGACCACACTCTCAAAAACACATGAATTTGAATTAAATCAGTAAACTGCAAATTTTGTGGGCAAACATGTTAAATTGAGTTGTGTCATCAAATGGAAACATTTATGAATGTTCCACATTCATAATTCATGCCATGAGGTGTTAATTTTCCATGCTATTATAGCCTCATCAAAGGGTTTTCCTCTGAAGATGTGAATGTTTTTCAAAGGTGGGTCAGAACCAAAGGATCATGGGTTTGTGGGACTCAAACAATGCCTGCATTCACTATTGTTAAGTCACTTTTTATTGATGAAATTTCAGTCTGGGATCTTGAGTTAATTATTCCAAGTATGTGAGTCAAAACTTTTACTTTCAGCTCTTTTCACACATGTCGTGTTGCTAATATTAAAGTCTGACTAATGTATTAATTCAAGGATGGTTCCCACAGACAAGTCCAGATTTTTCAGTTATGTTGGTCAGCATCACTGCAATACAACCTTAATTCTTGATTTTATTGAAAAAAACAAAATATCTGCGCTCAAATGAAAGGTCATCTGAGCAGCAGTGTATAAACAGCTCCATGGCTGCTCAGTTTAAGCGAACATGATGATCGAACTAATGATGGTGCTTGATGTCTGTTCAAAGTCAGATATTCTAAGCAATGACCTGGCTCATCATGCTAAAAGTTTCCTTCAAAGCAAACTTTCAACCAAAAGCTGAAAGTTACAACCAACAGCCAGCAGGCAGGCTTCTCAGGGCATAACCTGAACCAGATTTAATCTAATTAGTAAAGCCTTTTTTTTTTCCTTTTTTTTAAAAGAGGTTTTCTGGAACATCTTGAATTTGGAACGGCTAAACCTCATCAGTGAGAGTGTATGTGCACGAACACTGGCCCAAAATCTGCTCATTGTACCTGGACCAGGTGGAATTTGATGATTTATGACAACAGCTTTGGCTGTCAGGGAGGAGCTAAAGGTAAAATCTTTGCATTCATCTTCAAGAAACATCCACACACTCTTACATTTAAGACATGTATTGATTAAGGGCACATGTCTTTGAACCAGCACTTCAACCTAAAGTGTTCTACAGATCCTCTGCAAAGAAACCAAACCATATATAAATGAAGCCCCTCCTTCGCACAGCTGGTTTCACTGATCACCATCACAGTGCTCAGCTGAAGCCACTAATTGCACTGAGAAGTTTATCATCAGATGAAGGAAAATAAAGAACATAATAAAAGCCTTATACGCATCAAATCTTAAAATGGACTACTGAATTTATTTCAAAGCCTTCAGAGACATCAAAACAGCTCAAATCATCAACTGATGACTTAGAAGTCTCATAAAAAGTCATATTCAGATGGAAATCACAAACATACACACTGGTATAATTTCATCAGGCTCTGTGGAAAGACATCTGAAACAGGCTTTCCATGAATGAATCAATAAAACAATAAACAGGCAATAGTTACAGACCACATGCCTGTTTTGCCTGCAGGTATTGGTGGTCTAATTGCCTATTTATTAATACAATTTTGTTTGCACTAGATCTCATGAGCCAGTGGCACATAAGAAGAGTTGTTGATATTTTGATTAATAAGTTGGGCAGCCAGCATAACCAGTTCAATCTGGGTGCTAATACTGATACAACTGCTGTTTCCTCCTTTGGGTGTTTCAGACAAAACACTTTTCTGATCTTAATGTTACACTGAGTCACAAGGAAGGGGAGTTTATTAGAAATCTCTGAATCCAGGTGAAGCCACATGACTCTGATGTGACCTCACACAGGTGAGCAACAAGCTCCCTTTTACCGCTGAGCAGTCAGATCATGACTGCTGCTCTGCTGTCCGGTGCCATCACTCCATGGACAACAGGCCATCATGAATACATCTCAGGGCACTAATATTCTGCAGACTGTCCACCAGCTGCTTACAGCTGTGAGACAGCAGGTGCTGTCATGTGCTGATCATATGTGACTCTCTGTGTCTTTGGCCAGACTCTGCAGCAGGGACCTCTGGAAGGCCTCATCACACGACTCAGGGATCAGAAACTCCAGCAGCAGGTCACAGATGCAGTAGATCAGATGTCTGCATATAATAACACAAACAGCTGAGGACAGACTGAAATCAACAGTTAATAAGAGCAGATGTATTCATTTCTATTTTAAACATGAACCAACATCAGACTAATCCAGGTGATTGTTGCCTGTGCAGGACTTACTTTGGTTTCAGTTCAATACTTCAACATTCAGTGTGGTTCATACTCCTTTTCATCAGATTTCATTAGATTATTACAGCATTGTGGAATAAAGCTGACTGATGTTCCATGGGTGTTATTTTTACCTCATGATCACATATTCAAGCCTGGCACTGTGTGCAACTTGAAAGGCGAGTTAGGAACAGTCTCAAAAGTGCATGCTAAAAGACCACAGAAGCTTTTCAAATAGAAATTATATAAATTACATTACAGACAATGAAGCAGATTAGCCATGTTGGTATATCTTTGGTTGAGTATAGCTTCACATTACACCCTTTGCAGTTCTTCTGTTGAGTCTATTATGGATATGATAACCAGATAAATGCGTGTTCTGTATCCACTATTGATATAGCTTCTCTGTGTAGCTGTCTTAAACATGTGTGTCCTTGACAGTTTGGTTGTTGACTCACTTGTTTATTTGATGGTCCTGCAGAGACTCCAGCACAGTCTCCAAGCTCAGTCTGTACTTCTCACTTCCCAGCATGTCAGTGATGAGCTCTGCTCACGCATTAAGAATCAAACAAGGCAAAAAACACAGCATAGCTTCAGGAGCCTTGCAAATCAAAATAGCATTGAATGAGCTACAGTCTGAATCCTGAAGTACCTGGGAGCAGCTGCATTAGACAGTCCAGACATTGCTCCTTGGTTTCTTCTCTTTCTGCAGCACTTCGCTCTGGCCGTGGTTGAGCGGGCAGCATGCCCCCTGGCCATACAGCTTCCTGTAGCACTTGCAGGTAAATCACCCAGCAGGAGGCACTGGTAAGGTGGGCAACTCCTACATCCAACCATCTGAGACAGAATCAATGCAAGTAGTTTAATGCAAGTGGTCTGTGCACGAGTGTCTGCATTTTTCTACTAGATATCAGCCATTATATATTGTGTGAACATGCTTTAACTGATTGTGAGAGAATGAAAGACATGCACCCAAGGGGAAACAACACAGATAAGAAATCTTTATGAAGCACAACATTATTTACTGGCATGCTTCGTGAACTTTAAAACTCCCACAGGTCAGATGTTAAGTCCCAAAGAGGGGGCCAGCATAATCAGTTAAAGACAGTAGAACACTTGAGATTAGACAAGCACAGTTCCCACAGACTGTGTGGTAAAAAACAAGCCCAGTGGTAATTCTAGATTCCCAGCAGAGAATAACATTGCATTTAAAGAAATAAATACTATCTTAAAAGGAAATCTGAGGGATTGTCATGCAGCTTTCGTGTGCAACAAACCACTTAGTGCCTCATAAAACTGCCCCTTAAACTAGAAAAGGAACCAGCATTTTGATGTTCAGCTGTATGAAGAAAAAAACTAATGGTTACGAATAAAAAGCCTTAATGATCATAATAATAAATATGGGATTATACATCATTGAATATCAGCACAGAAGCCGAAATAAACTCTCACCTTTCAATGAAGGTACCAAACAGCAGCCTGATGGTCTTCTGTACATTCTCTGTGCACAGCCAACTCCACTGGTCCTTCATCAGCAGACACAAAATGTTCAAAGCAACATCTGCCACAGCTGTGTCTGCAAAGCACAGAAACACAGTGGGACACCTTAAAACACATATAATATACCGTGCAGGCGAAACACATCAACATGCACAGTGAGGACTAGGAATACTTAGTAAATGTACAAAGACAATGGAGATTTGCTGCACCCATGTGGCAATGCTGTGTTACTGCATGATTATTCTCCAGGGCTGAGAGGAATGCAACACTTCTGTACTGGCATTAAGGATAAAACTGATAGAAGGTGGTTGTGTAAATGTCAACCTGTCCCATGAGTTTTCCCTGACATCTTCTTGTCTTTTCTGAGCAGCTCACGGCTCTGCTTGGATGTTTCTGTCCCATTTGGTCCACATAGAAGTCTTTCCTGCTCTTTGACAAAGCTCTCCAGGCCAGACAGTGACATGCCGTTGAGGACCTAAAGAGCCATAACGAGCAAAAGCAAGCATGTCAACTGTGTCCAGCATCCATTTCAAACACACATTTGGCAATCAGAGATGGTAAATACAGTACAGCAACTTACAGCGCTGCCTTCACTAAAGCAGTACGTCACTTTAGGATGTACGTCGGGTATATTGAGAGATGGGGAAATTTTGCTTGGGAACATAAGCCTCCTGATGCATGAAACACAAAGGCAGAAATGGCCCATTACAGTCAGAAAACAAAGCACAAACACAAAATCATAAAATTACCAGAGAAGCAAGAAGCAAGACCATTCAGTGTGTCCTCTGGTGGATTCAGATTTTTTTTTAACATTCTGTACTGTGTGTTTGAATTGGTTGTCGTGACACAGATGCAGACAGTAGTTCCTCTGGTGTGTGTTAGAATGTGATCTCAAAATAAACCTGGGGGGTAAGTGGATAAAACACAGGGAAAAAAAGCTCAGATTTTTCTCTAATCTTTGTAAATCCCTCTTCAAGCCTCTGAGATTTATTCAAATAACTCAGTCTAAGAGTGGAAATTACTCTTTGGTTGAACTGGTCAGCATCTCAGTGGAAAATGCAAGCTGTGATGAGGGGTCACAAAAGGACAGTGCGTAGCACCAGGTCTGGGAACAATGGCCTTGGACTGACACATAGCGCTCACCTGTACTTTCTGTTGTCCATTGTTCTTCCATCAGCATCTCCCTCAAGGTCCTCCGTCGGACTGAGGGGCTCGGGATGAGGAAAAGCTGTCTTTAAAGTGTCTAAAGCGTTTTCCATCATCTGTAATGGCAAAGAAGTCAGAGAAAATCTTATTGGAAAAATATCAAAGAGAATTCATTGATCACATTTTGCATTGAACCTTTAGAGTTGATCAGTGAGCTCTAGAGGTGCTGGCAGGCAGATTTTGTTACCTTTGGACAGAGCCGGGCAAACTGTTCCCCCTGCTTCTATGCTATATACTAAGCTAATTGGCTGCTGGCTTAAGCTACATATTTAGCAGCCAAGCATGATTGTGGTATCAATCCTCTCATCTAACTCACCACAAAAGAGAATAAGTATTTTTATTTTATTATTACTTTCAGATTTGATTTGATTTATCTTGATTGTGTGCATTTTTCTCTCACTTTATCTAAGAAATCCTTCAAGATCACATCAAAATTAAGTGTCTTACAATCACTCTCTATCTTCACAAGATCTACAGTATGTAGATTGTTTCTCACCTTATCAATTCTTGACTTGGCAAAAGGCTTTCTTTCAAAATATGTGCAAACATCTGAGTTGAGAGCCAGGAACTCCTGCATGTCCTCACTGTTGGATGTCTCAGGAATGTTGCTTAATTGCTAGGAGAAAAAAAAAATCAAATTACAGAACCACAGAACTCATTTCATTACTGAAGTTATGATCCTAATACCTACTTTAAGGAACGTATCCAGTTGGCTTTTACGGGCTTCAACCTTGTCGCTGTCTGCACTGCCAAATGGGAGGTCAGGGAACATTTTCTTTGGGCCTTTGACATCTGAAATCCATAACATTGACTTGCAATAATCCATCTGTCTTGGTATACTAAGGTTCAGTGGTCATTTAAAGCAGACAATCAGTTTCTTACTCTTGATTACTTTCTTGACTTCAGGCTTGTCCTCTAAACGTGCTTGCAAGTTGAGGAACTCGCTGTATCTGCGGTTCACAGTGTGACAGGACACAGGTTGCGGATTGCCAACATTTTCTGCTTCAGCCACTGTCTCAAACTGAATAGAAAGTTAAGGATAATGTGTGATAATCGATAATTCATACTCAAATGTCAGGCAAACATAAAAGGAAGTAGGAGGTGGCATTACCTTCACAGTGTAGAGAGTATAGGGATGTGTCCCTGTGCCTCGCTGCTCCTTCGCAGTGACGGTACCAGAAATTTGTACATTGTAGATGTTCACAGATGCAGCGTGGTTGCTGGATGTATCAAGGCTGCAGGGACTTAGACAAAGTCTTCTTGGAGGACAAGTTGGGGATTTCTCTTCAGCTATACCAGCTGGCCACTGGGAGTGTTCAGGCACCACCACCTTTGGCCCAAGATTTTTCAGAGGACCGAAGCAGCCAACAGCCTCATCGTCTTTTAAAGTGATGACGTTGCAGAAGTTTGTTGAAGGACGACAATCACAAAAGCCTCCTGTCAGGTCATCCTCGGAGTCTGACTGAATTAGGGAATCCAGTGAAATCATTTTGGACTCTGGTGAGTGGGAGTAATGGCCAGATGTGAGTGAACAGCAGTTCACTTTGCACGGTGTGAGCAAACCCGGGTGGCAATTCTCTACTTTCCCAGCAGACGTCAGGCTGACCATGCTGTTTTGTGAGGAATCCCTCTCAAAGAGCGTGCTCTGGCTCTGTAGATCATTAAGGCCAGAGGTGCTTTTGCTGCTGAGGCCGGCTTGATCAGAAGAAGACAATGACCTGCATGTCGTCCAGGACTCCTGCGGGATCTGACATTTGTATAGATCAGCTACCGGGAGCTCATCCACATTGATTTCCTGTGGTTCTCTAGACCTGGTGATTATGTCCACAATGGTCTGATTGAGCCAGTCAGGATCAGATACCCTGCTTACGAGCGGCAACAGCACATTGCAGGTGACAAGTTCTGTAACCATGTAACCTCCAGTCCTGGTTTCCATCTGAGGGTACGGAACAAGCTCATGTAAGACAAGGTTCACTAGAGCTCTCGAGTAGCTTAGCTCAGCTGCTGCACTGCTCACAGCTGGGTGAGGGGAATCTACTTCACTGTAGAGCTGCCAGAGGCTAATGCTCTCTTTTTGTGTTGACTGTATCTGTCTTGCCATCATGTAGCCTTGCAGGTGACAGCCATACAGCTCTAGCAGCCGTTGAACCAGGGCTTTTCGGTCCACCAGCCGCGCACGTTCCTTCAGCTCCATCACCGACTCCAGCATCGAACTACGCACTGCACGTTCAAACTCCCCCTCCACCTCTGGCAGGAGAGTACGATACCATGAGGACACAAAGTCACGCACTGCTTTGTGGACAGCACTGTGGATCTCATGGTTCAGCCTCCACTCGTGCTCAGGAGAATACAGAGGTGGATTAACTTTGCCAAGAGGCAAGAAGTGCTCCAAGTGGAGAAGGCTGTTTGCATCTAGTACAGCACGAGACCCGAGCCAACCCCCGAGAACCACCAGGAGACTGGTGAAGATGCACAGGAGCCAGACATTCACCAGGAGATGGAAGAGGACAAGCCATGCCAGCAGAGCTCCGAGCCCTAACAGCCTCCGCTGCCCAAATACCTCTGATAAAGTCCAGTGATCAGAGCTCTTTCTGGAAGGCATTATAGTCAGCAGGTCCTGTTGAAAAAAAGACCATGATGCATCCTGTTATATAACAAGCAGTAAAAACAAGAACATGTGCTTTGGATAACTTGTTTAACTTGATTTATAAACTCTAAATAACCAAACACACATGAAAAAGCCAGTTGCAACTTTTGGTTGCAAATCCTCAGTTGAACAATGTTTCTGTATATCGATGGGACTTTTCACTGTTGATCAGGGCACCAACTAATAAATATTTTCCCTGTTGATTCATCTATTTTCATGACTTAAAAATGTTTATTGAATTCAGCATTTCTTAGTGCAGGTTGTGTGTGTGTGTGTGTGTGTGTGTGTGTGTGTGTGTGTGTGTGTGTGTGTGTGTGTGTGTGTGCGCGTGTGTGCGTGCGTGCGTGTGTGCGTGTGTGTGCGCGCGCGCGCGCGCTATGTCTGTAACCCCCGCCTCTGCGTACACACAGAAGCCACACATCATGTTGTTGCCCAATCACGTGGGACTTGGACATAAGAAAAAGTCGAGAAAAATAAAACACAAAAGGCAGGAGCCGCTTACGTTCGTTCATTTCAAAGAGCCTGCTCTAAGAGCCGTACACACTACCAGCAAAGACACGTGCTAAAACCGAGGCAGGTTTATTAGCTTTGCTTCACTGAATCCAAAACACAGCTTGGTCACTCTCTAATTAATCAGTGTAATCAGCCAAGCACAGAATCCTTCCTACGGAGAGCTTATTTTTTATATTTACTTCTCATTCATTGTGTTTTTTTCACAGAAGCGTTTAATGCATCAACAAATTAAAACGAGGTGCGGAAGTATCATCATCCTTCCACGCGAGAGAGCTGACGTCATGGTGTAACAGTTAGAGCGGCCCTTGTTGCCATGGCAATTCGTAAACGTCAGCCATAATTGGTAATACTACCTGTTGGTAGATTACAAGCTAGAGCATTGAAGCTAACTGTGATCTTACTTCTTTTCATTTACTGCACCTTTTAGAGTAATGGCCTCTTGTATAACTAATTCATAAATGTAGCAACAGTTAGCTCCCAACTGAGGTCACAGAGCAGGCTAATGTGCACCTAGCATACGCAGCTAACCTACAGTCTACTGACATGGGGCTGCAGTTATTAGCAATATTCACCCCAGTTATAAAAAAACAGTAAACAGTAAAGCAGACATTACCTGAAAGTTTATGGGAACAGGAATACAGACCGTGTAGGACGTCCTCCTCCTCCTCTGGGACATGGCTTTAATCCTTCAACAAAGATTATCTGGATCAATCTGCAAGTCAAGAGAGACACGCATGGTCCATATGGACAGCTAACTAGCTGTTAGGTGTCCATTTGACCTGCCAGCAGGCAAACACAGGCGGTGTGTTCACAGCTCAGCAGCACATTCCTCCACAGCTGCTCTCTGGTTCACAGCTTCAACCTGTGAAGGTCACTACAACACAGTCTCATTAGTAAATGAATGCATATGGGGAGGCTGAAATAAATCCAAAAATAAATTCATATGTCATCCCAAGATTGAAGTGATAAAGATATGTAAATGCTGAAACAAAGAAATGAATAATAAAGAAGTATAGGTAATAAATCAGCACAAAAAGAAACACATCTCTCCAGCTTAATTGGTAGCCTATCTATACATTTATTAATTTATGTATTTCTACATCTTTACTTCACTTGTAGGAGCCATGAAGGCATTTATTATGATGAATATAAATAGATAATTTTGTGGTTTATATTTGGGTTATTCCATCCATCCATCCATCCATCTATCCATCTTCTCCCGCTTCATCGGGGGCCAGGTTGTGGGGGCAGCCGAGCGAAACAGCCACTCACACACAGCCACACACAGCGTGTCCTGGGTCTTCCACGGGGGCCTCCTCCCGGTGGGGCATACCTGGAACACCTCCCTAGGAAGGCGTCCAGGGGGCATCTGATAGAGATGCCTGAGCCACCTCAGCTGACACCTCTCGATGTGGAGGAGCAGCGACTCTACTCTGAGCTCCTCCCGGGTGACAGAGCTCCTCATCCTATCGCTAGGAGAGCGTCCTGCCACCCTGCGGAGGAAACTCATTTGAGCTGCTTGTATGTCATGAGTTATTTTGGTTGTTATATGTTGTTATCTTGGTTGTTATATGTTTTTGATATCACAGTAATTAGGTCAAGGGGATATGGGCGGTAACGTCTAGTTAATATAATCACCTGTGCACTGGCACGGTGGGGGCTAACAAAGAAAGAGAGGGTGATCGGCAGGGAGGCCGCCTTTTGTTTGTTGACTTTTGATCACTGTGATTGATTTTTTCCATAATCTGTGCACGTTATATTAAGTGGCTCTACTTCTTTAATAAAAACCGTAAAAACAATTGTTGGATCCAGCGAATATTTTGTTTGTACAGCGTGTTAGACAATCAGCAAACGGCTTACCCTCAGCCTCTCAGCGACTGCTTTGTTTCTGATACTAGTCGCTACATTTTTGTCAACAACAACAACAACAAAAAGGCATTAAGGGAAACAACACCGGACGGCGCAGCGGAATCAAGGATCAAATGGGAGAAAGCATCATCGGAGATAAATGACGGAGGAAGGCACTGGCTCTCAATCATCACAGCCACGGGAGACGCACTCAAAAGCGAGGTAAGCTTAACGGTGTATATGCGCATTAAGCTGTGTATTCATGGAAGGAATGTGGCTTGCATATTCTCTGTTCATTGTGTGATTGAACACCAGTTTGGGAGAGTTGGTCAACCCGATTGCTGGCATCGATTGTGTGGGTCCGGTGCTGTAATATCTCCGTGCTGTCAGATGAGGAATCTCAGCTTCGTCTCTTTGAAATTGCCGCTGCGCTGCTGATGTGTGTGACGTTTTCTGGAGGAATTTCCTTTAGGTCTGTTGTTCCCAAGTGTTTTGATATACACAAATGTATTGAAAAGGAACTGGAAGCGGGAAATAAAAGAGGAAATGAGTCAAATAAGTGCTGTTGTTCTGAAATGGAGAGGGGAAAATCTAAGACCATTGTAAAGGCGTGGGAGAATAAAACTGAAAAGGGAACGGAAAATGAGTGTGAATAAAATCAAAGGGCTCATACCACAAATGAAAGCATTCATGAAAAAAAAGGAAAATGTCTCACAGGTGCAACCTCTTTTGGGGAGTTTAACTGAACTTTGTGAAAATGCCACCATGTCACATAACATGTTGATACCTTTACTCCCTGAGGATGAAAAGGGGAAACAAAATGAATGGTTTTCTAGCATTATGGGCTAAAGCAACACATTTCAAAGGGATGTTGAACAGTGGTTGAATGAAGCAGAGGAACTATTTCACAATGTCTTTCCTGGTCAAGCTGATCCTGTGGAAATGAATGAACAAGTATCTTCTCCAACAGTACCTGAAGTACCTCCTCCTCCTCTGGTAGCTGGTTTCTGCCTGGGCTCGCGATTTCCCATCTTGTTTTCTGTATTTATTTTAATTTTCCTTAAACTTGAAAGTTTTAATTTTTGGCAGAATTGGACATCTAAAGACATATTCTATGGACAAATATTTAAAAGTTGTGGATGACCCTTACGACCTCTGATATTTCACGGATACACTCTGCTCTGGCCTACTGACAGAAAAAGCCTGCTGGCAGCTAAAGCTAACTAGCACCAAGATGCCTCTTTTCTCCACAGATGACCTCTACAAACTTCTGCAGCAGGTTGCAGTGTTGGAAACTAAAGTTCAGCGTCTGGAAATAAACGCAGAAGTGAACGGACTTTGTGGAAATGACAGCACTTTGCCGCTGACTCAAAACAGCGGACTGGAGAATGCTAACATCCAGCAGAAACACAAAAGTGTTGTGCTTTCCTGATGATACAGTCTCCAACATGACTGACAGAATCCTCAGTATTGTTGCAGAAATTCCAACTTTGAAATACCTTGTACTGCACGCAGGGGCTAATGATATTGCGAAACGACAATCTGAAGTGCTCAAACAGGATTTAGGTAAACTGCTAAATGCAGTGAGCTCTCTGAATGCTGAAGTCTTCGTCAGTGGGCCTTTACCACCAGTCAGTGGAGGAGGAGAGAGATTCAGCAGATTGTTGGCAGTAAACAGATGGCTTTCAACTGCATGTGATGTCCACTCAGTGCATTTTATTGACAATTTCAACTTTTTCTGGGACTGCAGACATTTTTTCAAAGGAGACGGACTTTCCCAAAACAAGTCAGGAGTAAAACTTTTTGCCTCCAACCTATCTTTCTTCCTGCGTCACACTGTTCCCACTCCCAAGGACAAGAGACAAGAGGAATCCAAACAAAAACAGCAAACACCAAAACATGAAGGAGAACCAACTCTCCCCCTGCCTGCATGCTCTAATCATGAGGGATGCCAGAGCAAAAAAGGGGATGCCTCATGTCCTCCACTAGGGGCCACTGCTTGTGAGGATTCACCGACTCCAACCACTAAAACTCCACCTAGGTCACCATCTCCAACCACTAAAACTCCATCTAGGTCACCATCTCCAACCACTAAAACTCCATCTAGGTCACCATCTCCAACTGCCCAAACTCCATCTAGCTCATCATCTTCACTGGATATCCCATCACCCTCCTCCCCCCTGCTGGAGTTTACTGACCAAATGAACAAACTTGTCAGCACTGGCATCAGGCTTACTCCTCGCCCATCTAGGATCCTGTCCCCCCAAATTCCACCCCGCCCCCTACAACCACCCTGTCCCCCTCCACCACCACAGCGCAGACGGGCACCACCTCCACCCCCTCCATGGCTTGATCTGAACCTACCCCAGTCCCCTAGTAAGAGCCCAGCACAGCCACCTATTTGTGTTGGTAACTGATGTGTTCTGGGTCCAGCTTTTAAGGCAAATGTTATGCCTGACTTTTCCAAGGAAAAGCCAGGGCCCATTGTGCTAGAAGCTTCATTGATTCATGTCTCAGTAGGTAGGAGGAGAAGATCAGTCCATCTCTCCAGAAACATCACATCATTGAATTTAACATGTATTCTATGTCAGCCACAGTATGTTCTCAACATGGGGATGTTGGACTTTTTAGTACATTTAAGTTAGCTCTTTTAAATGTTAGGTCTTTGGCAGGCAAATCATTCTTAATCAGTGACTTAATCATCAAGCATAAGCTTGATTTTATGTTTTTGACTGAAACTTGGTTAGGACAAGATAACAGCGCAGCAATTCTCAATGAGTCAGCCCCTCCAAATTTCAGTTTCATAAGTAAAGTAAGAATGCATAAGAGAGGAGGTGGAGTCGCCATTTTGTTTAATGATAGCATTCAATTAAATAGAGTCTCTTATGGTCAGTTTGAATCTTTTGAATATGTTGCCACTCAATCAAAGTCTCCCTGTTGATCAGTCTTCGTAACCATCTACAAGCCCCCAAAATACAATGCAAAGTTTTCCGCTGAGTTTAAAACTTCTACTGTCTGTTGTGTGTATTGATTTTGACTGTGTTGTTAGTGGGTGACTTCAATATTCATGTTGATGATCTCAAAGATGGATGTGCTAAAGAACTTTCAAACATCCTGGATCATTTTGGCCTATCTCAGCACGTAACACATTCAACACATAACAAAGGGCATATATTAGATTTGGTTATTTCCAAAGGGCTTAATATCTCTGAGGTTGTGGTGACGGATGTTGCTCTTTCTGATCATTACTGTGTGTCATTTAAAATGGCCACACCTGCTATTCTTAACAAGAGTGGAACAGAGGTAATCAAAAAGCGTTATATTAATGGTAACACCTGTGCAGTCTTCACTCAGTCTTTTACACCATCACCAACACTGCCCTCAGCTTCAACTGATGACCTTGTAAATAGTTTCAGTTCCAAAGTTATGACTATTATTGACTTCAATGCCCCAATCAAGACCAAAGGTTTGTCAGGAAGGAAAAAGGCACCTTGGAGAAACACTACACTGGTCAAAGTCCAGAAAAGAGCCTGCAGACAGGCAGAGCGCAGGTGGCGAAAAACCAAACTCCAGGTTCATTATGAGATTTACAAAAAGTCTCCACAACTATAATCATGAACTAAAGAAGGCAAGGCAAGCATTCTTCTCAGAGATTATCAACAGAAACTGTAATAATGCACGCACTTTGTTTTCTGTTGTGGATAGACTGACAAACCCCACAGTATCAGTCCCTCCTGAGCTGCTATCCAACAAGTCATGCAATGATTTTGCAGCCTTTTTTACAGATAAAATTTCAAGGATAAGACAAACAGTGTGCAGCTCCAGCTCAGGCAAAATGATAAGTCCATCTGTGCCTTCTTGTTCTCCAGTTATTCTAGCACATTGTCACAACCCGGCTCGTGAGCCATGACAAAACCATGGAGACACGCGGATTAACGGAAAAGGTTAACATTTATTAAATAAACAACCCCTATAACAACTAAAACCAACTAAACAGAACGTGGCGCGGAGGGACGCTGGCTGGATAGGAAGAGACCCAGGAGGGTGCACTGGGAGGGTTTTAAAGGGGACCACAGGAGACTGACCAGGTGCTCCTGATTCCCGTAAGCAGACGCCCCGCCTACCAAGACCTGCAAAGACAACACAAGAGCAAAACAGAGGAACCCGCACAACAGGCCCTGCTCAAGCAGGAGGCCATCACAACATTTTAACCTTCTAGATCATACAAGGCTGACAGAAACTGTATCACAGTTAAAATCCACCACATGCTGCCTTGATACTCTGCCAACAAACTTTTTTAAAAATGTTTTCAGTTGCTTAGCTCCAGATGTGTTGCAGATAATAAATAATTCTCTTCAGTCTGGTCAGTTTCCCCAGGCCTTGAAAACAGCAGAAATAAAACCTCTCGTAAAAAAGACTAATCTGGATGCTTCAGTAATAAGTAACTACAGGCCAAAATCAAATCTACCCTTTCAAGGAAAAATTATTGAAAGGGTTGTTTTTCAACAAATGCATGCTTTCATGATGCAGAACAATCTTTTTAATGCATTTCAGTCTGGATTTCATCCACACCACAGCACTGAGACTGTACTTATCAAAGTTTTAAATGACATACATCTGAATGATGCTTCATCTGATGATGCTTCCAAAACCTCAGTGTAGCTCTCCCTCAGTCGAATTCTCGGACACAAGGTGTTCTTTGTATACAGGCATTTATTCGCATCGAGCATGCCGTGAGAACTAAACAAAATACAGAAATCATAAAAGTCAGTTCAGTGAACTCTAAATCAAAATAATATTCTCATGGAGAACAACTATTAAAAGAAATCTCACAAACATAAAACAGCTTTTATAATTCACACCGACACTAATTAAGACAACGCAGCAACAAACAAAACAGCAGATACCTCATTGGCCGCATTAACTCAAGGGGAGAAAACAGTAAATTTCAGGCTTTGCAGGTCTTCATCTACAAGTCTTCAGAACAATTAGCATCAGCATCTTAACTTGACGTCTTCCTCCTCTTTCCAGGTTGTTTTCCGACGCATGGTAGCAGAGTGTGCTGCAATCAACTATAACCTGCCCCTCCCTGAAGCCCCTTAACATTCGTTCCGCTATGAAAATGTCGCAGAATTTCCAACGTCTGCATATTTAATTATATTTATACCAAACAACAAACATTTTAAATATTTTTAACCCTAACTTATTCTTGTTTTTTAAAATGCTAATTATTAAATGAATTTGAATGAACTGAAATGAATTTATGAATTAAATCAGCTGGCTCTGATGGCAGCTACACTCAGTCTTAGTATTATTAGATCTCAGTGCTGCCTTTGATATGGTTGATCATGACATACTTCTTGACAGACTCGAAAAGTGGGTGGGACTTACTGGCACTGTTCTACACTGGTTCAAATCCTATTTACAAGATAGAGACTACTTTGTGTTAATTGGTGAGCATGTGTCTGAACGAAAAAAGATGATGTGTGGGGTTCCACAAGGGTCCATTCTCGGACCAGTTCTTTTCAATATCTACATGTTGCCCCTAGCTCAGATTATGGAGCATCATAATTTACAACCATTTAAAGCTCATCACCAATTCAGCCTTCTACCACCTGAAAAATATATCCAGAATTAAGGGATGTCTGTCCAAAGAAGACATGGAAAAACTTGTTCATGCATTTATTTTCAGTAGGTTGGACTATTGCAATGGAGTCTTTACTGGCCTAAACAAAAAATCAATTAGGCAACTACAGCTGATTCAGAATGCTGCTGCACGAGTCCTTACAAACACCAGAAAAATGGACCATATCACACCAATCCTCAGATCACTTCAACATGTCTCAGAGCAGAGGCTGACTTGGCAGCTTTAAAGATGAGACAGATATTATTAAAAGTCAAACATGAACTGGAATCAGAAGAGGAACGGCTAAAGGAAGAAGCAGCTTAAATTGAAGAAATTGCAGCAAACATGGCTAAACTGAATATGCTCAAGTCTCGGAGCATCCTAAGGATGGAATGAACTCCTATTTGGAAAAAGGACGAGGGAAAATACAGACCCTCAGTGCTAAAGCACAAAGTCATTTGTACCACAAATGTCACAACAGGAAATCTCAGTTAATTTATTCACTTACCTCCTATGAACACAAGCTACATGCAGTGAATCACAGTCCTCAAGAAGAGACACAAATGCAAGATGGAAATGCCTCGAATGTAAATATTGGTCCAAATGAAGATCAAAACAATATGTTTGGCATTATATTCAATTCAATTCAATTTTATTTGTATAGCGCCAAATCACAACAAAAGTTGTCTCAGGACACTTTCCCTATAGAGCTGGTAGAGGCCGAGCTCTTTTATCTACAGAAACCCAACAATTCCCTCATGAGCAAGCACTTGGCAACAGCGGCGAGGAAAAACTTCCTTATAACAGGCAGAAACCTCAGGCAGAACCAGGCTCTGGGTGGGCGGCCATCTGCCTCGACCGTCTGGGTGAGAGAGGGAGAGCAAGAGAGAGAGAGTGAGACAGACAGACAGACAGACAGACAGACAGACAGACAGACAGACAGACAGACAGACAGACAGAAATGCAGTCAGAGAGAGAGAGACAGACAGAGAGAGACAGACAGACAGACATGGACGTAATAACAGTAGTAGCAGTTGCAGTGGATGTCAGGCAGGGCCATGGCAGGAGACGTAGCTGTAATCCACAATCCAGATTCAGCCACTATCCATGGGAACCTGTGAGACGACAAAGCACAGAGACTCCGGGAAAGGAGCTAAATTAGTAACACACCGTGGTAGGACATGAAAGTGTGCAGATGGAGAGAGAGAGAAGGACAGAGGAGCTTGGCGTATCTTTGAAGGTCCCCCAACAGTCTAATCCTATAACAGCATAACTAGGAGCTGGTCCAGGACAAGCCTGAGCCAGCCCTAACTATAAGCTTTATCAAAAAGGAAAGTTTTAAGCCTACTCTTAAATGTAGAGACAGTGTCTGCCTCCGGGACAAAGACTGGAAGATGGTTCCACAGGAGAGGAGCTTGATAGCTAAATGCTCTGGCTCCTGTTCTGCTTTTGGAGACTTTAGGAACCATTAGTAGAATTGCATTCTGGGAACGCAGTGCTCGAGTGGCCATTTGTGGCTTTGTAAGTAAGGAGAATTTTAAATTCTATTCTAAACTTTACAGGGAGCCAGTGCAGAGTGGCTAATATTGGAGAAATATGATCTCTCTTCCTCGTTTTTGTCAGAACACATGCTGCAGCGTTCTGGAGCAACTGGAGAATATTCAGCAACGAATTTGGGCAGCCTGATAGTAAGGAATTGCAATAATCCAGCCTGGAAGCTACAAATGCATGGACTAGTTTTTCTGCATCATTTTGAGACAAAATATGCCTGATTTTTGCAATATTATGTAGGTGAAAAAAGGCAGTCCTTGAAATTTGTTTTACATGGGAGTGAAAGGACATGTCCTGATCAAAGACAACTCCCAGATTCTTTATAGTGGTGCTGGAGGCCAGCGCACTATTATTTGTGCCTCATAACTATTGCGATCACGCAATAGTGCAGGATCTTCCAGTGTCAGAGACCACACCACCCCTTTATCTGCTTTGCAGAACCGACACATATAATTTCCACTGAAGCTTTCAATGTAGCCAAGAACACCATGCAAGCCCAAATTATCTCCAACTACCTGGACCACCGTGAACTTGACAACACCTTGATAGTTGGGGGTATTGACAAGGATGCCATCACTCTCTAGACACCTGATCTCTTCCACAATAGGGTGCAGGATTGCATCAAGGCCATAGGTCGCTACGTCATCAGATTTGTACACTGCTAAAAGAAACTGTGACTGCAAACTTGATAGCAGGTCTGGTGGCAAGCTCTTCAAGATGAACTAAATAAGTCCTAACTTGTGAATCCCAGTCTTTGAACCAAGCGGATTTACTATCTCACAATCATCTTGGTAAATCACAAGTGGGATTGAAACCTCGTTCTGGAACAATGGATGTGTTTTACAAAACTCCCCATCAAAAACATCCTGAATTGCATCACCCTCTCTGTGCTGCCATTCCAGCATGGCCTGTAAAATCCCGGGAATTTCAAGAATCTTGGTCAAAAGGTTCTTTAACGGAATACGTTGATATGAATCAGGAATTCCAACTTGCCGGACAATGCCAGTGGCAGAGGCCGTTGGCTTAACATAGGAAACCCCAGACAAAAGCTCCTCAACTGGCTGAATGAAATTTCCAGATTTAGCAAAATACTGCATCGGTTTATAATCTGTCTCCATTCCTTTGAAAGGCTCAGCTGCTTCTGAGAACTCCACCCCAAGCTCTTCTACCTCTTGGCTTTGATCAAGACCAAAGTGACGAAATAAAGACATAGTCTTTGATTGCAGTCTGCTGACAATATCGCTAATTAAACTGGAGGTATGCTGAACCACAAAGTTTAAGTTTGAGTATGTCATAGAAGATTGGGATCTAAGGTGGGCTAAAAAGAGGGCCACCCGATTGGTAATGCCAGCTGGCTCTAGTTCATCCCAATCCTCCTCAACTTCCTCATCTCCCTGTCCTGGCTCCATTTCAGCATTCAACATTTCAACATTCTGTACAACAACAGGTGGGGCTGGACCTTCAAAGGGGTCATCAAGAGTATTTCCAACTTCATGCTCCTTTTCCAAGTGTCCAAGAAAATGTCCTACCACAACCACTTTCACTACACTGGAAATGTGTTGATGCTGAGTTTACATTGTGTACTGCACGTAAATGCATAGAAAGACTCTTGATACTTCCTGAAATTTGCTTTTTGCACTTAAAGCAAGTATAAGCCATCTTCCCAACGAAACTATTAAATACAAAATAAAAAATAATAATAGTGTGGGGAAAACTGAAGAATTGAGCCTCTCACGTCTCCACTGATCTTAACTACGTACAAGACCTCTAATCTTTTTGAGGAACTTCAGCCTAGGGCCAGCTCTTGGGATCAACTGCTTGATAGTAGCCTCATCTAAAAGAACAAAACTCTCCTCATCAATCCCCTCCTCTGAAAGACAAAAATAGAAAACACAAAGACATCCTCATTTTTACAACAAAGGAGCAGAAAACACAAATGTATGGCTAATTACATGGACGCTATAGAATGAGGCACTGAAAGGCTACAAAATGTGCCCGATTCATTTATTAGAGTCATTTTGACACATTACATGGAAGCTATGTAAAAAAGGAGGAAATTATATTTCACAAGAATTTATGCAAAAAAAAAATAAATGCAGTCAACTCCATGACTATCCAAATTATCACTGTGAGTAGCAATGCAGACTTGACATGCTATGGATGGGGGAAAATGTATTTCTTACCTTTAAATCTTTCTATAAGGTCTGTCAGCTGCCACTCAGTCAAAGTTGTGATGACAAAGCTGTCCATTGATCTGAAACAAACACAAAAAAGCTTCAGCAAAAATAAAATAGCTATTGTATTAACTATTCCGATATCACCATGCCAAAAGCTATGCAGACAAGCAGCAGAATGTAATCCAATGTGAAGATAAGAAGCTTGTTTGTGGGTGAACAGTGAACACAGCCATTTTATTTAGCATCACAAAATATAGAGAAACCAATCCTCCCTCTCTGCCTATATAATTTATATGTGATAAATTGCATACATTTACATTGAGCTAACTTTACATCACTATGACAATCACTATGTTATTACTTCACAAGAATATTGGTGGCTGATGCAGTCTGATGTAAATAGCGTAAACAACGTAAGATCCGTCCACTCCCATTATACGCTGCTGTGGCGATGCGGGACAGACAGAACTACTACAGGGCTCTCAAGTTTAACCCGTTCACACACTCACACGCCATGCCTTGTATTTCTCACGCAGAAAACTTACCAGTATAACGTCAACCCCGTTAGAGGAATTGGTGATGTGTTGGTCGCTAACGAAACAGATTTTTCAGCCGGCTCTTTCAAGTAAACCAGTGTTTCTCAATTCGGGACCACTGCCCTGCATGTGTTGATCATTCAAATGATCAGCTCGTCATCAAGCTCTGCAGTGGTTTGATAACCAGCCACTCATTTGAATCAAGTGTTAAGGAGCAGGAAACATCTAAAACATGCAGGGCAGGGGGGCCCGAGGACCGGAATTGAGAAACACTGTGTTAGTTTCCTACTCCACCACACCTGATTCAAATGAGTGGCTCCCCCCGCTGCCGCCAAAATCTCACTCTGAACTCAGTTCATAACTTGAGAGCCCTGACTACTGCATAACAGGAGTCATTAAAAAGAAAATCTTCAGAATCATTCTTAAACCTAAAATATAAAATAAATAAACATGACCATACGCCCATGGGCATTATGAAGTAGTTTCATTAATTCATTCAATAAATGGCCGACCATCTGTGTGTGCTTCCATGGTCACGGCTTAATGGCCTAGCTACGTCGTTGGTCAAACCAACCAACTAGCCTCGACAATAAAAAGATACTACTTTAATAAGTAATGCAACACAGACAATGTGAATTAGACATGTAGTGTGCACAAACCCTTTGTTATTGATTTGCCTCGCCACGAGGATGATCAGTCAGGTTCTCCCGGTGCTCATATGCGTGAGCTCTCGATGCATGGAGCCTGGCGCGGTGTTTGGATTCGTGGGGGAGCCCGTCTGTCGACGTGATGACGTGAGGACGTTCGAAGCACAAACAACCCAGGTGCTAAGTCAGTCGATGTGTGTTGGGTTGATGGATTTTGACTCAGCGCATGAGTCGCACAAAAATAACCAAAATCACATACAAATAACCCATAATGGGTAAGGCTGAGTAGATGAAATAACCCAGCTGTTTTTTGTGTGTAGTAATTGGGTCACGGGGATATGGGCGGTAACATCAATATAATCACCTGTGCACTGGCGGGGGGCGAGGGTAACAAAGAAGGAGAGGGTGAGTGGCTGGGAGGCCGCATTTTTTTGTTGACCGCCGTTTTGCTTTTGATCGCTGTGATTGATTTTTTTTTTCCATATTTTGTACTCGTTATAATTAGTGGTTATGATGTCCTCACTGCAGTGTAGCAACTGCAACTATACAACTAGCTAAACTCTTCCTTATAAATGAAGACGTGAGTCGTAGTAAGCTTTAGTTGCTCTTTACTGTGGCTCTTTCCCTCATTGTACAAGGTCAGAGTGAAAACTGTAACAAAGACAAATGAAAATCACCATTTAGCTCTGTAATATGTGCTTTCCTCAGTTCCATAAATGTAAAGAGAACTTTTTTAATTACAAATAAATCAAATACATTTTCATCTAAATAATATGTTTTAACATTAACTTATGAATGTAATCGTGAAATTATTCACTTACGACGTTGTCTCTGTAGTGTTTACCAGTGTTGTGCCTGAACGCCTTCATTGAACGATAGTTCAATGAACTCGTTCATATTTTGGGCGAACGTGAACTGAACGTACTGTATTACTGCCTGATGAACGTGACTATGAACTCGTTCATTCTGGTGTCAGTGAACGGCACGCTCTCTCAGTTTAACTTCGTTCAATAGGGTGTCAGATTTCCATAGATCCTCCCTGGCGAAAACCCGGCAAAACACACCGTAAACAGGTCTTAATATGTAGCGGAAAAAAACCCCATCTGGCAACACCAGCCACCAGTGTCGTAACGCCGCATGCGTCATCAAAACAAAAAGCAGCGCAGCAAGGAGGCGTCCTATGATCATTTAAACGAGTTTTATGACAAGGTTGGTGAGGATGGGAAAAATCTTACATTTCTGTGCAAACTTTGGCCGCCGGCTTTCAAAAAGAAAATTCGCACTTCAGTGTCATGGGGTGAAAGCTGCAGCTGCTACTAGTGTGGACTGAATGGACAGCAAGAAAGGGTTAAAACAACAGTGGGGTCCAAATGCTGTCCCCTCAATGCTAATGTAAACCATGGTTGGATAAGGGTTCAAAATTGGATATGAAGATGAAATCTGACGCATAGTTACAGTTAAAACTGATAAAATAATTGCTGTCTGTGGTTCTATATGGGCTGTGGCAATAATTTTGAAAAATAACAGCTCGCAGCAACAAATGGAAAAAAAGAACTATGAACTAGTTCATTTTTAGAACAGTGAACTTAGTTAAAAATATTTGAATTATGAATTATGAACTGAACTAGTTCATTTTAAAATTTGTGAACTGAACTTTGAACTAGTTCATGTAGAAAGTGAACTTTCCCAACAGTGGTGTTTACAGTGATGAACTCATGCAGTTCTCTTCAGTGCTCCTTCAAAATAAAAGTCTATTCGGATTTATGCCTGAAAGGCAACGCAGTGGTTCTATTTCTTTAATAAAAAATTTTGGATCTCAGTGAATATTTTGTTTGTACAGCGTGTCAGACAATCAGCAAACACCCTACCCTCAGCCTCTCAGCGACTGCTTTGTTTCTGTTACTAGTGGCTACATCTCTAAAATGGCATGCAGAAATATAGAAACACAGAAATAAATGTAAGAAATCTCAATGCCAATTACAAACTTGTGTGTGTGTGTGTGTGTGTGTGTGTGTGTGTGTGTGTGTGTGTGTGTGTGTGTGTNGTGTGTGTGTGTGTGTGTGTGTGTGTGTGTGTGTGTGTGTGTGTGTGCGCGCGCGCGCGCGCATATATATGCATTTCATCATTTTCATCAGCATTTTTTATGCTCTCTCTTATGTATGTATGTGTGTAGTATATACACACACCTCTAGAGAGAGCGGAAACTGCAGTTCCTTTGGATTTGATCTGGCTGGTGAAGGAGCAGGAAAAGGATCCACACACACACACACACACACTTTCTCGAGCACTCTTGGATCAAGGTTGTGAGTACCACCTGTATCCATCAGCCCGGAATGGGAACCAAACCGTCTCTTCAGGTGTGTCTGGCATAGAGAGGGAGGCAGAGGGAGGGTTGGTAGGGTCCGAAATACGTTGATTCTGCGTATGAGCGTTTAAGCATATGCATGACAGTATGCATGTATGTGTCTACCTCTTGTCTGTTATCGTGTTACGCTGCGTTACGTAACTGTGTTACGTAACCGCGCTGCTGAGTGCAGTGGTCCTCTCTGGTGAGCAAGTTATGGTCCAGCTGGACGCAGAGGCAGAGAGCAGGAGCTAAATATCCATCGCCGCTCACCGCTGACATGGCTCCCGTGAAACTCCAGAGTTCAGGTAAGACTCCTCCTAGCCTGTTATGGCTCAAATGCATGTGGACACGTTGATCAAGCAAAGGCTGTCAGTGTGTCGCTTGTTGTGTGACTTGTTCGGCGGAGTTGGTGATGAAGTCTGATCCGTGTGATCCAAATAGGACAAACTGTTCCACCGGCGTCTCTCCTGCGGTGTCACGTTTCGTCCTCTCAAGTCTCTTCATTAAAGACAAAACTGAAACAAACAACCCCACTGGAAACCTAATTGTAATGAAAACATACTGTAAATAAAAATAAAAACTAGTAACATGGGACTATAATATCTCACATACAGGCACTGGCCCTGAAGACTGTCCGTGTTAAATGGAAGTAGTCAAGTACAAGTACCTTGAATTTGTATTAAAGTACAGTATTTAGGTAAAAGTACGTCCACCTGACTGTAGAAAATGATATTGTCTCTCCCAAACGCATACTGTGAGAGCGCTCATCTTTGAAGAGAGACACATGTAACTGAATTTTCACAGTTAGTTAGATTATTGTTAAATTCAGGACTACATTTTCCATAAATGAATACATGATGTACATTTATTCCCTTAGGAATATTGAACATTCGTTCTGCATTCAAGTCAGTTTTTAGGAGCCACTCCCTGGCTGTAGTGGTGGGGTGAACAGGTTTAATGGCTTCAGTCCATGGTGACAGAGCAGCTGGCTGTAAACAGTAATTTAAGTCTCGGGTTTTGGTGAACACTTGAATCTGTTGAGGATATCCAGGCGAGTTCTGTGTTAAATACTGTTGGTATGCCACAGAAAGACATTTGTAAAACCAAACAACTCAAAGTCACTGTGACAGAGCTGAGGGACTGAACCTTAGCAGAGTGCCCATAAACGCAGTGCTGCAACAAGCCTCATGTTTCCTGCAGCTGCTCTCTGAACACGAGCCAAATAAAATCCACTGTGCTGTTAATGTGCTTTAATGTGCGGACACGAGAGACCAGTGAACGAAGAAACAACTGTTTATTATGACAGGTGAGCTGTGATGAGTAAGTCTCAAGGAGCAGCAGAGTCCGGACACTAGTGGTGATGACTGATGAGGCTGGTAAAATGATGAAGACTGGAGGTTATGTGTAGTGAACGAAAGGCTTTTAGAGCCGTCTCCTGCCTGGGAGCCGGAACGGGAGGAGCTTTGTTTTTTTGTTTTTTCTCTCGACGTTTTTCTGTTCAAGCCGCACGTGATAGGTCAACTACATGATGTGTGGCACTTTCTGTGTCCGCACTGAGCAGGAGGCGGAGGGGCGGGTGTTACAGACACAGCGCGCGCGCGCTGACACGAGAAAGAGCCGTGACAGAGACAAAATGCTGAAAAGGTGAGAAAATGAGTGACCGCAGGAAATGCAGTAAATTTTTATAACAGTATGTTTTGTACATTTCTAATTCATTTTGCACATACTTTCACATTATTTTGGTAATAAATTAACTTAAGCAAGATAAAATCTGAGGAGCCACTTGGGAGCTGAAAGAGCCGACTCTTTAAAGAGAGCTGAGCAGTAAGAAGCGGATCTCTTAAAAGAGCCTGAATTCCCATCTCAAGTTATATGGGGGTGGAGCTGAAGAATCCTATTTTAAAAGACAGCAGCAAGATGACAGGCTCTCCATGAGGGTGTGTCGCTGTGCTATTGGACAGATGTGACCAGCTGATGAGAGCAGCCATCTGGATGACAGTGCCAGACAGTGACAGCAGGGAATTAATGAGTGAGCATTCCTGCAGGGAGTGAATGCGGTTTGAGACAGAAACTGCAGGCTCAAGCATGCAAAAGAAATGTTGACGAGAGCTTCTTTTCATGACACTGACCTTCCAGACGCTCTAAAATGAGAAAATGGTAATAAATAACTTCAGTTTAATAGGCATTGCAAGAGTGTTTCTAATGTTTGGTGTCAAAATCTGTCAGGTTAAAGTTCAAGGAGTCGCAGTTTCAGCTTGTTTGTTGAACAAATAGTATGTGTGTGATTTGTGTACATCAGTTCTCTGCATTCATGTACTTCATGAATACTGAATTCGTCAGGGTTTCATTCATTCATTCCAAATAGTCTTTTCCTCAAGTTCACTTTTTTGTCAATGTGCGTGAGTTTCAGCCATCAGCAGTTTAACCTTTGACTACATAGCCATTATATATCCAGACTTTTTTATATTATTACTCTGAGAGTAAAGGTTTAAGAGGAGGCTGCTCATACTGCTCCCAGCTTGGAGATAAACAGTTCTTTTCTCCTTCTGCTGCCTGCAGAGTGCAGTTAAATGCATCCCGTGTTGTCCACCCACTCAAAAATAGTTTATTAGATTGAATTGAACACAATGTGCCAAGATGACATCTCCCTTGTGTCCATCTGGTTTAGATTTAAACAATATGGGTATGGTTAGGACTGTAAAATTCTGGGCATATTGAAGGTGGAAACTTTCCATTTGAATTACATGGAAATAGCAGGAATAAAATAGAAATATAGTGCTTATTTGCTCTGGATCTATTTATCGTGTCATATGCAGATAGAAATAAACCTTTTACTGTATCATAAGTTGACATAATTGTAAACCCATCCAATAGAAGTGAAAGAAATCAGCAATTTCGTTGAATGGAACTTTAATTAAACAGCTTGACTTATTTAACAAGAATGAACTAGATTACTTGAAACTCTCAATCAAGCTACATCCCACATGGTAACAGCTAGCTGGCAAAAACTAGTAGAAGGTGTGCTAAATGTGTACTTTTCTGATACTATCTGTGGAAATTTCATAGAACATATAAAGTATATTCACTCCATGCCTGAAAGCATGTCGTCCTTTGCATCAGTGGGATGGGAGACTGCTCTGTGCATGCAGAGGGTTGTAGTTTTACTGAATGTCTGTCTAATGGGATGCTGAAAAATTATCAGTACATGTGATGAAAAAGTGTGCTGCTAAACACAGTGTATGGTTACATACAATACATGCATACTTTTAACCAAAACATGCTATATGACCAAGTGCTGCTTCTTTATGTGTATTTTCCCCAAATAAGGTGATTATTACAATTTTTATATTGAAACATTTTGCATCCCTACAGCAGGTATAATACTTTATATGTATGTGTTTCCTACAGATGATGGTAAGCCTGTTGACAATGGCAAGGTCAAGAAATGCATGACCTCAGCACAGAAGGGCCTGGAGACAATTGCACCTCTGGTCTGCTCTGTAAAAGAGACCCCTGAGCCAATCTCCACTCAAGTACAAGGCACTATTCCCTCTTGGGTCAAAGGCAAATTCCTCCGTAACGGCCCGGGGAAGTTTGAGTTTGGAAACACACAGTGAGTTGGGAAACACCTCCACAAACACACTGCTGCACAACACAAAGGAGAAACAAAGGCTCCAAATAGATGTGATTTAACATCTGTGTTTCATCACAGCTACAACCACTGGTTTGATGGGATGGCTATGCTGCACCAGTTCAAGATCGACAAAGGCCAGGTGACTTACATGAGTCGATTCCTGCTCAGCGAGGCCTACAAGAACAACAGTGAACGGGACCGCATCGTCATGTCAGAATTTGGTACCCTTGCCATGCCCGACCCCTGTAAAAACTTCTTCCAGCGCTTCCTGTCTCGCTTTGAGGTGATGGGTGAGTAGACTGACTGAGAAGGGGTTTAATAAAGTTAAATGGATAATGTGAGATAACGGACAGGGCTTGTGACCATGAACTGTTTTGCTGACTCACTGCACTAGAGTTTTGCTACACTTTGCTCTGAAGTAAAAATGAAACGACAAGCACAGATTTTGTGACACAGTGAGGACATCTTGGTCATCTGAGAAAGAACAGAAGAGCCAGACTTTAAATCAGGTGGAAGAAAGGGACACTTTGCTCAGTATCAGTGTTTGTACAAGCTGTTTTGCAATATCTGTGGTGAGGCCGCGACAGCTGGAGCCTCAGACATTTCCTAAATGTCTCACATTCCTACTGGACTTTTCAGTGTGACTACAAGCAGCAATTTGTATAACTGTTCCCCTAGCTCATTCACTTAAAAGGCCTCAGTAATCCTGTGTTGTTCTCTGTTACAGAGCCTACAGACAATGCAAGTGTGAGCTTTGTGAAATACAAAGGTGACTACTACGTCAGCACGGAGACCAATTTCATGCACAGAGTGAACCCAGAAAACCTAGAAACATTGGAAAAGGTACTATCACGCTCGTCATGGAGCAGCAGATGTTTATATTAATACCAGTTTCATTCATTATATGCAACATGTACACATATTTTTTCTTTCTCCTGCCTAGTGGTTAAATTACCACAGTCATCTTTCTACTCCCACTGCAGTGCCAACACACACTGATCCTTCTCATTCTGTGCTATGTGTTGTAGGTGGACTGGAGCAAGTTCATTGCTGTAAATGGAGCCACTGCCCACCCACACTATGACCCCGATGGCACCAGCTACAATATGGGAAACTCCTATGGTAGCAAAGGTTCGTCCCATCATCCACAGGAAGCACGTTAAGCTTTACGTAAATCAGCAGCTCAATTATTTGTTTCCTTTATAATGGTAACTACATTTTGAGAGATGTCAGAGCAATTGTGTGTAAAAGCTATGACAAGGTTCCTTATTATTCCAGGAGCCCTTTACAACATCATCAGTGTACCTCCTGAGAAGACACATGCCACAGACACCCTTCAGGGAGCCAAAGTACTCTGTTCCATTGTGCCTGCAAACAAGTCTCATCCCTCCTATTACCACAGCTTCGGTAAGGCAGCATTCATCAGTGATGTCTGTATCTTTCACACTGCTGCCCTGAGCTGCAAAGCACAGTAATACCCTTCTTCTGCTTCCAGCCA
The DNA here is from genome assembly GCA_037975065.1 of Chaetodon trifasciatus. Lineage (NCBI taxonomy): Eukaryota > Metazoa > Chordata > Actinopteri > Chaetodontiformes > Chaetodontidae > Chaetodon > Chaetodon trifasciatus. The sequence continues at coordinate 4,458,481 of JBBMOE010000011.1, forward strand.
TGTCTGAGAACTATGTGGTGTTCATTGAGCAGCCAATTAAGATGGACCTGCTGAAGATTGTCACATGCAAGCTGAGGGGGAGGGCTCTCAGCGAGGGCATCTACTGGGACCCAAAGCAGGAAACCGTCTTCCATCTGGTCGACAAGCATACAGGGGAGGTGAGATGTGACTGCGATGGTCAGGGGTGAGGATTTATTTATGCCTAAAATAGGAAAGCCTCATCTAATCATGTTTTGCGTGTTGCAGGTCCACTCAGTGAAGTACCACACCAAAGCCATCTCCACCTTCCATCAGATCAACGCCTTCGAGGAGGATGGATTCTTGATGCTTGACATGTGCTGCTCAGACGACGGCCAAGCCATCAATAACTACCTCATCCAGAACCTCCGCAAGTCAGGAGATGCGCTGGATGAGGTCAGCATATAAATACCCAAATGCAGACCGAATTAAAAATGAACACTCAATTATGCAGCTACGACAGGAAACATCCACCCTGGGATATTCTGTCAGATATCATTGGAGCAATCTAGGATTTATTTTGTTTTCAAATGAGACAAAAGACATCCTGTAAGAGAAAAGTCCCTAACATGCACACATTCTGCATTGTTCTTCACAGGTGTACAACACCCTGTGCAAGGCTTTCCCACGCCGCTTCGTGCTGCCCCTTAACGTGAACAGTGACACCCCGATAGGCCAGAACCTGAACATGAGGCCCTCCAGTGAGGCAACATGTGTCAAACTCAGCAAAGACAAGGTGAGATGATGATCGCCTCTGAAGGATTCCTCTTAGCAGAAATACTGCATTCAGAAATACACATTCCAAGGACCTAATAGTGGTGGAAGAAGTATTCAGTTCCTTTACTTGAGTAGAAGTAGCAGTATCGTGATGTAAAAATACTAAGTAAAAATACAGTAGTTTTATCATAAATTACTTTAAACACCACTGGGTAGTTTAATGTACATTGTGATCTTCAAAGTAAGTATCTGCTACTACGGGCTTGTTAAATATAAAAATAGAATAATAAAGTGTGGATTTGGGGGATTTTATTTTAATAGGTATATGGAGGAGGACATGCAAAATTAGCACAATTTAATTCCTCATATTCCTCTAAGTGGCTTCTATAATGGCAGAGTTTTAATAATACTTATACCTGTTTCACAGTAATTGAGAAGACACAGTCCCAGAGGTACAACCTGTCATCATTTCCACCTCCTAAATTATTAACCAGCGGGGGTGACACAGCTCACCTCTTCTCTGGTGTCTTACAACAAATTCAGCAGATCAAAATTCACAACATCCAGTTCATGAAACCAGTAGAACTCAACACAGAAACTGTGGTTGTTAAACGTGTTTCTTCCTCCTCACCTGAGCGTCTCAGACTGAAGCTGATGCTCATTGAAGTCAAGGCGGACTTCAGTGCATGGCAGTGGGAAAAAGTGGTGGCTATAAGTGACAGCAGAGGGTTGAGCCTCTCTTTGTCAACAGGTGTTCTGCCAACACGAGGATCTCCATGGAGATGACCTCCACGAGTACGGTGGCCTGGAGTTCCCTCAGATCAACTATGACAGATTTAACACACGACCATACCGTTATTTCTACGGCTGTGGCTTCAGACACCTGGTGGGAGACTCTCTGCTCAAGATGGACCTGAAGGACAAGACGCTCAAGGTGTGTGTGCGCACATGTCACACCATGTAATATTGCATCAGTTTCATGCTGCGTCTCACTTCTCCCATTAACAAACACAAAGAATTCAGTGCTCCTGTTTTTCTAATGATGTAATAACTAAAGTATGTTGATCAGGTCAATATGAACAGCTACTAACGCTGTTGTTTAATTTAAGTATAATTATCCAAAAGCAAGTTTGTGTCTGAATTAATCGGAAATCTGCTTCTCTGTAGTCATGCAGTGAGTTAGACAAGAATATATCTCCTAAATATAAAGCTGCAGCCAGCAGCAGGTTAGCTTAGCTTAGCATAAACACTAGAAATGTCCTGCTTGGCTCTGTCAGACAGCAACAAAAGCCATCTACAGCAGCTCAAAAGCTCAACAATCTGCACAAACTACTCTTAAAATGTGTGTGTGTGTGTGTGTGTGTGTGTGTGTCTGTGTGTGTGTGTGTGTGTGTGTGTGTGTGTGTTGTACCCCAGGTGTGGTACCAGAAGGGTTTCTTCCCCTCAGAGCCCGTGTTTGTGCCGTCGCCTGATGCTGTGGCAGAGGACGATGGTGTCATCCTCTCAGTGGTTCTCACCCCCTCACAGGTAAGACACTACCACATGATGAGATCTGAAATATTTTTTCAGAGGTCTAGTAGAAAATGTGTGTGTGCCGTTTTATACGTTATATCTTTATCCTTAAAGCACTTCTTCTCGAGTTTTCGATGCCACCAGGCAGCGCGCCTGTAAGTCGACCTGAGCTCGGTTCATTTTCTTTTCTGAGTCTGTGATCAGCGGGACACATAATCCATCATGAATATTTATGAGTGAGATGAGCAGAGCCATAAATATTCATAGATTAATTTACACAATTAATTCTGATAGTTTAACGTTTGGAATGAAAATCAGAAAAACACCCTTTGTGAAGCTCAGAGAAAGGATAGGATTACAGTTACATGTTACATAATCACACAATTAGAGTTTACAAAGTTTGTGTCAGTGGGATTTTTGTTGGAAATTGGAAGTTTGTGACTAATACAAGCTGAACTTTAATGTGAACCACGATGTTTACAGGGTTTTCGGACATGTGAAAGATAATTAGAGCACCGAGCACCAAGTTATTTCTACATGTTACAAACTTTTAATTGAAAGTTAAAGCCCATTATTTCCATTTTAAGAGGCATGTAGAAGAGCGAGAAGCATCTTGAGGTGTTGTTGTGCTTCATCCTGACATCATGTCTGCCAGCTTGAATCTAAGTTCTTCTTCATCTTATTATTAATCTCCTCTCTTCTCTTAACTATGGTGTTTCTGCACAGCAAAAGTGAGTAAGTTTATTTATACAGCACCATTCAAGAGCAGGTGTCACAAAGAGCTTCACAATAATAGACAAAAAAGTAAATGAAGCAGACATGAAATGCAGACTTAAAGTGAAGCAAACGGAGAAGGAGAAGTAAAGCTAAAACTAAACCATGTCATAAGCTGCAGTTTATTAAAGTCTGCCAGTCAGCACTGTGGAATATGTTTAATTTTTCGTAATAGGTTAATTCATTTATTTATCACTTACTTCTGACTTATTTACTCGGTGGTCTTCTGCACTCTTTTCAAAAGCTACTTTGGTCCTTTTAGACATTCAGCGCTGCGTCGCTCTGCAGCAACCTGCTCTGGGATTCGTTTAAACTGACTGAATAGTTTTAGCTGGTGGTGCGCTCAGAGAAGCATTCCAACTTCACGCCGTGCTTTTCATCTGCTGTTACTGACATTATTCTGATAATATGCTCTCAGTGGTTAACTGTCCTCCTCAGGATAAAGCGACATTCCTCCTGGTTTTGGATGCCAAGACGTTTGAAGAGCTGGGAAGAGCCAACGTGCCTGTTAACATGGCTTATGGCTTCCACGGCACCTTCAGCGCCTCTGCATGAACCTGCTTCTGCTGCAACGTGTTTACAACAAATACTACACAAAGTGTTAATCATCATAGTCTCCATAATCCTGATGGTACTGCTCCACTATAAGCTGAAGATGGATGCAGGGTTCTGTTTTCTGACTTGTAGTAACATCCAACACTTCACAAACTCAAATATATTCATGATATTATTATTAATTATTTTCCTTTTCTATCAGCGTAAAACTGACATACTGTACTCATGTACTTATGAATTATTATACTGTGGGCATCAAAACTGTGGTTGCAGGATGCTTCCAGCCACCAGGCCACCCAAGTGTCTTTAACTCAATCTTTTGTATTATTTCTTTTTCTTTACTTGAATATTTTTCTGCAGGTTGGATGACTTTTGTACACTAAAGCCAATGACCAAATAAATCTTGATACCTCTGCAAAATATAAATTGTTGTTTGTACATCCTGCACACACACACGCATGCATGCACACACACGCAAGCAATCTCTGCCAACATAATGTTTAGAAATATGCTCACATAAAAACAGCAGTTTCACATGCTGACAGGATTTTATTAGTAGCTTTATTATTCATATTGCATCAATAAATTACACAGAGAAAGATGGAAAATTGAGAGCAATATACTGTAGATAAAAATCTTATTTTCTGCTATTTTTGATACTAAAATTTAGAATTTGTTTGGTTTTTGTAATGTGAAATCCCAGCATAGATCTACTTCCTTTGCTTCTTTTATGACCTTTCCTCTCACCACCTTCCCTCCTTTGCTGTTTGTCACCCAATTATGAATTTTCCCAAACCATCTACAATAATGACAGTCGTTTGTTTTCTCCACAATCTGCACAGAAAAGAAAGGTAGCAAAATCCAATTTCACACTTTTTTAAAGTCAGACTTGACAAAAAATGCTGTGTGAAATCCCAGGGCTCAGAGCAAAACAACAGGTTTTCATTATTAACACTGTCACAGGCTAATTGTTAAATCACAGCTGAGGAATTGTTCCCTTTAATAACATGGATTTATGCACAGTAAGACTAGAAATGGCGACACCGGCTCTGCAGCAGATGATGAACAAATGTAAATAGTTAATTAGTAAAATGAAAGAGTTTGCATTCTGAATTGATGCTAAAAATACATACAAATCATTAAAATTGTGATTTATAATATACATTTAAACTAATGCTGAATATAGTCTGGCTACCATTCATATAATTCTAATGATATCCAACAAAAGGTATAATTATTAATTATATTCCTGCAAGTTGTAGTTCAGAAAACAACTTTACTGGGTGAAGAATATTGTCTGAGGATATGAAATGATCTGATTCACGGTATGACGAAACAGAAAGCTGATACAAATACAACACACACTTTTCAAAAGCTGATATCTCACACTCATTAGTCTGGTCCTTAGCTTGTTTTGTTTGAAAACCCTGAAATGCTAAACCAATAAAAACGTGTGCCAAATAACTGACTGTCTGTTGTAAGAGATCTACACATCAACCACTAGAGGGCAGCACGTGATGCCATTTCAGGCACCCTCAGTCATACTGTGAATGTGCAGAGTCAGGACCTGAACTCACTACCTGACCAGAGTGTGTTTATGAGAATGTTAAGGAAGGAAAAAAGTAGAGCAGAAAGAAAAAACTGTCACTTGGTGCTTTGTGTCGTTTGTGGAAGACCCTTGGTTTGTGAGCAGCAACAATGCAGCTTTTCCCTTCAGCAGAGATGCTGTTTCACTCTGCAGTTTAACTGTCGTGAACTGCAAGCCTTTCTGTATGACTGTGAATCTTAACAGATCCACAGTCTGGCTCGTACAACTGTTTCAACAAAGCTGGGGGCAGGAGCAACGTCTCTGAGGGAGGCGGGCTCAACATGGACACAGCAACTATAAGAGGGATCAAACCTGTGACCTTCTTACCATTGGACAGCCTGTAACCGCCAGCCCACCCTGCCACTACAAAAAAAAAAAAAACGTACAGCAAACACTGAAGGAGCCTGGCATTGAACCACAGAGGGGTTATTTCCAAGTCTGTGACCTTAACAACTGCATTTATAGGACACTTGAGACAGAGCGCCTCAACTGGACAAAACAAAGACAAGATGCAAGAAAGAAAAAAAAAACAGATATGTGCTATTCAAGGGTGAGCTGGAAGAGGAGGCAGGAGTTCAAAAACAAAACAAAAAATAATAAGATTCGGAATAAATCGAATCCGCAACAATGGATTAAAGCAGAAGACTAACTGCAGCTTGCCAATTCGCTTTTTAGGCTGCGTGTGTGGCCGCGATGAACAGATGTGCATTTCCATAGAGGACTGAACAAAAGGGGAAAAAAAAAACTCTCTGTGTGTTCCTGACAGCCGGTTAAAGCAACAGGAACCAAACTCCTACAAAGAAACCTCTAAATCTAACAGTTTTTTTTCTACTCAATTTAAGTTTTTACAGTTTCAGGGATGCTTACAGAGTACAGAGCATGCATTATTGATGGCTACAACTAGGACTGCAGATGCTACACTATGTTTGAACAATGGCGGTTTCTCAAAATCAAAAAAAGCTTTCAAGAACGAGATGTAACCGTGCACTTGTTTTCTGTCTGAAACTTTCAAAGAGTTCCTCATTTAGTACTCATCACTGGCCTCTGAGTGTGCATTATTCTCTACAGGGAAGCTGCACAATCAATACATTTGTGTACTGATATACTTTGTACAAGCAGCTGAAGGAACGTGGCATGGCAAGACAAAATAAACCTAAATAAATCAAAAATAATTCCAGTGAGAAGCCAGAGATTTAATTTTACATTGATCCACTTCAGTTAGAGCAGCTCAATGAACAGGAATCCACCAGCTGCTTCTTTTGATTTATTCTGCACAATGAAGTGCTGACAGCATCATCCTGCAAACAAATCCCTGTTGTTATCAGTTCGTATTTGCCAAGAGGTTTGCATTTGTTTTATTTGTGCTGCTGAACTCAGGCCAGTTACCTACAGTATAAGCAGGCACCTGGCGGTGAGGAACATATGGAAAGTCATTTTCACATCAACGACTCAATGGTGGTTTAATTTTCTTGTTTAGCGCAGACCGGCTGTGCTGCAGGGCGCGGGCTCTGTGGCAGCAGTTTTGTAATATTTATTGAAGCAGTCGTAGAGTCTCAGGTCAGGATGTGTGATTGCTTTGTAGGAGAGTAGTTTGTGATCAGCTGTGGCATAAGCAGCGCAACATTTATTTTTAGCTTGTTTCTCGTTTGTGATATGAATAGCTCTGAAAGCTGCTGCCTTTTGTGTAATCTTAAGAAATGTTTGAAGTCAGACAACACCGAGAGCATCTGTACTGCCACCGTCACCATGACCCTCGTGAAACATTTACTCTATATTATGGTGAAACTGAATTGTACCTTTAATAGTGTTATATCATGTATAGTTGCTCTTGCAGGAAGGCTTATGGTTAGCAATCAGACAGCAGACCTGAACCCTACAAAAGTGCTAGTCCTCAGTTCAGTCCAATGAAAAGTGGCAGAAACACCTGATTACAATGATGTTAGTTAATAAGCGTGCTCACTAAGCACTGAATTATATTCACCCAAGTTAAGAGCTCTTAACAGAAACCTGCAATAACTGTATTGGCCACTTGTGGGCTCATTAATGTGATATCGCAATATAAAGTCAATAAGACAAACATGTTAGCAAAAAATCTTTTTTATATAACTTGAAGCAGACATGGAGCAACATTAGCAGTCATTAGGAATCCAACACTAACTCCCTGACTGAAATGTCTGGCTCTTTAGTTGCTAAATGCACCATGTTCACCAGCTAGTCGCTAGCTTTGTCTGTCTTTCGTAGCTGGGCAGGCAGTGTACAGTGGGTTTTTTGAGCTTTTTCACTAAGATGCTTGTTGCATCTGTAACTAGCGATGAAAGCCACAAGACTGCACAAAAACAGAAAGGTTGCAGGCTTGTTACTTGGCTCTGCACATGCACGTTTTCACTTAGTGTGGCTGACTGGTCAGGTCAACGGAAGATGGAGCTAAAATGGGGATTAGGTGGACTCTCCACAGCCAATGACAAAAAAACAAAAGAGAAAAAAAGATAAAGACGTGTTGTGACACAAAAAGTTGCACAAAAGCTGATTAACTTTTCAAGTCCTTTCAAGGTCTAACCAGTAAAAGTGAAAACAGTGTAATCTCTATATAAAACACATTTGAATTAGGAATAAATGCCACTAATTTAAAAACAACAGCAGGTTTGTTACAAAGAAAACATATTGATTTCGTATCAGCAAGTACAGGTACGATAAACACTCCTGATTATTTTAACGCCATTCACTGTTCTTTTTCTTAGTTTTGAGAGACATGTTGTCGACTGTTGTCAACAGATACTAGTCTTGACTGTAGCCTAGTTTAGCAGGATCTATAAAGAGATCTGAATCATTTCCAATACAGACAGATGTAAATAATAAAACTAACAATGACTGAATTTCCTTTACCTGTTTGTTTCAGGGTCATGCTGGCTCTCTGTCACACTGTCACGACTTGCTGGGACACTTGAATGGAACTGAGCTCTTGTTAACATTATTAGTGACACTTGTGATTTTCCTGCTATGACAAGTCAAAGCACATGCTGTGAAAAAGGCCTTGTCCTTCTCTGAGTCCAGGTCCTGGATGGCAGCTATAGGTTGGTCTACAACATATGGCAGGAATACAGTGAAACTACTGATTAAACATATTTCATTTCCTATTGAAATGGATTAAAATAAGAAATTGATAGAATTCAAAACAGTGTCAGTGTCATGGCTCCACTTGCGTTGGCCTCCTCGTGAGCACTGCTGAAAGAACTGTCACACTGCCAAAAGTGATTACACTTCTCCCTTGTTTTCAAAATTAAAAATAAAAATACACCTGACTGTTTGACACTTGTAGTTTATACATTTCTGCTTGTGCTCAGATCAAATTCATGTATATTTGTGAGCTTTAGACGTGGTAGGTGTATTTTTAACCTTTGGAGAGAGCCAGGCTAGCTGTTTCCTCTTGCTTCCAGACTCTATGCTAAGTTAAATTAAGCTAAGATAAACTACGCTAAGCTAAGCTAATCAGCTCCCAGATCTAGCTCAGTAGTTAAAAGACAGACATGACACTCCTATCAATCTTCTCATGTAACATCAGCAAAAACTCTTCACTTTACTGGTGACCAGCTTGCTAGATACCAAGATACAGCCTGTAGGTAAGACAGTTTCAGAGTTTAAGGAAGGCATATTTTTTTCACATCTGAGCGGATAGCAATTTCCCCCCGCTTTCATTCTTTGTGCTAAGCTAGGCTAAACAAGTACACCGGCTAAACATAAGTTTTCTCTTAAGTTAGGGTGTGCAGTCCACACCAAACGACCCAGTGAAACTAGTTAGCTTGCACCTCAGAGACATCATGTTCATCTTAATAACACGAGTGCAAAGTACAAACTAACCTAAGTATTGTTGCTCAAAGTGACGTTTTCACTTCCTGTGGCCAAACGGTGAAACATTCTATTCCTGATTAAGTGTTTATTACTGCACTGTCTGTCATGCCCAGTTGTCTTTGAATACTTTGTTATGCAATAGCGGAGATGCTGAGGACTAAAAATAGCAATAGCAACAAAAAGGTACGTGAACTAGGACAAAGCGTTATGATGAGGAGACAACTATACAACCTTAATTTGTAGCAAGTGCAAAATAACAACAGTGACACTGAAAGATGAAACCATCAAGTACAATATAACAGTAGCCTATTACTGGGAAGAAGAAATTATATATAACAAAGACATAATGACAGGCTACAGTGGCAAATTGTTCCAAATTAGTAGTTGTTCATTGGAAAGTTATCTATGTATTTGGCTGCAACATCATAACTTTAGCGTGTCTAATGTTAAGCTAGTTGTAAGATTTAAGGTTTAAGTTAACGTGTAAACTGTCCAAAGTTAGAAATTACGTTCATGTTAGGCTATGTTTGAACTTAAGCACAGCTGGTGCCATCCAGCGCTGGACTTAATTATCTGGACAAAACTGGATGGACCATGACGTCAATCTATTCATATGACCGCAGATAAGACAGCACACAAACTAAAATGTGTCTTTAAAACCCCAGCCCTGCTTTTAGCTGACGGACAGACCAGATTATTATAGGAACTCTGTAACTCAAAATAACAATGTGACTTCCTGAGGTAACCCTGTCAGAGGAAATAAAACACATATTTTTTCCTGACAGGTAAAAAGTGAATCAGAATTCCCAGACAGATTTGTTTTGAGACCCACAGTGTTAACAACTGCACAGTGTGTTTTAAATATACTACAGCCCACGAGCCCTCTTTCAAGCAACATCAGACTGCAAACGCGGAGTTCAGTTTTTCACTTCTGTTTCTCTTTTGTGCGCTGCATTCTCGTGATAATCATGTACATGTGAGGAATCCTATTTCCTATTTCCACTCTACACTAGTCTGTTTCCAGTTAGTTCATTACTACAGTGAGCACGCTGTGTATGTGTGTATGTGAACATTTTTCAGAAACGAGAGCATCGCTTGACCTCAAAGTACTGCATGTGATATGTCAGTGTGGCATGTTCCCCTGGCACACATACTGTATAGACACACACACGCGCACACACACACACACACACATACATATATCCACACACTCAATCCCTGCTGCAGTCTTTTCAATACATCCCGCCTGATTCACGTTAACCCATAAAACATGTCTGACATATTAATCAGGTCTGCATGTGGGAGTAGCTCTACTATTGCACTGCTGTTAGGGGGAGGGCTCTCATTGGGCCATCTTACGCATCCTAGCGGCCAATAAGAGAAGGCTGAATCTCCCCTCTCCTAGCAACAAGACTCATTTTCTCTGAGCGGTGCAATCAGCAAAATGACACCCATAATTTTACAATATGAATAATTGCAACTTAACAGCTTCGTGGCAGAAACAGGGAAACACAAGTCTATCCTTTTCCGCATGACTGGAAGATCTCTGTTTCCTGCCCTCCCGTTTTCTCCCTCTCCCTCCTTCTCTCCATCTTGGCTGCAGCTCTGTCTCCAGTGCATTCAGGCAGCTCCTGTCTTACCATCTTAAAGGAACAGCCCTGCATATTTAAGTTTTTTTTTTTTTTTTCAGGGGCATTGTGGGTAATGGTCTGTACTTGTTGACCTCAGAGTGCTGAATGGCGGGGCCTCTCTCAGGAGGGAGAAGAAATACCTTGGCACAGAGCTATCATTTCCCCGAGACACTACCAACCTCTCAGCTATGAGCTTCTCTTTCTCTGAGGATGTTGCACTCACAGCCAGTTTAACATCAAACAGTTTCAACAAAAACGAAGAATAGATATTTTCAGCATTCTTCCAAAAACAAGGTTACAGAAACAACAGACGAGACGTCCTGTTAGATTAAATAGATGAAAACTTAGCCTGACCAAAGGTCTGCCACAGTCTTAAATGACTTGGCTGTGGCTCTTGCACAGCACCTGTTGCCAGGCTACAGCAGTGCACGTGCACATGGCTGTCCGACCCCTGACCCTGAATGCATTCCTGTCCTTGCCCCTCTGGGAGTCGAGGAGAGCCCAGCACATGTTACATGTCTGCACACCAGCCCCAGACAACCAGAAATACGTTGAATTCTTCGGCTATCGTATTGCCCGTAGTGAGCTCAGGTGTGGGTCATAGTTTGATGTGCAGAAGCAAAAACAATAGCAAGGTTACGGTTCATCATTAGTTTATTCAAATTAGAGTAGGAAGCCGCAGGGGTGGATAAATGAAGAGAAATGCCTGCACTCAAGTACAAAGTCTCTGTCTCACGGCTGTGTGAAATTTGGCATGTGGCAATTGTAGGAACAGTCTGACCTTGCACTTGCGAGACTTCTCAAATTTAGCAGAACAATATCTCATGCTCATTATAGGTCAATTGGGGTGGTATGTAGAAAGCGTCTGGCAGGTTGAGAAGCAGATAATTAACTACCCACATGACCTCCTGTCCTTTTCGGCATCTTCCGTCGAGTCCCTGAATTGTCTAACAGCAGGAACAAAAGCCCCTACAAAGCTCATTTAGCCCAGTTTCAATGAGGATAGACAAGGAAAGAGCGCTCTCTCTTTGAAGTGTGTTCCCTCCATCCCGCTCCGGCCCCACCTCCTGTCCAGTGGATCAGACCGTTACAGTACAAGCCGCTCTAACACACAACCACCGTTCAACCTTAGGTGACCCTTGCTCTCATCAGACCCGCCCTCCTCTGGAGGAATGCTGCTGATGGGAGTTTTTAATATTCTCCGGCCCTGTGTGCCCTCAAATTTGACGGTGCGGCGTTAACACAAGCTGACACCACAGATTAGCCACAGACATCAGGAATGCCGCTGCCTTTTTGTGCCACGTGGACTTTGGCCAAAAGAGCCTTTGGTTGCAAAGGCCACAGAGACCTGCAAAAAACAGGTCCATGACAGAAAGAGACACTAATCAGTGTGGCCATCTTAATATTAGCTAGCCAGCAAGCTACAGACATGTGAATAGTTTCCCTTTTTATTGGTGTTGCTGGAGACTGCATGCAAATCTCTAGGCAAGGATCCCGACGAGTCAGGAGCACCAACATAGAACTTGACAAAAATCCAGCCGTCAGTGTATGACACCCATTTTTTAAAATGAACCTCAATCAGAGGAAGATGCACCAAACACCTGATGTGCAATCCAATCCTTAAGATGCAGAGCTTCAGGCTGAGCAGTCACAACAGGCACTTTAAGCCCCTTTGAAACCTAAGCAGCTTTAGGTCTTTATCAGCACAGACACACGCAATCACAAATACATAACTTTTCTAAGCCTATGCTCATCTGATTTAATAACAGTATTTATAGCAAATACATTAAGGAAGCAAGCATGAGAGAATGACCAATTCAGTCAAGTGACGACCTACTGTACATGTACATGTTTCAAGGGTGTGTGTGTGTGTTTGAATGTGCCTTGCAGTAATTCACAAACTGAAAGCTACAGGTTACTAATTAACACAATGCAGTGAGGATTGTATGTTTGCCCTGTGAGACCAACAGAAGTCTTCTATTTGATTAGTTTGAATTTCATACATTGAACTAAATTGACATGGCTAAATTATGGGAATAGAAAGCATGCACCAGAATTTACAAAAAGGTGAGAAAGTATCAAAAAGATGAACCAGTTCGTTGACCTGAGAGGTATTTCAACCTTGGTTGAGGCTGAATAACATCCAGCCGCGTCATTCTGCTCATAAAACAATAGCACAGGTTGTTTGATATATAGAGAGGGTCTATAAGGTATAGCAGCTGCATTTACTGCATAACTGCAGACAGCCGTGCAAAAATGTAGACCCTCAGACAAACTGTTGTGGTAAACCTCCGTGTTGTTGCGGCAGGTTTACGACAAACATATATTTTCAAGCACGGATCAATTATGTGGCAAACTTGCGGTTGTTATCTGACAAACAGTTGTTGTCAACCTCATAAACATCTCACATGTTCTGGTTTCTAGTGATTCTTGTAATTGCAGCACACTGATGTCAGTCAGACCTCCATTGTTTCAATTATGTAAGAGAAAATGATTTTGCTGAAACGGTTTTTAGTGGATTGTTGAGGTGAAATAAGATGCTGTGTGAAAACCAGAGAGGCTGAATTCACTGATGGCTGCTGAGGGCGACGTCCAATGCCAGCAACAGGAGAGAGGAGTTTCAAATGATTGATCAGCACTTTCGACCAATCACTGCTTTTGGTTATTAATATTAAAATCGATAGCTAAATGAATACTAATGAGCTCACAGACAACATTTCACGAAGGCAATGAGACTGAAACAATGATACTGCTCAATGTGAATGTGTCAGAAATCAAAACCTCATGAACAAACTGATGTATTTTTAAAAGACATTTGAGTCTTGGGTTTATTTGGGCGTCTCAAGCGGCAGTTTCCTGCAAATTCATCAGGAAACAGTTAGAAAATAACTTCATCTGACTCAACAACACAACTGGCCATCAACAACTAACTTTTATTCACTTGACGGAAAATTAATTTTTTGTTACAAAAAAGGGACTTTTCATCTTTTAACAAGAAAACACTGAAGGACTATTTTCAGCACCTTGCTGCCGTAAAATGAATTACTTTGCACATTTCATACAACATACAGGATAAAAAGACTCTTGTACAGCCAAATTACCAAAGGAACATAGAAAAGGAGGGAAGTTGTTTACTGCAAACTAAAACAAACAACAACCAAAAAAATGTTTAAAGCTACCACTGGAAAGAGGCAAGAGCAGGGGGAAGAGAAACTGACTTCAACAGAGGAGGTCAATGCATAGAAAAGAAAAGAGCGTGGTCCTGACATACAGCACACCAATGACAGATGTGACCATCCCTCTCTTCAAACTGTGACGAGAGAATCATCTGGGCGTCAGGTTTGTGCAGCTGCTGTGAACACAATGAGACTTGTGATCGCTCCACCGAGAAGGAATCAGTGTGACACTTTACTGAAAAATTATAGAATAAAAACATGACATTGGCTCTTCACTAATGAGAGAAACAGGATGATGAATTAACAACTGACGCTTGAACAAAGGCGATTATAATGTGCTGGTTGTAACAACAAAAAACGCTAAGATGAAACTCTCTTCATCATACTTTGATGTAAGTGCACAACAGTTCATATAGTCGGCCCTTTTTTTTTTTTTTTTTTCTTTTTTAAACACATTTCATTACTAAAAGTTGCATTGGCCAGTTGTCTATTTCAGCACTTCAACAAGGGAGGAGGGAGGGCTCAATGCACTGCAACGAACAGGCAAATTAAGAAACACTAATCACTAATTTGAGAACACATATGCAGGGCAGAGAAATGAAAGCTGTACAGAAAAAAACAGACTTAGTTAAAACACAAAGGAAGTTTGCAGGGGACACCAAAAACTGCTGAACATGCCTGTGTTCACAATTTGGTGTTGGAAAATGAGCTAACAGTGTTGACTTTAACAGTCTTATCGCAAAGTTTTGGTTTCTTATTTTATACCATTTCACTTTTTGCAACCTTGTTTGCAGTGTTTCCCAGGTGTTGACAAAGTAGTGAGGATGTTTTCTACATTTACTTGTATTTACTCTGAGTCAAATCCAATCAAACTACACCCACACATTACTGATGAAGCAGACTGCTGCAGTTGTGGATTTGATTGTTGCCTATTTTCATTATGAATATTTCATGTTACAGAAACAACGGAAGTTTTCAGGGGTTGCAGCTCTGCAGCTGTAAAGGAGGCTGTCAGGGCTGTTCATTCCAGCCAAGCATAGTCTTAAATAATTAACCTATTTTTTCATTATTCTAGTACATAACAAATCAATACATACATATGGTTGTCGATGGACTGAAGGTGTCCTCAACCTCACCACAAAACAGGTGCACGTTATGCAACTATTGATGGTTTTTATTACCTATTCATATGTGTATCCCTTTCTCAACTGACCATAAAACTGTAAGAAAATTAATGAAAGAAAATAAAAAATGTCCATCCCAGGTTGCCATAGCACAAGGTCACTTCTTCAAATCCTTTTGAAGAAAAAAAGGGTAAAATAGGAAAATCCTTACGACTGAGAAGTCAGAAGCAGATAAACCATCAAATTCATTAATAATGTTCATCACATGAATTTCCAGCTCGGACTGTTGGACATGCAGCATGGATTGTAGGTATTGAACGTTAGTTACCTGTAGTTGTATTTGTATTTGCAGATATTTATCACATTTGCTGTTGGTTAAAATCAACAGTGGTTAAAGCTGCACTTTGATGATTCATGAAGCTTTTGACCAATCAAAATGCTCTTAACAAATTACACAGGTCTATCTCATGTGTTACTGAAAGTACATATATATATACAGTCTAAAGGAGGTACATGCACACGCTCTAGAAGACATAACTCATCACTTTATCACCAAGCCAACCCTTGACACCACAAACATGAGACAAACACATCAGAGACCATCTCCAACCTCCAGACACGAGAGTGTGAAAATGACAGACTGGATCGATACCGTGTTTAGCTTGAGAGCAGCTGTTGGGCAACTGAGATCACAAGAGCTCACTTTCAACGGCCACGCCAGCAGCTGCATTGACGCTCTCAGTGCAGGGAGAGACCTGAGTTGGGCGGATGCCTCGCGTGGCGAAAAAGCTCCATCTGCTCCCTCAAGTCTTGACCCGTGAGTGTGCGTGGACCGGACCACAGGTCCCCTCATAGCCCTGGTAGTGATGGATAATAAAACAGTTGCATATGGAGGGATTCAAACTGAATTCTTCTGTTAAATTTATGTTTCTTGATTCTTATACAAATGCATCAAACAGGCCTGGAGGAGAAATGCTGATTAAGAAAAGATGTGAGAGGAGGAAAAGATGGAGGCAAAGTGCAGAGCTGCCTGTGAGGGTGGGAGTCCTCTGTCATTAATGCCTGGAAAAAAGAGAAAAAAATCGCATACAGGGCCCCTGTCTCATTTCTATGGCAACCTGAAGGCTATTATCGTACCTTGCCATTCATTATGAAAGGACTTCAGTTGACGAGGAGCAAGATGGGGTGGGGAAAAGGGAGGACAGTGCGGCGCATTTTCCCTGCTCACAGCTGGGAAACAGAAGGAAAAGGAATGAATGAGTGAAAGAAAGACTCCACCGTGCAGCGTGATGCAGGAGAGTCCACCGACACTTACAGTGCAAGTTCATTGATGCGAGGAATTTTCTGTTTTGATAATAAGCGCCTGCATGTCAAACCTACAGTACAGCAAGTGCAGTCTTTTGTGTGCCTTCTAGTTCATGTGTGCTTGACAGATAATTATTGGGAGGTAAGACAGCACTGTATCCTGCTAACCCTAATCCTGCTGATGAAGACGGTGCAATACAGTCAAAAGCTGCAGAACGAGTGAGTAAGTGGACCTTGATTTGAGACAGTTTAGTCTGGGAATGAAGTTAATGTAAATAACTGGCCTACAACTGCAGCTGCACAGCATACATCATTTGGCTATTATTTATTGCATGACTGGTGATAGCATGAGAGAGTTAAATAACCAATATCCTGTGAATCTGTTCATGAGCTGCTAAAAACACAGCATACCTGTGCCAAATGAAACTTGTTGAAGACGAAAACAGGAGAAAACTGTCATTTTCCATTTTTGGAAACCAGAAAAAAAGCAGAAAAAGGAATACATGATCTGTTTTTTTGTATTTCCCCCTGCTTGTTTGTTTTCTATTTTCCAGACTATATGAAATAATCGAGTGAACAGATGATACACGGACATATTCGGTTTGGTAAATGGGCTACATCTGCCTTCCTTGTAAACCACAAGCAAAACATTTCCTATCTGTTGCCAAATTGTTTAAGTTATTTGACAGTTTATCCCTAAACACAGAAAAGATAGTTTGACTTCACAAAACCCTAAACGTAGCTCAATGCTGTATGTTTGTGATGATGTTGGGGTGGAATAAACAGCCCTGTAATGTGTCTACAAAAACCTGAGGCACGAATACGACTTTTAGATTAGGCTGGACGGAGATTAAAGAAGTCTGCTACAGTCCACAGTTAAATACTGACAAAACTCCGAGACTAAAACCTGTTGAATAGTGCTAATGAAAATGAGTGAAATACGTGTAAGTAACAGCCCACCTCGCATAACCCTGCAGACACAGATGCATGTGTGAAAGTTAGCATGTTGTGTGAAAACAGGATCTAGAGCAACTCTTAATAATTCGGTTGAGTAGTGAGTGGAGATGAATAGTTCTCAGTGCTTGCAGTAGAGCTGCTGTTGCTAACTGAATGAGAAGAGTGAGCGGGGTTAGTGTGACAGTGCATTAGCAGCTCGAGTCCATTCTCCGCATCCCCAGAGAGACCAGAGCGGGCATATTAACATTCTCCTCAGAAGGGCCACAGGATCTGCCTTCAATGCCGTCTGAATCCAAACAAAAGACGGTGTGTGCGTGTGTGTGCGAGGCACAGACACAGACTGGGGGTGTGTGTGTAGCTGTGTGTAAGGCGAGGAGAAAAAAGCAGGGAGAAGGAGTGAGGGAGAAGGGCTACAGTAAGAGGAGGAGATCATCAACATCAAAAACTTTTGAAGAATTAAGCAGTCGTTTGATTCTCCCAGCTCTGCTTTTTGGTTAAAACTAGTCCATTTAAGCATATTCAGGAAAACCGGCCTTCTTCTGCCTCAGCGTGTGTGACTGTGCGGTCGACCAAGCTGAAAATATTACAGCTTTCCTTAATTTCAGTTCTTCACCTTCATCACTGTGATCTGCATCAAGCACTCTGACTCTGCTGAGGTTTAGTAAGTATTGCTTTGTGAGAAACAGGATTAGTTGCTATGCAAACTGTAGCCAAGAAATTCACAAGCAGCTCCTCTTACTTACATATATACTCACGCGAACACTGTTTCTATTTTTATTTCCACATTTCTCTTTATGTGTTGTTCTTTGAAGACAGTTTTTTTTTTTTTCAAACCAAACACATATATTTGTTAAATATAGGACATTACACGTGAGAGGGCCTTCTTTGAATTTGATTGTACAGTCGATACCAGTGCTGGTGCCTGGCCGCATCACTGTCATACCCAGTAGTAACTGTAGACAATTGACTTCCTATGCATAACTCAGACATCTGGCCTTCATCACCGAATGGCTGAAATCTTTCTACATTCCATGTGCAAACTGCACCTTGTCATGCGATCTATGTCTCCTCTGCTGCTGTGAAGGTAACTCACTGCACTCTTACTTTCTTATTCGTGATAATGTGACAGCAGCACTCTACCAGTTATAAGAGGAGGGATTAAAACTACTAATCATTGTGATAGTTGATAGCTTGCTGTACTGTTATGTGATTTATTCACACTGCTGAAAAATGTTGCTGTATGATTATCTGCTCTGCATCATATTATAATCTGTTTTAACTGATTAACTTTATTATACCCAAGGAGAAACCAATGTACAGTGTGGGCATAAAAAGCATAAAAAACAAACATGTCCAAAACCAATACAAAAAAAACCAAAACAATTACGTGAGAATTACAATTCTAATGTACACATGATAAATACCATCACATAAAGAAACTGCACTTCTTATCACCTAATCCTGACAACATTCAGGCAAAAACAATACAGAAATGAAGAACACAAAACAGCACCGTATAATATGAAATCAAATGTTGTTGAGTGCCATGGTTCAGTTTCCTTCCACTGAAGAAACAAGAGTCTGCAGCCATGCTAGCAGCTCTGTGAGGCTGCACTTACAACAGGCACAGCACTGCTTTGAACCTAATGCTAACATCAGCATGCTAACATGCTCGCAATGAATCTTAACACGGTGATGTTTAGCAGAAATAATGTTTACTGTGTTCACCATCTTGGTTTAGCTTGTTAGCTAACATTTGCTGATTAGCACTGAATACAAAGCACAGCTGAGGCTGATGGGAACGAAATTATTTTTACAGGTATTTATTCATAAACTGAGGGACTGGACAGATTTGAAATAGTTAAGGAATCACCAAAAGATATGAATGTCTGCACCAAAACAGCAATCCACTGAATAGTTATTGAGACATTTAACTTCAAACCACAAAAATCAACCTCATGGTGGCGATAGAGGAAAAAGGTCACCTAAGTCACAAGGATACATCGTCTGGGAACCATGACTCATCCATGAAGCAAAATGTTGTGCCCGACCGTATGAGAGATGTGGAGATATTTCGCTGGATTAGTGAAACATTTTACCTGCTGGTGGCACTAAGGGAAAAGTCATTCCCTTGCCAAAAGTCATTAGGATTCTTCCTCTGGGCACCGTGGATATGTCTAAAGACGTATCAAAAACTGCTGAGATATTAAGAGTCTGGGTCAGAGGGGTGGACACTGCCATCCCTAAACACAGGTAATGTGAAAATAATGGCACTATGAGTGATCTCATGGCCTCTGTTTCCGAAACCTGTTGCCTTTATCAGTGCTACGTCCTGAACAACAGAGTTGATAAAAACAGGCCCACATTACAATACAGTATTATGCTGTCAAAAGCTAAAGCCTCTTCGAATGTTCAGTTTCTGTTGACTGTGATTGTCAGTTCATTTTTGTGGCTCTAAATTGAAGCATTTGTTGTGTTATACAATGCACTCCTGTTATTCTGTGAACTCTTCTGTTTGTCAAACAGCATCTGTCTTTACCATTCAGGATTCATCCATCATCATTTTATGTGTTGATAGCTTGTGAAGTCAATTAAGGACTGACAGCTTCTGCACTTTGGGAAGCGAGTTTTCAGTTTCAGAGAGAACATTTCCATATACTGTATAGTCACGGCATGTAGTTGATACTGATATGAGGCATGACTTCATTTTTGGCCTTTTTCTGCTCTCTCTTGAGTCCCCATCACATTCAGACTAAAAATGATCGTGACTGACTCTCAGCTGGGACAGAGGGCTGTCTCCGCTGACCTGAAAAGAGGAACGTCAGATGAACGTTGACAACATTTTAACCCTGAAGCAAAGCAAACTACAGTGCATGTATGTCCAGAGACATAAGTTAAAAAATAAAACTGGCAACCTCAGATGTATGGATGTTTTCCCGAGGGACAGTTTGTTTTCTTCGTACTCTTTATGATTGCATTAGTATAGTTTCTTCTTGGCAGAGTGTCTGAGAGGATCGAAGACCTTCTGAACCCACTGCTCTATCACTCTGGCCTCCACCTACTCACATTCACTTGTTTTTCACCAAAGCACAGTTGAATTCAGCAATACCACTTCCAGACTGTATAAGCTGAAATATGCTTCCTGAATGTCTACCCTTTTCTTGAATAAATGTGTGTATTTCATCTGTATCTGATTCTGAGTACCATGTACTGTACTGCCTTTGAAGTACTACAAAATTACTTTAAAGTACAAGTGCAGCTAGAAGGCAGCCAATTGTGAATAATTTATGGCACTTTATCTACACAGTCTGATTATTTTCAGACGTGTTCTGTGAAAATCGTGAGCCTGGAGTGAATGTGAGCATGTGTGAAGCAGTCATTTTATGATGGAAGTTTGTTCTGTGCACATATGGTCAAACAGCACAATTTCTGCCAAACAGAATTAGGATGAGGACTTTCTTATTGCTGCTCAATTCCTCTCTCTCTCTCTCTCTCTCTGCCTCTCTAACACACACACACAAATATAGCATATATATGTGCGCATGTGCTCAGTGTTCACTGGGCTGCATGAACAGAAATGCCTGCAGAATCAGGGATTGATTGTGATGCACATTTTCCTTTAAGACAACAGCAATCATATGAAAAAGGAGATGGCACTTTTTGTCATAACATAATATGTACATTAGTGCAATAACCATAAATTTATGGTTATACCTATTTTGCTGAGTTGTGGTTGGTTATTGTTATGTTTAACTGTATTGGTCAAAGTTAGTCTAGTAAAGATTCAAGTAAATTAGTGACAGTAAGGTTGCTGTCATGGTTTTATTCATCAGGTGCACAGTCCACATTTGAATATCTTACCATTGACATAATTTCCTTTTTTGTACTTGTAAGTATACATTTTCTGTGCGACTGTCATGACAGTGTGTGCAGCCACCACTGCACTGCACTATGATGACCATTTAGGTATAATGCACACCTAAAAGTTCCAGGTGTGTGCTGCGGTAAAATGTGTCCATTAGCAGGGTGCAGGGACGTGCTCTGTTAAAGCAAAGGCAGAATTTTTATGGAATAAAACAACAGTGGCAGGAGAGAGACGCTGGCAAACACTTGAGGCTGGGTTCGACGATTTGGTTTGAGTGCAGCAGAGGCAGGCAGACCGGCAGCACAAGCAGTGACAAGATGGCGGCGGTCTGCAGCAGAGATTGTAGTAGGCTCTGTCCAGGGAGAAAAGAGACAGAAAGCCATAAGCGTAACCTGCTCAGGGCACCTAGGTGCCAAGTATCACCGTGATTTGGAGACAGTCCTCTCCACAGGGTGGAGCGGGCAGAGTGGAGCCAGCACCCACAGGAGCATCGACAGGTGAGGGGGGCGCAAGAACAATGGAATGGCTGCCTCCCAGACAGAGCTGCCGTACTGCAGTGATAAGGGAACAGAAAGGGGGGGGGGCACAGGAGGTAGACACACCTGCTCCTGCCGCCGGAGCAACAGCAGCTACTGTAACGAGCAGCAGACAGAAAGAGGCTGAGCTGAGTCCAGCCTCTCATCCAGTGATCAGAGGGCATCTCAGGACTCAGTGAGAGCATGAGTGAGATCACAGCACAGGGGAAGGGCTGGAAATGACAGATGAAGGAAGACATAAAGCTGACAAAACCATACCCACTGACATATGCTGCACACTCACGTAACAGATGTGTTTATTCATGCATTTAGACATGAAAATGAAAAGCAAAGACTGCATCCTAAATGTTAGAAGTAGAAAATCACTGATGGCTGCATTGTGATTTCCAGTATAACCTCATCAGTTGGCATTCAAATGCATTTTAACTGCAGGATTTGTTATCTGCTGTTACAGTGTCATGATTTCTGATCAAACGCACGCTATCATGAATCCTCACTAAACCTGTTTTTTTAATCAAAAGACAAAAATGGACACAGGCCGAGTTAAATCATTTTGTAGCTACCCCCACTCTCACATTACCTCATTACTTGGCGAGTCCTCAGCTGACTGACAGCAATAAAGAACTGTATATACACTGCTCAGCTATGAGGTACATTTAGCTAAATGACATATGCTGTAGGCAACAATAACAGAGTTGTTTAATGCAGTCTATTTTGCCCTTCAACGCTAAACATCGAAGCGTAACATCTGCTTGCTTACTGTCAGTCAAAAGCTTCTTGTATTAATATTTGCTTTGTTTCCTCGTCAATCGGTTTTCACCACTGCGGGTCCAGCTGTGTGTACTATATCTGCATTATACCTGTAATACCGTACAAAAACATGAAACATTCAGACCAAGCAAGCTGTCAGTGAGACACACTGAAAGATCTCTAGTCCTCTCACTGGTCGGCCATTTTACAAGTTGAAAAAAATCTAGCAGAGGCCGAGGAGCAAGGCTGTGGTGGGAGGTCTTCATGATATATCATGTGCACGCATACACAGACACGCACACATACACAGTGATGGAAGTACAGTGTGGATGCTCGAGGTGCACAAATGAAAGTTAGCTGCTTTCATTTTCCTCACAGTCATTAACTTTTTGTCAGAGGAGAGGATGACATTTCAAAACCAAACAGAAATCCTATCTTCAACCACTCTACAAATATTCAGCATGTTTCTTCTTCCTTTCTTCTTCCTCGCTGTCTGTCTGGATGTACTCTTTCTCTGCATGTTTTTGCTGAACAAGGCAAACACTGACACCATGACCTACTGCTGCAGACCCACCGCTCCGAGAAGGAAACCCTGCTGAACTGAGACCACATGACTACATTTACATTTTACCACCTAATACCTCAATGCAAAAATAAATAAATAAATAAATAAAACACAAGAAGACACATGGGAAATATGAAATGGTTCAGATAATGTACTTCTACTACTTTTCTCACTGATTGTCCTTAAGATGAATATCTCAAACAGATTAACAGATAACAACATAGACGTAACATCCAACCCCCACAGCAAAAACATCTCAATTTGTGTACGACTGCATGGAGCTGGAGAGCTCAGCAGTGAAATACTTCCAACCATAGCAATGTAAGGTCAGACATCCTACAGAGGTCAGTAGTCAGACTCTTCTGTAAAGAGTTCTGATTTGTCTGCTGTTCAGCTCTGCTGCAGGATCAGGATGTTTACAGCTTACTTATAGTAAGAGATCAAATGCTTGTTAATGCTGTGTGGCTAACCTGTATTACATGCTGCTGGAGTCCTTCTGAAGCAACCTTTCTTACAGCTACATAGTAAACTGAAACCAGGATGGGGAGCAAAACTCCCAATAAGATATGAAGTGCGTGACAATGCGAATGAGTTGCAGATTTACAGAAGTCAATGCTCATTAGAAGCATTTGACCGCATAGTAAAAATGCCTATTTAATGAATCCCTAAATTCCTTAAGCATGGGGGGATTGTACCAGAAATGGCAGCTGTTTCTTCAACTGTTCAATCTGACATGGCTAAAAATGCCTTCAAATCAAAGCTGAAAATAGAATCAGAGCTCAAAGCTACCTGTCCTTCAACCACACAATCACTGCATTGCATCCCATCCGAACTAATGAAAGAATGAGGACAAAACATCAAACAGTAATGCTGTTCAAATGCTGCCGAAGCTCCCTGAAAGACTGAGAGCGACTTCAGAGTGGCTGAAGAAGAAGCAGACAAGTAAAGGGTTACATACAGTAGGTGTGGATAAAGGGAGGGAAGAGCTGGAAATGAGGCTGTTTCTGTGATCACAGATCACCGACCAATTATAGAAACAGACATTTGCCTTCAGACACATTTCAACACATTCAATGGTAGTTTTAGGAGAACTGTGAGACCCATATACAGGACAGCAGTGCATCAAAAACCTGGACCAAATACCGTCCCACTCAGTGTACCCTCATTCATTCATTAAAAAATAGTATACACTATAACAGCCATTTACTGTAATTAAGTATCTCGCTACAGTCCTGCTTTCATCCGTAGTTTAATGACTTGGCATCCATAGGGGGTGGCACCCTGCTGCACACAATTACAAGTATCCTCCAATTCCCATTCAGCCACGCATTGAGTTTCCTTGTTCAGTATCTTCTATTCACATGTAGCAAAGGAAGACGTACAGGCGCGCCAGGTATAGCAAGAGACAGATGATGATTTTCATGAGGTCAAACACAAGTGTACTGAGCCTTCAGTATCACGCGCTCACCAGTACTTTGTGCTGCTCTCAAGTTAAGGCATAAAGAACCCGCAGACAGCCATAGAAGTGGCAATGGGAAGAGTCACAATGAAATTGTAACTTTTCTCGGTTATATAGTCTGTATGTATGCATATATATCAATGACACTGCGATTGTGATTTCCACTTTGCAGCCCAAGTGATATTATGTGTCCTCCATTTTTCTGCTGCATTTAAATTAACAAATATTGACTGATACATTGTCAGCATCTTTCTGCAAACGTCAGTCTGTGTGTCTATACAGTACACACAGTAATGTGTGTAAACCCAGAGTAAGTGAGGTCCTTGTGCTGTTTGTCTATGTTAGCATGTGTAACATTAGTCACTGTGGGTGTAACCTTAGTCATAAATTCCTTACTCATTCATTGCACCTGCCCAAAAAAGCAAGGATACTGTAAATGTGACAGCATTTCGCCATGTCACCCCACCTTGTCTGGACATCCCTCCATCCCAGTCACATGTCCTTCATACCCACATTCCTCTATCCATCTCCCCCTCTTCCCCACCCAGAGCCCCACACGCTGTGCCTGCCTCTGGGTCTCAACCCCAAAATATTCTGAAAGAAACCCAATGTTCTTCCTTTTCGTTCACCTCTATCTCTATTTTCGCAGTACTTCGCAGAGCAAATGAACATTCCCTGTCACCGTGCTTAGCTAAAAAAGGGAATCGGTCCCTTCTTCGCTGCGCTTTGTGTCTTTCCGCCATGTTAGTCTTTTCCTTTTTTTTTGCTTTAGGTTACAGAGATGTGTGAGTGCCCCTCGCAGCTCCCAAGAACCCAACCCGTGCACATCACAGCAAAACGTCACAAGTTAGGGTCTCAGGGAATGAGAGAGGTACAGATCGCTTTTTGTGTGGCCTTTCCTATGCGACATACAGTAGATCATCTGCTGCACGAGTGCTGTGGCTGAGACTGGAGCAGACAATGGCAGCTTCCTCTCTCCCTGGCTTTAAGCTGTGCTATCTCAGTTTTGCCACTAAGTCCAGTGTGGTCTTGGCAAGTCGGGGTCCGCATGACCCCACCGCACATTGATTAGTTCATCCATACCAGACTTTTATACTGTATAAGACAGGGGATTCTGCTCATAAATCAAATACCGATACACGCCGTAAATCACAGGCACATCACATCACACATAAAGACCCTAATACAAAATCGACTCACTATAATCTCATTGCAAATGAACACACATACTATATGAACTGGCACTGTAGCCCACACTGAATGGCCATACACACCCAGACAGACAACACTTTATAATCACATGACATTCATAAGAATGGCTCTGCCTCAGCGTATTTTGGCCTCCCTGTCGCTGCCACAGTCTGGCTTGGCCAAACTGGACTGACAATCTTTGATTTTTCACTTCAAATACATAAATCCTGCACCATGCAAACACGCAGGAGTGCCAGGTGGGTAACAAGGGATAGCAGCGAAAATGTACTGCCATGATCTGTCTCAGGAAAAAAATCCCTCCCCATTACTAAAAAAGCCAAAGCTCCTTACCACATTCTCCCTATGAGATATCCCATCTCCAGACACTCCTGCCTTGTCAGTCCTCTGAGACCGCACCTGTCAATCATGCAGCTCTGACTTTATGGAAGCAAAGCTCATTCGTCAGGTAGACAGAATGAGACCTGGCTACGCGCGAGATGAAGAGGAGGAGGAATAGGGAGGTTGGGAGGGTGGAGAGAAGAGATGCGAGGAAGGAGAGACGGAGGGAAAACTCACCCAGCTGACTGTGGTGGCGGAGGCTGCCGCAGTCCTCCCTCTATGTCTGCGCCGGTCAGCCTAGCAGAGGAACAGAGGAAGGGAGGAAGTGGCCATACAAAATGGAAAGAGAGAGATCTGTGAGAAAAAGAAAGCTGGAGAGAGAGAGAGAAGCAGAGGAAGAGATTTTAGTGCTGCTAGCTCAGGCTTTGTTGAATGGATTATTCGGACTAGCACATGAGGCTGCTGTAGCAGATTGCTGCTGTCTAGCCGTCTGCTGCTCAGACATGCAAGACTATACCATGTGCAGCCAGAGAGAGATAGAGAGAGAGAGAGAGAGAGAGAGATACAGCGACAGAGAGAGAGGGGGAGATGAAAGGGAGGGTGGGTGTGAGGTGAAAGGGTTAAAGTAGGTGAAATATAATAGAGATGGGTTTAAAAGGAAAAGTAGTAAGAATGACTGATAATACAGCAAATTTAGAAGCTATGGAAGAAAGAAGCCACTACATAAAGACATACAGCAGCAACAGAAAATGTTGACAATAAAACCAAAATCTATTCTTTAAATGTCTACACAAAATAAGAATGCAAGCAGATGCAATGTAACGGGCACCAGTCAAAAATGGTTTGCACAAGGGAAAAACGAGCAGATCAATGGGCCTGTACCGCTGCACGCATGCTTACCAGTACAGGAGCGCAAGAACGAATGACGAATGAGAAACAGAATGAGATAGAAAAGACAGGAAAGAAAGAGTAGAAGAAAAGCAGTATTAAGATAAGGTAAGTTCAGATACGTAACTGATTACTTGAATAAAAAGACAGCGAATACAAATGACTAAGACACACATGTACGCCACATACAATAAAGCAGACGTGCTACAATCTCAGCATTCCACCAAGTTTTCCATATAAATCACAGCTTTACATCAGACCTTAAAAAAATAAAAAACAAACGGAAGTTGTTGTTATCAGCTGAATTTTGCAGATATGGTTAAAAGCTATGAAAATAGGCTCAGACACAGAGCGCCAAAACAGTCACAGCAGTGAATAATAGGAAAAAATGTGTAACGCCTGTTGCTGTAGTGCCTCTGCCCGCTGCTACTCACCCCTCTTTCTCCATGTGACACTACTACCCATCTTATTCTTCCCCTGTCTGTCTGTCTGTCTGTCTGTCTGTCTGTCTGTCTGTCTGTCTTTCTTTCTCCTGGCTCCATCTGTGTCACATTTTCTTTCTGTTCTTGCTCTGTGCTTTAGTCTCGCTGTATCACACCTCTCTGTCTGTGCCTCTGTATTTTCTTTCTCCCTCCTCTGCCTTGCATGCTTCATGGATTGCAGGCTCAAGTCCCCAGGGCAGAGAAACTGTAGAGCCTGTGCTTGTCCCTCTGCCTGTTACATACAGTGCCGAAACAGCAGTAGCAGTGCAGGCAAAGAGAAATAAATATCGGCCATTCATTTCCTTGCACAGCTGAAATCACAGACTGTAAAGGCCTGCAATATGCAGAGAAGGAGAGATAAGGAGAGGTAAGTCGGGAGAGAAAAAGTGGTGAAGAGAACAAGAGCATACAGTAGCAGAGGAGGGAAAGAAAGAAGGCAAAGATAGAAAATCATATCTTTTATCTTACAATGTCTCTTTTCAAGCTCCTTTTCATTTAAGACAAGAAAAAAAAAATCCTTCTCCAGTCGGCAAGTCCGGTATTCTGTTCCTGTCTCTCTCTCTCTCCCTCTGTGTCTGCGAGAGTGACTGGGTATAACAGCATGCGTTTCATGGAGAAAAGGAGGGTGGGAACAAGATTGAAGGGGGGGGGGGGGGGGTGACGCGCGCTTGTGCAGGAGGGACGTAGGCTAACTTTATGCAAGCTCCATGAGGTTATTTTCAAATTTTGATACAAACAGACAATTTCAACCTCCAATCCTTGTAAAACAATATTCCCAATTAAAATAAACTACCATGGTGCACACTGACCAACTTTGATAATGATGCATGAAGCCTTCAATCAATAAACTGTCGACTAAGACCACTTGTGCTAATGGCGGTGCTAATGCTAGTGTATCCATTGGAGAGATGGGGGTAGTTTGGCCCAGAGAGGAAGACAGGCTAACTGGTATATTCAGAAATGTTCTAGAATCGCTAAAAGGTGACATTTACACAAGGATAGTGATGGTCTTTAGTGGAATACAGACAGATATTGGTACCATCAGAGATGAGATAACTTCATCAGTGGCTGCCCTACAGAGATCCAAGGACAAGCAGGACCAGTCAGCAACACTGACCAGTTACTCCATATCTGTTCTAGATGGCACACTCTCTAAACTCCAGTCTGAAGTCAGAGACCTCCAGGTCAAGTGTGAAGATCTTGAGAACAGATCAAGGAGAAAATACATATGTCTGGTGGGCATACCACAAGACAAAGAGGGCACATCGCCACCTAAAGTTGTGTCAGGTCTCCTGCAGAAGGTACTTGAGTTAAAAGAGAAGCCCTCACTTGATAGAGTTCCCAGGACTTTACAAGCTAAGCCAAAACCTATAAAACCACAGAGGGCTTTTGTCATCAGGGTTCAATATCTCCATGTCTGCAAACTAATCCTAGGCCAAGCACACCTTCGTCTTATATTGGGTGATCATTTTGTATCTTCCTCAATCTCACTACCAGCATGGAAAAGAAGACAGCTGTTTTGGGGGATGTGAGAGGGCAGCTCTGTGACATCAGAGGCGCCCATTTTGGCCTTCGTGACCCAGCATTGTTCCAGATCATTCTACCAGGGGAAACGTAACGCTCATTTGGTGACCCGCAACTGGCAATGGACTGTGTGACTTCCAGAGCACTGCTGCCACCAGTGATAACCGTGGTGATGCTCCTGGTGGAGATGCAAGATGTTAAGAATGAGCAAGTTACAGCTAACTTTAACACAACTCTGAAGGTAACATCGCATAACCTGTCACTTAAGCTAATGTTCATGATTTAGTGAACTAAGCGAAGCTACTGTTGAGGGTCCTGCTGTTTTAGTGTTGATTGTATGCTGCCTAGATTTAGTTTCTTTCAAACATTCTGACCTATTACAATCAAGTAATCATTCTCAATAGCAGGGCAATTGTTTGCTAAAAACATATGTTATTGTATCTGACAACTATGCTAACTAAGATAGCTAATCTTCAACTGACAAGTTTTCTTTCTTCCCTTTTCTCTGTGCACCTCTTTTTATTACACACTATGCATGCCAAAAATGGAATTCACCTTGTTTTGCATTCAGGCTTACTGTTGTGTATAGCTAACCAGGACAGTGATAAGCTAGTCTACAGACCTATTAAATGAGGAATATAGCTGCACCATGTTTGAGGAGGAGTACAGGTGGGAGGGTGTTGTTTATTTTTGGTTTACTTTTGCTTTTGTGTGTAGGCTTAAAATAATTCATGGTGGTGATATTCTACTATGTGTCTGATGCAAGCATTGTCAACGTTAATTTCACTTTCAAACACGTGTGCCTTCGGTTAAAAGAGGTGTGACATTTGGAACAGCAGGCACGTCTGTTGCATTAGCTAGTTGGAATGTCAGGTGTCTAGGTAGGCCCACAAACTTCAACCAAAGTACTATATCACCCCGACAGCCTGGGTGCACAGATTGTGCTTCTCCAGGAAACACATCTGAATGTGTCCGGCCATTCTGGAATATGTAGCAACTCTGTCTCTCAATCTCACCACTTCATATTAACAGTAAACCATGAAGTGTTGCAACTCTCATCCACTGCTCCATCCCGTTGATTTCCTCAAACATAATGGCAAACCGCAACTTGCATCACCTTATTATCATGGGAGAACTGTTGTCTGCAAAATTTGGGCACACCATCTAATAAAACAGCTGCTTAATCTAGTCCTGCAAAAGTGACTAATACACTTCTTAGTCACTAGACCATTACAGATATATGGTGTTGTCAAATTTGCTATCTGATGTCAATTTTGTTGAATTTATACATAACAGAATTTTTCATCGGAACCTACACGACTTCTGAATGATTATAACACATTATGGGACACATTTAAAGTATACAGGTCAGTTTAGTCTATGTATCATATAAAAACAGTACTGTTATTCTTACTAGTCCAACTAATCATACTATACAGTTGGTGAACGAATACACAATGTCTCCATCTGCTGATGCATATAAAGAAAAACTTTCTACCATTTATGCAAAGCGATGCTAAACAAATCCAGACATACCCTGTAGTAATATGGTGACAATCTTGGCTAAGCTCAGAAAATAATACAAGCACTAGTCTTACTCAGAACCTCCAGGAGATTAGTAATGTTTTTTAAAATTTTTATGCTTCTCTGGGAAAAAGCCTTGTCCTGAATTTTCCGCACATGCTTTTTGATCTGTCAATACCTTGAGTGGCTACAGGTAGAGCTGACATTTTTGACAGCCCAATAACACTAGAAGATATTAGTGAAGCAGTTACAGACAGGCAAAGTGGCAAGAGTCCTAGCCCTGATAGCTACACAGTGGAATTTTTTGAAAGATTCACAGAGAAGCTTGCACTGGTCCTTCTAAACATGTACAGTGAATCACTTGAATCAGGGAGTCTTTCTTCTCCAAAATTAAGGACCCTCACTGGTTCTTACCGCCCAATTTCACTGATAGATGTAGACTGAAAAATTATTGTTAAAATTCCCGCCCACCAGGCAAATAGGTTTTCATTCTTCAATCTGAGATGACTGTTTAATATTGCACAGCAGGGCTTTGCAAAACCTGGACCGAAGTCCGCAACTGGGCCAAAAAGCGAGTCAATCCAAACCCAGCCAATAACTCAGTGATCATGAACTGGTGTCCCACAAGCCACATCCCTCTTACACAATATTAATGAATTCAGAAAACCTGCAAATGTAACATTACTCACCAGTGGAAGAAGTGCAGTCCATCCTACGCGTGTTTGTAAATTAGCTTGCTGACCCCTAGCAACAAGCTAAAAAGTCAGCAATTCACAGTTCATACGCTTAACAGAATCAGATATATTCATCTTTGCTACCCCATGGACCCATGATCAAACTGCCCAGCTCCCAGACCCACCATTCACTGGAGGTGACAGCATCGTAATGGTTAGACTATGGGAGGTAACTGACTGTGGGAGAATCACTAAGCTTGACTACCAGAGCCGTCATTTGCTCTTATTTTGGCCCACTGTTGTATTGAGTCTCAAACAGAATATTTTTGTTTGCTTCCTGGGATCCCAAAGAGAAGTTTTTTGTTCAGATCAGGAATCTTTCTGTTCATTCAGTTGTGTATTGTTGCTGCCAAGTTCACACATTACCATTACAGCGGATAATTTGTTACCAGCTCCTAAATCACAAAAAAGAATGTGTCTCATTTTCTCTAGTATAATAATAATAATAATAATAATAATAATAATAATAATAATAATAATACATTATTTGTGTATACTGCTTTTCAGGGTACTCAAAGACACTTCACAAAAATATGTGAAAAAGTATACAATTTCTCCACGTGTAAATGTAGTTGTGAGAATATGTGTGAGTCAGAAATAAACATGGACTAACTGTCTGAGCCTTGTCTGCCTTGGTATCGTGATGGCCTAATCACAAGAGTTAATTAAATGTTATTTTGTTTTGAACTTGAATAAAAATTAGATGCGGACCCTTGAGTAATAAGTTTGAGAATCCCAGTTAAACAGTTTATCAGATTCCTCTGTTCCTAAAGTAGTAGTCTTCCTAAATGCTGAAAAGGCTTTTCACAGGTTTGAATGGAGCTACTTGTTTTATACCCTTGAAAGTTTTGGCTTTGAGAAGTTTATATCACTGATTAAGATACTATATAGCTCACCATTTCCTTCATATTACACTAATACCAGTTCTAGATATTTCCAGGTAGGCTGTGGTACAAGACAGGCCTGACCTGTTTCACCCTACTTTTTGCCATAACCATTTAATCTTTATCACTTGCATTCCAACATGATACACAAATAGTAGATTATCAGTATTACTATAGTGTATATATAGTATAGTATTACTGTCATTAGAGAAAGGACAATAACAAAAGGTTTCATTGTATGCAGATGACTTGTTGCTGTACATCTCTGACCCTGAAAATTCTCTACCATGGTTTTCATATCCTCACAGACTTAGTACCATTATTTCCCAATTTATTTGGAAATTGCAAAGCTCCTCAAAGAGCAAGAAAGATTCTACGAGCATATTACTGTGCATCTTACATATGTCCCATTGTACAGTGGCTATATGAAGTCCCACGTGCAGATGTATTATTATGGTGTAAGTTTGAATCCTTTTGGTGCCTATCCTCCTCTATGTCAGCCTTACTGTACTCCTCAGTCTCTATTTCATGAGCAGGTTTCTCCTAAAATAAAACTGTTCAGTCAACCATTAAGATCTGGACCCATATGCGTCATTATGGATGATTGTTGAAAGTTGAGTTGAGTTGAGTTGAGTTGAGAGATTGCCATTCTTTTTAAAATCCGCTATTTACTAAAACCACATTTTCAAACCTTACATAGTAGATCAGACATTCATAGAAAAAAAAACATAAAATATTTAATTGATCTGGTAAGTCCACGACTTTAAGATGGACTGTGAATTATATCTGGACGAAGAAATTACAGAGGAATTACGCCAGTCAATCTTACAAACAGTTCATAGCTGCTCAATCTTTGCCAAGCATGATGGCCTGCAAAATCCTGAATCGCACTCAGTGAACTAAACACTAAAGCCGAGATAATTCCTTGACGTTAGTTCCTTGTTTAACTGCTGCAAGTCATCTCCCAATACTTGTGCCCATATGTTCTGGTGGTATGCTAAGCTTCAGGAATTTTGGTCTTTAAAATATTTAAAACAAGCGAAACTATTGACCTGTGCCCATTCATAGCCATCTTTGGTGCCCTTCCAGACCCCAATGTACTATATAAGAATAGCCCATTTTACACACCCTGTTCAAGGAAGGAGTGTTGTGCCGTTATTCTGGCTTGCTGCTCTGAGTAAAACATATGAACAAGGAACATGAGGGCATTGCTGTTCAGCCTTTCTGCTGGCTGCGGAGGTAGCAACAGAGCTGAAGCAAAGCCGTTGTAATGACGGGCCTTCATCATGGCAGTATTGCGGAATCTTGCTGTAAAAGAGACTATACAGTGGCTATACAGTTGGCGTCAGCGGTTCCTTTTACACAGAGATCCCACAATACTGCCATAAAGGGACAACTGAAAAAAACTATTACTTTTGCTATTTTACTCACCAGAACTGAAATGATGTACACCCACCTACTGTTACTCACTGGATCAAAGATGTACTGTACTTTCTTACGTTAGAGAAAATAAAATGCTCATTAAGGGGCTCCACAAAGACTTTTTACAAAGTGTGGAATCCCTTGCTTAACCATGTTAAAGAGAAAATCCAATTATTCTGCAAAAAGGAAAAAGTCTGAATTCGTTACGCTCTCTTAATACAGGTCTCTCTGCCCTGTCAAGTTTTTTTTTTTATAAACAATTGCATGTTGATCAATAGCCTTTTTTTTAAATCTTGTCTTTTTATTCATTTATTTTGGATTATTGGGGGTCTGCTTTAATCAATGCATATTATTTCATTTAGTATCAATATGTCCTGTTTTGTTTTCATTTGTTTTTGTGTACATAATATGTTATCGAATATATCATAAAGCCTCGTACTACTAGTCCAAAGAATCACAATAAACAAAGTTAAAAAAAAAAAAGAGAACAAGATGGTGCAAGGGAGAGAAAACGCCCAAGTTGAGGGAGTGGCAAAGGAAATGTAACTGGAAGCCTGGTGGTGTGGTTGTCTTATATTTTATCAGTATTAGCTGCTGTAAAACAGCAGCAAAGGCTTGTGAAAAAAGGACAGGAGACAAGACGGTAAGAAAGCGAGACAAATGGGGAGATAGGGGAATTACCGGAACAGGGTTCCTCTGACGGACAACACACAATAGGCTGAGATCAGTGACAGCAGAAAAATGGCCTGTGTGGTCCCAGCCTCTTTCCCTCTACTGGTTTGAATTGATTTCTTGGAGAGTGTATTCTCTGTCATTGCGAGGTCAATTCAAAAACAGAGCTCTCACTTCATATACATTTTTCTTTATTTCTGACTGAAGCATTTTCAGGGAGTTGTCCTCTTCTTACCCTCTTCTAACACTTTTTTAAAGCAAATACATCTCTCTGGGTCACAGACATCACATGCTGTGTGTCTCAACACATCACATGCACTTCAGCATTGTGAAGGGTCCGCTAATATAATCTCAGTTTTACAAAGTGCCTTTCTTTACTTCCACTTCCTCTCCAGCAACGCCACACACACACACACACACACACACACACACAGAACTAACATTAAAACAGCTAAACGGGACTATTTTTAGAAATTTTCAATGAAGACAAAAACCTACACTTAGATTCCACAAGGAGGGCGGGGTGTGTGTGCTAGGGGGGTCATTAGGGAGAGCTCCTGTATGCCTCCTGCTGTATACTGTAACACATGGCCACAACAAAACATCTCACACAGACAGGGATGCAAATGAAAACACTTTGCTCGTACCAGGGAAAAAAACAGACCAAGCAGGGTAATTATGTGCCGAGGGGAAAAAAAAAACCCACAGTGGTGTCATGCTGTATCTACTGTAACTGACTCGGTCTCTCGTGCTGCAGAAGCTGCCCCGTACCAAGGGCCCCCGCTTCATTCTGGCCCACAGAGCTCCTTACTCCACCTCCATCGAACCCGGTGGCCTTGGGACGGAGAGCGAAGAGTTTAAGTGGAAACAGTCTTTAATCATCAGACCACTCCAAGCTCTACACATCTGCAAACAGCAGCACACTGCACAACAGGGATACCATCTCTCCCTAACAGGACTGCATCCACTGTCATCTTTTATTCGTTAGATTAGTTCAGACTAAAAACTGTATTAAGAACATACTTTTATGGCACAACAAATAATGACATAGCAGGAATAATTAATTTCCGCAACTGTGTTACTCAGGGAGAAAACCTGCAACTGTGGTATAATTCATGGGAAATTCCTCATAATGAATTTTATTATTTTTTTTAAACAGCATTTGTTTAACATTGATTTTATTTGTATGTCACGTTCAGTGTCGACTGATTGGCGATGACTGAATTTTCACCACCTTAAACTGGGAGACTAGAAAACATAGTCTCCAACAGAGATCAAAACTAAGCAGCTAAAATATGTCTGTGAAGACCAGCTACAAGTCTTACGGTTTGTGACAAAGTACCCGAAATTCATTTGAGCGTACCTCAAATATAGCAATAAATCAGCACATTTTATATTTCTGCTAGAGACCTAGATGATTTCAGGGGTCTGTGGTTTTCTTGGTTTGAAGCAGTGAAAGTTGTTTCTGGCTGTTTTGATCACAGCAGTGTCTTTACCACATAGCTGCGCAGAGGAAATATATCGTTTTGGTTAAGTGAAACTGAACTTTGTACATAATTGGCTGCCAAGACCGTGTTCTTCCCCCTGCGGCTGTATGGTGTTTCCCTTCAGTGGCATCTCTTTCATTAGAGCGGCCCACAGACATTGCTGCAGCAGCATGTTGCTGCTTTTTCCTCCTTGTTGTCCTCTGCTCTATGGTTTTAATTTTGTCTTCCTGCCACAAATACTGAGCAGATTTTTGCCATGTTCATATGAGTCTGTGCAACACATATATTTATCTCTTCCTATGTCCGGTAAAATAATGTGAAACGCTGTATGAAAGAAAAGAAATTGATAAAAATTCAAAATCAATATTTTAAGGCCAGATACGAAACCACCTGGTATAAAGACCGTGTTTATAACCAGCTGATTAATTTGGTGCCCAATCTAATGTTGCAAAAAAAAAAACAACTGGTGTTTGGTAAAATACTCCATCAGTGTTCAGTGTGTGTGGTGTTTCCTCAGGGAAAGCTAGGAGGCTGTACAGTTATCTCCTGTGGTGTCACTCTGAACTATACAACCTACTACCTCAACCTGCGGAACACTGGAAGAATCTGCAGGGTGGATGCTTTGTAGTTGTGGGCGAAGTGCACCAAATTGATCATGCTAAATGTGATTTTACAATATATTCTGACAGAGAACTGCATTGTAATATAGATGGCTATTACAACATCTTGATTTTTCTAAGACAACATAAGAAACAGTCCATCGCTAAATTAACCACACAGTAATGTTTCTTGCTAATCCATCCAGCTACATACCTGATAAATCAATTTTATGCAAACATCCAGTGAAGCCAATATTGATATGAAACAGTCCTGCAGTACTGACCTAATGGCCTAATTCAGTCAGAGATATCAAAGGGATTTTTTTCCAGTGTCATATAGTCCAACCCTCCTGCTTGGGTGGGGTCACTGCGTAAAGATGGAACACGTGGGATAAGTTTGGTTAAGAGTGTCCCGATAGGGTCAGTGTTGTTCAATCGTCAGAACACAGGAGAGAAGAACTTGGTATTATAAATAACTTACTGTATAGACGAGACTGTAATGATGTCTGACATGTCCTGTCTTTTTGACTGCCCACTCAAAATCTGCTTGAAGATAACTACATCGAGCGTTTTTCTTACAGGCATAGGTCAGGTGCTGTATTTGCCAGGAAGACACATACCTATAGATACGAGCTTGTGCAGCCAGTCACCACAAGTTCGGATCTACGGGTTTGTGGCAGCTGGCATTACCCCGTCAAGATCAAATAAGGAAGGCGAAACCCACAAACATGGAAACGGCAAGTCATCCCACTATCTGAACCTGTAAACTCCACTCACACAACATACCAGAACTCAGTGGGCGTTCAAGCAAGTGTGCCACAATTACCATCACAGTATTTACCAAGAACCAGTTAAATGTTGATAACTTTGAACATCATATTATCTTCGATTGTATGTTCGAAGATTTATGAGTTGAGTCTATTGTAACTTTTACTTTTATAATATTCTTCATAATAAATACTCATCTGATTGTGCCAAAAATAAAATATTGTTTAATGTATTTTTGTTTTATATTTAACTTATAATTGTGGCTATAAAACATATTTCCTTTGTGCTTATCTTCCAGAGGATAGCCTTGAAATTACACCATGGTGCTGTGAACAGGCCAGAGCACATGACTGTGAGATGGACGTGGATGTTTGTGTAACCTATTGATCACATTCTTCTGAGGTCAACATTTATTTCTGAAACATCAGACAGAATAATATACTGTATGTTCTTTTATATGTGGACATAAAAAGATTATATACCACCTACTAATGAATGATTTGAATTCAAAAAATGAATATGTGCTGCATAAAATGCCTTTTTAGGCTGTATGAGTTTTTAAGAAATACGTCACTACGAATAAAATGTTCAACGATCATCACAAGACCATTTGTATTCTTAGCAAAAAGGATCAAGTACGACTATAATCACCAACAGACAACAAATCCAACATCTCTGTGTAAATATTTTAAACTAAGAATAAGGAGACAGTGAAATCATACTAATCTGCACCTGTGCAGAATACAAAATATGATGCTAGTTTTAATTTTAAAAAGAAGAACAGTAGTTTAGAAATGCCTTCTGTGAAATTAGCTGATAAATTATGCATTTCCATACTATGTAATAACACATGACCTTGCTACTTGCCATGACTACCATCAAAAAACATGAAAAACATGCACTGTGAACAAATCATCAGGTACGCATCATAAGGTGCGGATCAGAAACTACACTGAACCAAGCGAACAGAGAGAAACTTTAAGTATTATAAATCGCCAACATACCAGTAGGGCACATGCTGGAACTGATGGTCAGACATCCTCTGGAATCAGATGGAGTCAGGCTTGAGGAGTAGTGTAGGCCAGTGCTTCAGCATAAATCAACAAACCTATAAAAGCAGATATACAAATCAGCAAAAACTGACTGTGAACAGAACAGAAAGTCTAACATAGACAGATAAGATACCCGTGCACACACATTCCTAAAACCCCACACTTACAAACACGTGGTAATCCAAGCACACCCTTAAAACACATAAAAGCCGAAAAAGTACAAGCACTACAACAACGATTCAATGACAAAAACAGTTGAAAAATTGATAAATAACAAGCAAAAGTAGGAAGATAACATCCCCTTGTTCTCTCCCTGTTACGCCCTCCTAACCCGTTGTCCAGTGCCCATTTTCCGGGGTACAAAAACCTCAAATCGCCTTTAAAAAAAGGTACGGCAAGAGAGAAATGGCAAAAGGTTGAATGCGGTAAGATGTGGATGAGGAGGAGTCGCAGCGCAGGGCTGGCTACAGAAAAAGTGGAATTTGTGACCAAGCAAAGGAAAGGGTGGTGTTTTTTTTTTTTTTTTTTTTTTTTTTGGTGCTTCATTCTGCTTGGCTTTTTTGGATCCCAGCAGGATCCTTGGCTGCAGCTCTGTCTCTTCTTAGTGCTGCCAAAATTTAGACATATCCCTTTGTCTTACACTCTGTTGCATAAAATCAAATTGAGAGATGAGAAAAGATATAACTTAAAAGAGGCAAGGGGAAAGGACCGGCCAACAAAACTGGAGCGCAAGTTATTAAAGAAAAGGACACAGCATGAGTGAAAGTGCACAGCAAAGAGGAGAGAGGCTTAGCAGCTGAATGCAAGGGAAACAAAAATTCATAAAAAAAAAAAGAAGTCAAGATGGAAGAAGGTTGTTTCGCGTCAGAATTTTTTCTCTGCAAACATATTATCTCCCAAGTGCGAGCTGCAAAATGTTTCTTCTCTGCTG
The DNA here is from genome assembly GCA_037975065.1 of Chaetodon trifasciatus. Lineage (NCBI taxonomy): Eukaryota > Metazoa > Chordata > Actinopteri > Chaetodontiformes > Chaetodontidae > Chaetodon > Chaetodon trifasciatus. Next base: position 4,497,356 of record JBBMOE010000011.1, read on the forward strand.
CTACAACACAGCAGCCGAAGCCTTTCCAAAGCTATGCCACGTAGTGAGAGAGGGAGAGAGAAAGCAGCCACTTTTTCCTCTCTCCAAAATGGCTGAGGGCCGGGGGAAAGCAGCTATGAGCAGAGAGGAAGAGTGGTGCTCCCCGTCCTGCTCAGGGGAGGGCTGGGCGATTCAGCGAGCATCTCTCCCTCGCTTCCCTCTCCTCACTCATGCCCTTTGTCCCATTAGCCGTCTTTCAGACCGGACGAATGGCGTACAGCTGTGTTGTCAGTCCATGAGAAACTACTTGGCCCACCATGCAGGGGAAGGCTCCGACTGTAAACGAGTAAGGCTGATATGGCTTATTGTGTGTCTCCCACATGCCCACATCCTGATGCTACACACTGTCTTTGCTAATGTGTCGTCCTCCTGATGCTTTACGCTTTACGTTTTTTCTGTCTCCCGAACGCCTTACAGGACAAGTGTTTTTAGTTTGATCTTTGTAAATTTTCTATTTATAAAAAGAAAAAATACACGTATCAGTGATTGTGGAAATATGAGCTTAGCTTTGAGTGGCTACGGTAATTATTTTCAACTTTGTATGGCAAAATTACAATTCAAAATTGATTGTTCTTCCACTCTGTTTGGCTTGGTTTTTCAATACATAATGTCACACTTTGACATTCTATGTATAGCCATATGGGCCGCAGTTTATATATATACATATATACTGTACACTTTTCCGACAAAATAATTTACAAAGATTATCATGAAAGCTGATTTATTTGAGTGGATTCCTCTTGTCTTTCTTAAGGTACTTAACCTCAGCACAGAATGCTATGTGTAGCCAGACCGCTGCAGTCATAGTGCTACATCCTCATCAGCGCCTTTCTCGTGGAGCATCTCAAGGCACTATCCACGGGCCGATTCTGTTCATTGTCTCCTTGCTCCCGTGTACTTTGCAGAGGAAATGGAAGCAGACCTCAGAACATGCACTACTGTTTGACTGAGACGTCATTGATTACATACACACATACATCTCTAATGCTACCAGGTGAATTCAACAACAAAAAGCAGCTACAGGCTAAAAGACAACTGGCAACATTCAAAATGGCAAAGGATTTTATTTTCTAAACTCCCTATTAGATACAATAATGATGCAACCAGGTAACATTATGTTATGCGAACCAATCCTGGTTTGACGCTTGATCGTGTTGTTCTTCCTTTACAGCAATAGGCTTTCTGTTCTAAACAGTGCAGCACTTGTTCTTTGTAAAATACACAGATGTGGGTGTCCACTGTTTTCACACAAAACGCTACTCATTAACAAAATATTTCCATCCTACATTTGAGAAGTTAACCCACTGGTGAGGTAACCTGCACCAACATTGGAGGCACTATTTCAGATTTTGAAGGAGCTGTTCTACACTCTGCAGTAAGACAATATTCACCTAAGCCTCGTGCCAGTAAGCAGCTGCCCGATTTAAGTGTCCTCAAGCAAGACAAGATAACCGGCTGCAGGGCACTGTCCCATCTGACCTTGACGTCTGACCTCTGAAAGAACAATAAGCTTAATTTGTTAGCAATTTCTAAGCAGTCACACATTGAATAAGACCAGTGTGTACCATATTTTATCTATGTTATTTATTTCATTTAAAGACAAGAACCACCTTAACACATACTGTTGACTCACCCATGTATGTCAGCTTGTTAGTGTTCTGAATAAGGACAAATGTTGAGCTCAAGATATTAAGTGCCCTGAAAACTAGTTTTGCCACAGCCTGCCAATGGGCTGCTGTCTGCTTCGTGGTCACAACTTGAATCTAAATGAACAGATTTGACTTTCAGGATATTGCCAAGAACCCTGTCAGAGTGCCGACACAGAAAAGGGCCTCTCCAAAACAGAAGGTTGAGGAAAACTGAGCGATCGACATGGACATAACCTCTAACAAGGTAACCGCTCTCAGCCACTCTCAGAGCATGGGAAACTGTGCCAGCAGTGGGAAAAAATCATTAACACATTTTTGATACAGTAAAATACTGTCAGAGCAGAAAATTCAGTAACAATGGAACAGAAGAATTTATGCCTGAGTAACAACCATTAATACTGTATTTGTCTGTTTTTTCTTTTTGCTGTATGTGTCCTCATTATTGTCCATCTTAGGCCTAAACGAGCTGCAGCCATGATGTATGACATCCTCCAATTTTAAAAATGGATTATCCCCCTCCTTTCCTCTCTCTCACAAAATGTGTACGTGAATTCCTGTGAACAGGACATTAACTAATAATTTACTTTGTGATTTACTTGAGTTCAAGTGACAGATTTATTATTGCCGAGTCACAGGCGCAGTTGCTGGCAGAGAAATGGGATGTTAACTTCTCCCGTCAGTGCGGTGGAAATCTCTTTGCTTCAATTTTGCATCTGAGAGCCATCTTTAATAAAGAACGGCTGTATTACCAAATGCCAACATGCCTTTTCATCTGAGGGATGTGTAAATGACATGGCAAGAGTAGTCCTTTATTGGTACAGAATGACCTTTAGAAGTAATGTTAGGTGACATAGCTATAACATTTTTGTATTTCTTGTCATAAAATGGTCTTAAAACATTGTTAATAATCGGGTGTCACTGCAGCAGGTCCAGGACACCTCATATTAAATTTTACCTTGGCTGTCTCTCTGTTAGGCGGTCCCTATTTTCTGGTTTTACTGCATGGCCTTATGAGGGTCTGCGCTGTTCTTTAGACGGACACACAGCTGACTGCAGGAGTGTAAGCTCGTCACCTGACTACTAGGCAGCATACAAACTTAAAATTCATTTGTTACCCAGATTTTTTGCGCATTCAGGATTGTGATGTACTCAGACACTTGAGATATTTTTATGTTTTGTCGGATCCTGAAGAAGCAAAATTTTCTTTTTTTTTTTTTGGAACGGCAAGTGCACTTGAACTTGAACAACATTACTACTATCAAATCTTCATTACATTAGTGGATTAAAGCCTGTGGGCATTTCTTTGCAGATGAACATTAAGCTATTTAGTACAACTGATTTTATTATTTCTAATAATATTTTAAGCAGTTATACACTGTATGTTATTCTCATACTGATATGCAATATTGGAAGATGTCCAGAAACGCTATAGCTGTCCCTTTCATTACTTTTTTGATAATTCTCTATTTGTGTTTAAACTGTGATTCACAGTTGAGTCAGAGTTGAATCTGTATTATGGCGAGTCATTGGTACCAAGAGACTTCTGGTGCTTCCCAAAGTCCTAAAGTTCTCACAGTGATGCTTCTGTTTCAGAATAAAATCACAATCCTAGCAACATTTACCACTGAAGGGGGCAGGCACTGCAAATGGCTGATTTGTAATTGTTTGGATACAGCAGTCAAAACAGGAGATAACTGTTGACAGTCCAGCCTGTCTGCTGCATTATGAGAGGCACTTAAACCTCTAGTAATACCTCTGAAATCCACCAGTGTGGAGATTTCAGAAACTTAAAAGCTGCGTGTAGGTAAAACTGTAAAAATAGACATATACTGAATATAATTGTAATTTGGGTAGAGCATGAAGGACAGGCTCACTTGGTGTTGTGTTCATGTTCAAGAAGCCCTCAGTAATGAAGATATAATATCACAGGACTCAGTCTGCTTAATCACAGCTCCAAATCACTAACATTCACCATCATAAAAGTATTAAGATCAAAGTATTTGCATGTATGTAAACCTATTGGAGCATTCCGTCAAGGAACAAAAAGAGAAGAATCGAGTAGATCATGTAAAGAGAAGAATGGTTGTGTCAATAGTATGTCCCCTTTAGGTAGTTTTATAAGTAAGATAAATAAGGTAAATAAGGTAAGGTAAATATAACCAAAGGCCTTACATATATGAAACGCATACCTTACTGACCTCAGTGTGTACTCTCAAAAACATATACTTGCTTTGTTCATTCTCTCCCTCATTTTGTTTCCTACCTATTTAGACATATATATCCATTAAACTTGACTGAGGTGTCTGTTTCAGCTGTCTGTGAAGGCCTTCGTGTAGATTTTATCCTCATGTTCAACAACAGAATGAATGTGTAAAGCCTACACAGCAGTGCTATCAGACAAGAGAGCAGGATAAAGCACCAGTGGGAGACACAAGACAGCAGCAGTATTTATTACTGTACATTTTCATTCACGCTCATACATCTTTGCTTCTTCATGTTTCAGTCCATTTTTATCTCCCCCCCTTTCATCTCACCCATCTCTTGCAGTTTCTTGTCCCTCACTGTTCCCTCCTCTCGCTTCCTCCATCAAATATTCTGCTCACGCACAACTGCGGCACCCTTTCTCCGGTCCTCCCCATTAATCCACACCACAGACATCTTGGCCCACTGTCTCGTCTCTCTCTCGACGTGCACTCAGAACTCTCAAAGTCTGGGCCATTTCAGCAGAGTGCCTGGGCATTCTTCACAGGCCATGAGGCCCACTGCTGAACATGCTTTCTACTGTACAGATAGACGAGAAGTATATCACGCTCTCCCTCCCACTAAATTACACTGATTAGTAAATGTAAGACACCATCATAGTCAAAATAAAGGTCATATCAGGATAAGCAGAACTCCAGTCCACACTCAAGCAGAGTATATAACCTGTATGTTCAGCCATACTTAACATTTACTTTCACCACTGCAGGAGAAACATCACAAAACAAACCAATGGCTTGCTTCAGCCGGGTGTGACTAGCCTGTGATATGTGGCTGGTTCTGCCCTGTTTGAGCCAGGTTTGGCAAGTTTCTACAGACAGTGCAGACACTGGCTTTGAGTCAGAAAACAACTAAATCTTGGGAGATAAAACTTTATCCTGAGCATGCTCTGCTTACTTGGGTTTATAGGCTTTTACGCAAAAGGGGGAAAAAAAAAAGAAGTTTATAGGTTGACTGTATCAGACAGTGAAACATACAAGAGATCCAAGAACCAAAGTTATCAACAAGTTGCATTACCTACATGTATTCATTTCACTTTAACCATCTCAAATATAAATGTAACATGACCTTCTCCTTTTGACACATTAAAATTAATGCAAAATAATGATATACTGAAATCAGAAACTTTTCATAACTTTTGAAATATTACAGTTTCTCTCTCATCATTATTTTAAACTTAATATAAGGTATTGATAGAACTTTTGACAGTAAATATTATTAATCATAGTCGGACTGTACCGCAGTGTTTGACAACATAGCAGTATGGTATTCATCAGACGGGGACAAAGTACAAAGTAAAACTATCCATTATGGGTGGCACATCACTTCTTAAGATGCTTCGCAGAGGGAGTTGAAAAGGGAGTGAGCACAATGACATAGCAGGGGTAAGGCTGTAGGAAGAAGAAAAAGATCTAATTACTGTATTAATTACTTAATTTCTATTCATCTGCAGGATCCATTGGCTTGTACTAATCACTTTAAGAATGCAGCCAAATGCTCAATATTAACACATCTTCCATGACAGGGAGAGGAGAGTGGGTCTAGCAGGGGATGAAGAAATGAGATTTACAGGCAAATTAAAGTGACTAAAGCCATCAGACAGCTCAACGTGGACATCAAGAAAGACGACTCGGGAAGGTCACTTTGTTTTCTCTCTTTGTGAAGAGCACTTGTTCTTTACTTAAATGCCAGCAGTGCACAGTAGCAAAATGCAGACAGAAACAGTATTTCCAGATATTCCAGAGGATAAAAATCCTGGGTGGATTGTGAGTTTACCCCCTCTATCTTCCTTCTTTGAAATAAGGGCTCAAGTTAAATTTTCCAGCAGTGCTTAGAACTAGCCCACAGTGCCTCATCAGCCACCCTCCTCTCCTGCCATTTCTTCCTTTCTATCACCCTCCACTCCTGCCATTTCAGACCCTTATTCCCCTGCCCTCTCCCCCCTCCCTCCTCTCTCTCTCATTCATTCAGTTTAATTTTGAACTCTGCACTGGTAGACAGGCAAAGAGGGTAGCTCCATGGTTACCTGGCACCAGGCCATCTCATTACACTGCCAATTGATTCTGGCCTGCCGCCACGTCCGCTGCCTACCTCCCCCACACCCCACACCATCCTCCATCTCTGCACCCCAGACTGTCTGCAGCAAAGGAGATTTCAGAACACACAGGAAGGAAAGAGGCAAACAGCTTCACTTTGCGTACATCAAACTCAGCTCACATCCATGCACCACTGCACACATTAAGAGCACAAACAAATAAATCCAATACGCACTCACATAAATGTGCACGGAAAGCTTTGTTCAGGAGTAAAAATGTGCTTTGTATTTAAGTACTCTTATAACCCCAGCCCGCCTATACAATGTACAAGTCAATGGAGCTGCAACACCAGGATTTTACTGAAAGATGAATAAAATATTAAAAAAAACCTTCCAACAATAATAATTTCCACACTTACAGTCACCTATTTCTCAAATCCACGTGTCTGGAGATTAAATATGGATCCTATTAAGATGAATAATTGAATCATCAATTGAATTTTCCTCAAAAGACTCATCATCTAAATTCTAGTGGAGGTGGATGAAAATGTGTTTTTCAAAGATAAAGAGATGAGTTCTGACTGAACCATTCTGTAAAAATGTAACCATCGTCACCACTGACGCACAAATTATGGACAAAAGTCACTAAATGTACAGGTAAAAATCCTGCTCAAATTTCATAGAACCAGTGCTCAAGTTTTGCACTTTGTATTTCATATTTGCTGTAGAGATAAGTTGGAAAAGAAAAAAAAACTTGACTATAAAAAGTGAGAGATATTTTAAACCCAGAGTTGTCTAACATCCTTGCCCTCACAATAACAAATAAAAGCAACCTGGATGCAGATCCCTGGGGGGGTCAGAGGGGACACGTCCCCTCCAACTTCTGAAGAACATGAACTGTGCTCCCCTCCAATAAATGATGTGATTGAAAATATCTACTGAATAGAAGCCAACTCCACTTTAGAAATAGTTGACCCATAAACACAGACTTTCTGAAGGGTTTATTTATGTCCCCCCATGTCTCCAGTTCAGTGGTCTGAACTGTGGAATATATTAAATTATGTGGAAATTTGAGAAATTAAGTTAATGGTTTACTTCATCCTGATACCTTTTGCTTGCAATTAGACTACATTTCCCACCTGCCATGTCTGTAGCACATGAGCTGTGCCTTCAGTGAGTGAGAATAGTGGCTGGTGACTGCTGGGACCATCGGTTAGTCCTGTGACCGATGCCTTGTAAGTCATTTTGTCCAAACAGAGATACAACCTGCCAATTAAGAGAATAAAAGCTTTAAAATGTAACCAGACTGAGGTGATGTGAATGAAATTGTTCCCAGCCAGATCCATGTTTAGAGGTACAGAGCTAGCTAGTTTAGCTAGCTAATGCTACAAGATCATACCAGTGATCCCCCCCTTGTTGTAATGAGATCTGTGTCCTGTAAAAATAAGAATAACTGTAATATTTCTCATATTTCATTATTAAATCATGAATCATCATTAAATAATTAAAAAGGAAAATGGCTAAAGAAAAAAATAATTTAAAAAAATAATATATTAATATACAATATAAGGAATTCTTATCATTTTTATTATTATTACCTACATTATTCCTAATAACCAGTAACCCATGGTTGGTTGGTTGATTTCAATAGTTATTGGAATTTTATGATCACGATTTTAAGATGCATGCTCTTGCCAGCTTCTCGAAGCCAGAAACAATCTGAACTGATAGACTGCAACACATAGTGCCTTTGACGTTACCAACAGATTTCTGAAGGGATATGAAGCTTGCACTCGGGTTTACTGTAACAATCACCAATGCAATTTTGCATATTTCAGGATTTCGAGCAGTACAAGTTCCAGTCCTATTTTTTTTAAGTATTGTCAAATATGAGTGAGATGCTTATTTGGCCTCACAACTTACATCTGTGAGACATACAGTATCAATTACAGTATTTTTTTTTTTTTTTGCGAAGATGAATGCTGGCGCCAACAGTAACAAAACCTCATGTGGAATCACAAGCATTTGCACAGCACAATGTTGTGTTGAGAGCCCAAACAGAATAAGTGACCATGCTCCCTTGAGGTGTCTCAAAGCTATTGGTTTGTCTCAGTGACAAAATTTTGACACTGTTGTAAGTTCTGACACACCAATGACACATATTGTTGTTAGCAACTTTTAAATAGCATCCCTTATTAGGCTACATTGAGCAAACACATAAAATTCAGATGTTTGGCTTTAGCCTCGAACTTTGATATTTCACATTGAGACACACATTTCATACTGTGGCAGCTTTAGACCAAACAGAATCCTTATAGGGCGTTCCTAATACCTAAAGTGTACACTTCAAATAATTTTGTGTAGCTTTGAGCCAAATAAGTCAAGATCGATGTCTAATGGCTCATCTTGCCCTGTGAGACTCTCAGTCAGTGGCAGTGACCGTAGGGGCGGGTTCACTGCTGAGACTTCATCTTACAGAGCATCTGTCTAGGTGTGACTCAGACAGTCCTAGCTTGCTTCTCCTTCTGCCGCTGCTGGCAGATGCTGGGGTCGTGGCCTCTAGGTCACCGGGGATTTGAGGGGATCATGAGTCAAAGGGATCATAAAGCCATATGACAGTGTGTCTACTGTGCCTTCAATATCCCCATATTCAACAGCCATTCATTCATGTTCCAGTTAGCAGTGTAAAAGGCGGACGATGGTAGTTTTTTGTATTGTGAAGACATTGTTCTCAAGACCTGCAACGGTTTGTCAACAGTAATGGATGAGTGATTTGTGGCTTCAGGTTTTTCTGAATTTATACGGTGCATCATCTAAATCTGAGTGTAGCTTTGCAAGGCAGATCTTGCAGACAACATTTTGTACCAACTGAAATGCAAATCCAATGCACCTTTTGCTCATTTACACCACTGCTGCAATTACTGTAGCAGCTCCATATAGGATTTCATGAGTCCCATCTCCACCCCAGCATCCAGCTGTAGCCTCTGAGTGAAGTTCTCCCTCATTCCCCCTTTTGCTTAGTGACTAGGCCAGTGGTCCACTCATGCAAAGATTGCCCTTAAATTATCATCTGAGGATGCCTTAAAAATTACTTAATTAAAATCACCATAAAGCTTTCCTCAGGACTTTGTAATAAAATAAATAAATGAATAAAAAGATTTTAAGGGACTCATACCAGTCTCTTAAAATTGAAATCATTTGTGGAACATACAACAATGGCTGAATTTATGATGATTGGAGAGGAGGAGGAGATACCACGATGCAGGACCAGAAAACCCACTGGACACTGTGAGCAATGAATTAAGACAGTATGAATTTGATGTAAGTAGCTAGCAAAACGTTAACATAGCTGTCTCATACATTTACAGTAGCCATATTGTTTTACTGACACCATTTTTGTCAACATCCTTCTTGCAGTCACATTTTTCCATTAATGTATCAACAGTTCGTTTCACAGAGTGACATCTCACACTGATTTTGGCAGTTAGTGTTACTTCTTGCCACGTTTTCTGCTTCAGCGTTATTTGTTGTGGCTGGGTTAAATTTACTTTCTCATCTTTTGCTCAGGTTGGCTTTGTTTTCTTTTTGTAGTCTGTTGTCCACTTCAGAGAAGCTAGCTAACACTGACAATAACGTTGTCAAGTAACTTTAATTAATGACGTGAATGAAGCAAAGTCATAGTAACTAATGTGTAACTAATGTGCTGCGTTATGACTGTGACTATCATGACAGCCTTAATCTAAAGACTAAAAAGATAACTGATGATGGTTTAGGCAATGCTCCTAACTGAGCTCCTTAGCTTAGGGAAATATGTTGCATAAGAGACAAACTTCAGTTTGAAGCATAAGGTAGTTTATGCAACCAGCCCCCAGGCCCAAATAAACTCTATATTCTATTATTATATTAATTTCTTTCCGAGTTAGCTGAGATATGTTAAGAATTAAGACAGAGCCACAACATGTACAATATGCACTTCATTTCCAGATTTTTCAAGTCAATGAAGCACAACTATACTGGGAAAGATCACTGCATTTATATTCACTACAAACAGAATATAATGTGTACATTTTGACTGAATATGCATCTTTTTAAATAGGACTCATGTGGGACATGCAACCATGAAATACACCTAGAAAATGGGTTCCATAAAGCCATCAGACAAGCAACATACACGTCATTCAGCAGCCACCATCGTACTACTGTCTTCTGCTAAGTGAACTTTGTTTTCTCTTTTGTGAACACAGATCCTCACTCTCTACAAAATCAGCCATATCAGCCACATACACACATGCACTCACTTCCATTCCAAAAACCTCTATTGTACCACTTTATACTGTTTATATTTTGAGTGAACATACTGTTGTATAGACGGACCGAATGAGTGTGGAAGGAGCAGCTGCAAAATGTAACTAAAATGAGATTTAAGTCTTAATTTTGTAGCAGTACAGTAACCTTGGTGAGTTGTTTTTTTTTTTTTCCTGCCTGCAACAGTTTGGTCATTTCATGGCTCACAGAGACATTACTTGTGTACAAATGGATGGATGAACTCTGCCAGTGAGGAATTCTAACAATTCAGTTGAACTGTGCATTTCCTTATAAAATATGATGCCCGTACTTCAACTTATTCATACCAGGTCTTACTACAAGCATCCACATCAAGGTCAAGGTAAGCTTCAGGTCAAGGTGTAGAAGCATAAAAAACAGTCATAAAAACGGTTACCAATGGAAAAGAAAGATATAAATACATGATCCTCTACTTTCACAGCTTTAGTTAAAAAATGATGACCACTCTAAAGCCACATGAAAGCGACTGAATGAAATGCACTAAATACATTTTACAGAAAAGTAGAGAAAGTAGAGAATAAACTAGAGACAACCATCAAAAAACAAATACATATTTAAGTATATTAAGTCAGCTGTATGTGCCTTCACTGATGATGGATATTACAACCCATATCATTAGCTGAACTTCACAAGGGACGTCATCTGTCTGCTGTCCGTTTTTGGCTGCTGCGCACTTGTACGCCTTGTGACTCTGCACCTTCAGGACAGGACCATCAATTTCATCCTAGCAGGTGCCACCCATCCATCCATTCACCTATGCATCCATCCACCCACCCGTCAACACAGACAGATGCTCCACATTAGGGAGCACAGTATCTATAGAGAGACGGATGGGAGGCCCAAGCTCTATGAGTTAAGATAGCTTAGGAATGTGTAGGAATTAGTGCTCCCATTTAGTTCAGATATTTACAAAATGCAACATTAAAATAAATCCATTTAATTTCATGATTTCCTCTAATAATTGTTATTGTTTCCACGCAAAATTTGATTTCATAAAACCATTTCTACATCTGAAGGACTTATCTAGTGAAGCACTAGAGCCTTATAAGAATAGTTTATCAAGAGTAATTATAAGGATAGTTTTCATTTTCACAAAGTGGCACAAATGTTTCTTAATTCCACAAAGATTTCAGAAATTTGTACTCCATGACATTCTCTCAAATTGTGCAAAAAGGAGAAATATTCTGACAAATTTCATTCAGCCAAATCCTCCAGTATCAAAGAATGACAATTTCAAGAGCCTCTGCACAACCATGAACACTGCTGCATGCACGGAATCGACAGGAGCTCGTCTCTTTATTGAGCTGGCACCGTTATTCAAACACCAAGGAATTTGATAACCTGCATAGCTGACAGTCCATGTCGGTGTGTGAGGGCACACATGTACTGAAAGATGAGAGTATCATCAATATTGCCCAATTCACTGAAGCTGCTTGTCCATGCATCCAAAATAATAACATGAAAATCTTTAGAATATATGTTTATTATTTGTTTCTTTTCAAATTGCTTTCTGTCTAATTTTGCACAGTGCACGCCAAAATTATACAAGGTGTTAATTACACCGTGTAGTTCATTAGTAAAGGAAAGTCAGTATAGAGACTTTCCAGTGCGACTTTGTCTCTCCAAAGACTAAGGGTTAGAGATGGGCCTCCCCACTTTGGGGCCCCTTTCCTGTACATGCACACGGGTTGTTTAAGGACACAGTGAACCAGGCTACCCGATCTAGGGAAGGGGCCAGGCAGGGGGAACAGTGACGGGACGGCCAAGTGGAAGAAACTCTCATGGAATCCTAAGAGCTCAAGCTGCTGGCTTGATGCTAGAGGGAGTAAAGAGCGCCGAAAGAGAGAGACAGGATTGGCTGATGTAAAAAGTGAGGGAGGAGCCCGTTTCCCAGGAGGAGAGTCGGATAGATTTATGGACTCCACTGGCAGTAAGGAGAAAAAAAGAATAAAGGTGGTGGTGAGTATGTGGTGTGCGAGTGTCTTCCGATGTGGCAGTTTCTTAAAGTAATGGCACAGATAAGGGCACTGTAAAACATCTCTGTTCTGACCCATAAATAAGACTTTTGGGACATAATATTCAGAAAGTCAGAGTCTCACGCAATGACTGTCGTTTCAGTTCAAACAGATTCCGGCTCAAAGCAGGTTTGGGGTGGGTTCAGTTTTAGATGACAACCCATCACACCTGCATTCTTGGGGGAATGGGAGCTGCCACACAGACCTTCTCTCATTGCCCCCTCCCGCCTCTTCTCCATTTTCTCTCCCCTTATTACCTTGTCTCCCCCTCTCCTGTATTCCTCTCCTTCTATTGCTCCCCTTTCTGTGTGAGTGTGTCTGGGTCCTGCTGGAGAGGCTTTGTCTGTGAACACTGGAGCCCGGACTGGCCCACGGGGGCCAGATCCATGAATACCCACACTGTGAGAGCCGCTCTTTCTCTTCACACCACTTTCTCTACTGGAATGCCTGAGCAGTGAGGTAAGAAACACACGCACGCGCTGTCATGTGCACAGACACACAAGCATACAGTACGAGCGCACACACACATTTTCTCACTTTCTCTGTCTTGCAAACCCACACACACATCCACACATACACCACACTTTACACACAAACTGAGTGAGTCATGCGGTGATGAAAAGCCAGTGTTTTGTGTGTGAACCCTCTCACCCTGGACTCACATCCTGAGAGCCTTTCTCCTCCATCAGTCCCTGCCAAGCTCTCCCTCTAATTAAAGACCACTGGGTCCAATAGCATTGGCCCAGCTTCCCCCAGACCATGCCCCATCCCCAGCTCATAGAGGTCCTGAGCAGAGTAGAGTCTATGTGGAATGTGAATGACTGTGGTGATTAACAACTTCTCAGGGTTTCTAATTCCCCAGTTAATGGTGTGCTTGGCCACAAGACTCATGCCAGCTTTACAGAGAGGCTGGCCTAATATATAGACTTCAGCTGACAAGACATAGTCTACAAAAGCATCTCAAAGGACTTTCAAGATGTTTGATCTGTCCTTTTTCAAATCTTATCCCAGAAAGCCATGCAAAAATACAAACATAGTGAAATTCAATTTTGTTGCCACTGCTGAATTTGAAAATGTGCTTTTGCCATCTGTTAAGCCCAATCATTTACTTTGAGCATGGAGAGAGTATGTCATAAATATAGTGACACTGTGAATGCACCTGTATCGAATACCGAGAGTAAGATGTAACACACTGAATTCCACAATACTTCTGTCAGCTCTGTCAGTTATTGGAGCAGAACAAAGATTTTTCAGAAGGTGCAGGTCATTCAAAAGAACGTGCGGTTTGCTCCATTTGGCTGTGATTATTGCTCCAGGACCTCTGCAGGCAAAGCAGCCAACAAGCCGAGCATGTGAGGGAGAGGCCCTTCCATCTGTGTGCAAAGTATGCTTCAACTGTGATTGAATTTGGATTGGTCTGTTCGAGTACGGTGCTATTTTGGTGGGCATATTTGTGCCACAACTTGATATGCATAAAAGTCTCAGTGAATCAACCAGAAAGGCTGCGCAACTGAGCAGCAAACAATTATGGGCAATTTGGGTAAAACAAAATAATAATGAACCAAATCGAAGCATAAAAGTTAAAGATAGAAAAAGAGCTACACTGAACACTGTAATTATGGACTGCAGTTCCTATTAGGATGTCACAACCAAGTCTTACAGTTGCATGTAGTTGCAGGAAATTACACTGTTTAAAGTGAAAACGATAAAACGATAACATGAGATCATGGTTTCAGGTAAAATGCTCAAGCAGCAACCACCTCTGCCGAGTAGTGGAACCAATGCTGCAAAGAATAGTTTATTAGACACTATGCAATATATTAAAGGAAACAATCAAAGGAAGAATGTGATGAAGGTTACAGTTTCTTAATGCAAAGCTGTCCGGTGGTCACACATATTTAAAATGCTTGCTAATTTTAATGAATGTTACAGTAGGCTAATATACATAAATACACCCCTCTCTATATAATTACAAACTGGACTGGATTTGGAATCAGCAGTCAGCTCCATATCAGGGACTTGACTGACAGGCCTCTCAGCCTCTCACAGTCAGTCGCAGTAGTTTACTCCCTTGTGCCCAACTCAAATCCAGAGACCTGTGGGTGATGTCACGGACACTGCATCCTTGTAGCATCGACAGTCTGCGCTCATGCCTTTCACCTCTGACAAGTTACTCTTTTTCAATTTAGACGTCACTCTCTGGAAGCTGCGTCACTGAGTCATTTTAATAAACAACTAGCGGAGCACTCTGCTTTGGAAAATGCCAAACATTACACACACATTGCCAGACTGTTACACATGTCTGCTGTAGAGGAGGATTAGGACAGCTAGTGATCTGAATCTATGAGATGGCAGTAATTAGTCTGAAAGAATGAGAGTCAGAGGAGTCAGTCTAGTACAACAACAAACAAAGGGGCAATTAACTTTTGCAACTCGTCTTCAGGCAGTCACAGTTCATTGACTGAAAGCTAAACAAAACACAAGCAAGCATGTGACTTGAGCATAATAATCAATCAGTAATAGATTTTAAATCATCCATGATCAATTATTTTTTTTAATTCTAGAAATGTATATATGACTGAGCTTCTGATGCTGATGAGGTCCAGTAAAGCTAGTATCCCTGAATCTATACCCATCACCAAGAAAATGCAGTAATTGAAGGAGACAAGAAGAGGATTATCAAGCTTTAGCGTCATTAAGACTGTAACTGCCTTATTTTTTCACACACATTAAGAGTATCTTACATTATTGTGACAGTGGTCATATTTTGTTGTGCGTTCCATATAAGACCTGTGTCGTCCATTGGTGTAAATGAGTGGACATGACATGGGACCAGTATGCTTATGTGTGAGCCTGTATGTAAGAGGGGCATTCAGAGATCGCAGGGGCAATTGTTCAAGTTGATGACAGCTCCTGCAGGTGATGTTTGCCCCTGGATCACTATATAAGGAGATGCGAGGAGAGGAGAGCAAAACTCATCTTCTTCTCTTTACAAGCACACTTTGCTGATGGCTTTGTCTTTGTTGAGTCTGTGTAGGTGTGCTGCCAGTTTTCTTGCTGTCTCTTGTTAATTTTGTTTTAGTAAAGGAGGTTAAGTGATTTGTTTTCTTTGAGTTTGCTTGATTTTGTTAGGGCATATTTGTTACCTTTCCAGTTCAACTTGATTTGTTTGTTGTGTTGGCCTTGACCACCCTGAGGCTGATCCTAGCTCCATTTTTTTTAACCACATTATAAATAAACAGCAAAGTCCTGATATTCTGCAATCTGTCCCTGTGGTTGTATTTGTCTCTTTTGTATTTTTCTCATTGAGATTCATTGCAAGTACATCGTTATATAGTTTCTTTGCTGTGTGGGAAACATATGTTACGACCGAGTGTTACATCCGTTGTAACATAATTCTGTGACATGTGTAATGATTACAAACCCTGGACGAGGAGATCTGATTTATAATTGGTTAAACAAAGCTAAAGGGACAAGTCTGCTGGGCTCAAAATAGACTCAAAATTCCACAACAGTTAGTTACACACTGCAGAGTCTTCAGTTTGTTTGTGTCAGCCTGTGAAAAGTTTCTAACAACAAGAAAGGTCTGTCACTTCTGCAAGTGACAAGATATACAAATATGAAAAAATAGCTCTAACACTCTAACTAACTAACTAACACTGACTGACTTGGTGGAAAAGTTTACACTGTTATTCCACCAAGTTTCAGCATGTGTTTCTATAACAACAGGAGCTTTTACAGAATGGGTAAAAGCACAGTCTGTGTGTTTTTAGCAATTATTCAAGGGTCTAGACGTGTTGATGGGCAGTCTCTGAACAATGCTACATCTTTGTCACTGACATTATAAAGCAGACATCCACAACATAATGCAAAACAAATAATAATCATAGCCATAAGTGTTAAGAAACATAAACAGATGTTAAAATCTAACTAAATAACTACAACCAGTGCAAACCCTCATTTACTAATGAAATATAAAGCTGCTAAAATCTTCCAATCTTCATCCACCTCCCTCAGATGCACACTTCTGAAAGTCTGAAAAAAGTAATTTCACCGTCTCAATCCCAGATTGACCCATTAATACAAAAAAAGAAAAAAATGTCGGTCCATTGGGTGTTTTATATGAGGGTTTAATTAAAGTTTAAGTTTTTAACAACAAATAGCAATTTTATTGTGTTCTTATTAAACACAGAAACAAAGAAAAGCCGATTATAGTTTGTGACTGCTCTTTAAATTCAGGGAGATTCGCAAATACTATGAACATATTCTACAAATTCACCTTATTCTACTGGAATAATTTCCTTTCCATACATGTATTCATTCATAATCACAGTAGCAAAGCAGCGAGTAGAATTAGTGTCACTGTTCTTTTCTTCAGCTGTAGGTCAGTAGTTCAGATGAGTGACTCAACACTGTCTGTGTCTCTCTATAGAGCAACTGCTTTTGTTTCCAGATGCAGTAAATCTCGGTTGGGTGTGTCTTTCCAGTGCCATTTGAGACATGATTCAGAACAGTGAAAAGCCCCTGTGAACAAGCAAAAATCCTCAATTTTAGCAATCAAGTAACTCAAGCGTGTGTGTGTGTGTGTGTGTGTGTGTGTGTGTGTGTGTGTGTGTGTGCACTAACAAGGCTAGGGTGTGTAGACACTACTGTGGTTTCCTGTATTATTGTGTCTGTGTTTGTCTGATGACTCAGTTGCACTTTCACTTGTGGTAAGCACATGAAACAAACTGGTCATTCAACCACATTGCTACCAGCAACACTCAGCTTGAATCATATCCTTGACCACACACACACGCACGCACGCACGCACGCACGCACGCACGCACGCACGCACGCACGCACGCACACACACACACACACACACACACCTGCACGGGAACAATCAAGCACATATCTTGTTCATAGTCTTGTGCCGTGGTGAGGGCGTGAGGCATAGATCCACCCAAGTCTACACTGTGCTGCTCCTCAACGTTTCCAGTGCGTGCAGACACACGCACAAGCATACACAACACAGAAAACACACGCACACACAGACACAACGTTGTGAGTCATGAACTATAGCTGTTAGGCTGGGAGGAAGGAACAGACACAGACAGTGGGCAGAGGGACGATGGTCTGCAGTGTCTCTCCTCCAACACAAGTTGTTATCTATCAATAACATTCCTAAAACCATTAAACACCAACCTGGATGGTGACGCAGTCAGCCATCAGACTGAACCGCAGAGCAAGCAGAATAAAATGTAAAAAAAAAAAAAATCAAGAATTGTCAGACATTTTTGCCAGTAACTCAATACTGAAATGGTCTTTTCATTGTACTGTAAACTATAGAAACTACTTCAACAAAGACAGGTGATAAAATGATTTTCTAAGATATAATTCAGAAAAAATTCACTGAACTGTGATGCATCCTTTAAGACCAGGGAAAGTCCCGACTTAAACCTCATCATAATTCAGTTCAACTAAAAATAAAGATCAGTTAAATATAATTTATGTCCTAATACTGACATCAGTTTGATGGATCTCCCAGATCTACAGGTATCAACACAGAGAATTGCAGCCCACAGCTCGTCATTTCAGACATTCAAACAGTGAAGTGAAACGCGATGGCAGTTCAGCCGGATTATTAGACTATGTATCAGTGACCTCTCAGTTTAACTTTGGTGAGAGAGAATGTGTGATTGGTTTTCTTCTTTGTCTCTTCCAGGTTCTCGTGAGTTGAGATGGTGAAACGAAAATTCAGAGACATTCCTGTCATGCCCAATAAAAAAGAGTAAGAATCTCAGTAATATGGCTGCCATCCCAGAGGCGGTTTGAACAACACGACTGAAGGTTATTATAACATGACCCAATAATGTGCAAAACAGACAGAATGGCATTACTGTATCGTAAAAGCAGAAAATGATGTGTTGCTGCAATAAATGCACAAAGTGTGCCTCACAAAATATCAACACATGATGGGGGAGAGACTGCACTGTAGATCCTCATGTGCTCATACAAAAACAAATGTTTTTTAACTGTAAGATATACAGACAATAATTATGAAGCAGTTACACATGTATGGTCGAGCGTTTACTAAAATAAAAAATGCTAATAACTGCAAAAATATCAAAAGGATTCATACCATGATACAGAACGAGACACTAAAAGCCAATTTTCAACAGCAGTCCACATAAGTGACATAAGTGACAATATTTTCAGTCCACATTTATATGGACTCTACAACAGGAAACAATGAATCTGTTGTTTTACCATATAAGTAACAGACTAAGAAGATTTCAGACATTACATTATATTTTGCACAGTATTAATCACACCTTCAGCTTTGTCTTGGCATTAAAAAGCCCAAACATAATGAGGGTGTGTAATCAGTTCAATGGTACCTATTTCACAACAACACACTTTTCCTGTGAAATTCTTCAAACATGAATGTGCCATCTATTTGTCCAGTCATACTGTAAACACACACCAAGTCCAGCAATCCTTTGTGAGCTCTTCCATTCCCTACCTTACTGGTTCAACTGGGTCTCAAGCAAACTACACAACAACTAAGAAATTGCTGAGAATTCACCATTAATGGAATCCAAGTGGCTTCTTCAGAGAAGGCCATTCAAGTCTTCATTTAATAGTCCAGCACTATATTTTGACGTCTTCCAATACAAGCTGGAACATTGTTTATTATAGGTTAAAAGGTGCTTGTGCTGCTTGACATCATCATTTTACTGTAAACACTAGACAGCTCTCAGAAGGAACCTAATTCTGCCAAATCTGCACAATTAAAATCAAAACAGCATTTCAAAAATTTGAAATGTTTAGAAATGTTCAATCTGCATGTGGATGACATCTGAGAGACAATCATGAGACACATCTGCCAGACGTCTTTCATCAAGCTTAGCAGTTCATGAGGAAATAGCGAGAATGTTCATGTTCCAAAGTTAAGAAATTCATTAGGAAATTCCTTGACCTGCACCCTGATCCAGACCCACACCAAAAACTAATTACTTGTTTTTCAACCCACAGCTGAACTCCCCATCAAAGTTCATTCAAATCTTTAACTACGTTTTGGAAATATCCTGCTAAAAACAAATAGGACCGAAAATATAACCTCCATGTCAGATGTAACAATTAATGAGGTCATTAATTAAACTGCTTACTATTTCTGCCAAAATACTTGTTTTCCCATCACATGACTGAAGTAGCAATGCCAGCACCCAATTTTAAAACTGAGTAGCTTTAGAAATGTTTTATTGTCATTCATTAGCGTGTTTCTATAGGCCGAACAGCTCCTGTATCGACTAAGATCATTTATTCCATGCAGTGTAAATACAACATATTTACCATGTACTGTCATTAGAAGAGCTATTAAACCTACGTATAGTTTTCACAAGTCTGTCTGTTATTAGAATTCTATTCTGTCTGTGTCTACCCACAGACGGACACAAAGATAGATGCCAACACTACAATAAAATATCCTACTGTACATACCATGCACAGTCATAGAGAAACCATGCATCTGGTACAACACAACAAAGAAAACAATTTGCCCAACACAGTCATTAACAAGAGGTGCAAGGTAAAACATTGAGAGCCAACACCCATCTGAACTCACAGGAAATATTCTCAGCTCATTCACTCATTGCACAGGAGTGAGTGCCATAGTGACATGTACAGTAAAGTGCACACTGATAGAGAGGCCCTCTGCTCGCTGGCGACTGCTGTCTGGCATGTGTCTGCAGCCGTTAAGACAGTACTGCCACGCTGTGTCAGACGAGGTAATAGGCTTTTTTTCTGCAGTGACCGACTTGACAGACACTGAAGCTGACAAGCCACATCCTGGGTTGATTCTTCACGAAATGACAGAGACTGAGTTTGGAGTGCAGTACGGTAACAACAAGGCACTTGAGGTAGTGAGCACATGTCCTTAATGGGATACTGTATGGAGATTTATGGCTCCACTGTACAGCAGAAACAGATCCACCCCCTTTCACAATTCCCTGACAAAACTCAATTCTTCCTCTCCTCCCTAAAAGGCACTGATTTCTGTTACACTGACCTTGTGTGAGTGAACGACAGCCATCCATATTTATTACTCCAGACAATCATGTGATTCTGCTTAAGATCAAGGTGAGTTGAGGGGCAATCCAAAGTTGAAATTCAAAGGAGATGGAAATCAGGAAGTGAATGAGCGAAGGATAAAATAACTGCTATTCAGACAGAGACTAACCATCCCCTCTTGTATTTGTCTTCCTTTGTCTCCTCTCAAGTGAACCGAAGAATACACCATTTCAAGGCAACAGGATCAGTCACCACATCATTGCTGTCAAGAGCAACGGTGTGGTCGGGAGGTGACGGGTGAGATGCTGCTGATTATAAACTTAATTCTACTGACAGTGTGTGGGGTCAAGAGTTTTACTACGGAAGGAACAATGTAGACTTGCAGGAACCAAAGTCAAAAATATGATATTGACCATGAATAACTGCATGACATCGAATAATGGAGCATAACATCGTTTCATTTTCCAGTTTTGTTATGACAGTAATTTGTCATCTCGCTCGTACATACAGAATAATTACAGAAAGCTGAGATTTGCAAAATGTGCACAAGTACAGCACAGTAATGATGTCCCCCTTTGAATAAATCCTCACTGTATTTACTCTTTTTTCTTTTTCGTTTTCTTTTTTTTTTTTTTTACTACTGCTGCTTTCTTTGCTGCAGTGCTCTGTGATTGGTTGAATACATGAGTCAAGTCACTTCAATGCTGTCAGAATAAGGAGTGTTACTGGCTGGTGCTCCAACACCACACCACCCCCGCCAACCACCCACCTCCCAAAGCCGTGGCATACACGAGTGGGCAAGCAGATGTGTGCATCAGGTGGGGCTGCGCTCCTGAAGAGGAGGAGGAGGAGGAGGAGGAGGAGGGGGAGGAGGCACTCGGGGCCATACCAGGTAACAGAGCAGCAGAATGGGGACAGTGGAGCAACTGGATGTTTTTCACCACCCTTGATAAAGTTTCATTCAGATAGGGGCGAGTGCAGGGATGCAGTGGAGGGCTAATGCACCTGCGCTTCATTTTTGCAGAGCTGTATTTACCCAGAGAGATAAATTCAAATGATCCTGGCAAGTAGCATCAAAATGGTAAAACTAGGTCATTTGAGGATAAAGCGTTTTAAGGAAAAAAAAGGACTAAAAAAAGCTGTTCATTTGGGCTTACATTTAGGGTTATTTGTCTTATTATGATCACCGACAAGAGGACGTACCACTCCACACGAGGACAAGAAGCATGTTCATTTTCATGTATAATCCATTTTTTTTCAGTCAAAGTCATGGCCTCTCTCAAGTCTCATTCAACTCTGACTGTGCAGACTCACTCACAAGCTCCAAGCTCACTTCAGCACATCAAAGCTCAACAGTATTGGCGAAGCTGGCTGGCATCACACAAAGACCTCGCAATGACACTGTGGTTAAAAAAAAAAAAAAAAAAAAATAGGTCACGCCAGTGCTGTGAGTGTGGTCTTCTGCCATACACTACTGATATAAATAGCTGCGACTCACACAGACAAAACAAAAACACACAGATTCTCACTCACACAGTGTGGCACTAAGGTGAAGTGGCCATCAATAAACTGTCGCTTTGTCACATCACACCAAACTTGGCAGATAGGAATGGTGAAAAGGGAGTGGAGATTTGTTTTTTCTACCAGTGGTGCTTGTATTGTACTGTGTGCGGAGCACACAGCAGTGGGTGTGACTTCCACCTGCAGGCCAGCCCAGGAAGTGAGGCTCAGCAAAGAGTCAACTTACCGCTGGAAACATGGTCTCTGCTTTCCATCCATGGCACAAGTTCATCCAGCCACCTAGGGAAGAGAAAAACATTGATGAATAGATCATATGTGACTGTCTGTATCTACCCAAATCATCCAACGTTGCCTCACAACTGACTTTTTTTTTTTTGTTCGGGTGCTCTGCATATTCCAGTGCTGATGTGAAGTGTGAAATTTTTATCAGAGCAAGAGTGGCTGTTTTGCAGATTGAGGTCAGGATTTGGCTCGGAGTGTTATGTAACCTGGTATATGGGTCAGAATAATAGTATTACATATGAGATTGCAGTTCAAACAGGAGTCACGCTGGTGAAAGGCAGGCTGATGCAGACTGCGGCACTGTCTGTGTTTTCAGGCTGTGGCTTGGTGCTCATAACAGACAGACATGCCCCAGAGAGCGGTCCAAGTCTTTTTTCTTCTTGCCTCGTTTCATTTCTCCTACCCCATCAGTTTGCGTTCTCCCCTTTACTCACCCACGCTCCGCTATTTCTTACATTTTGTTTTCTAAAATTCCCTCATGTCGCCATTGCCACACTTTGATGCTTCCACTTCCCCATTTAGTCTCTCTGTGACAATCTGCCAGACAACCAGACAGACAGACAGATAAATGAGACAGACAGACAGATAGACAGATAGACAGATAGTTAGATAGACAGACAGACAGACAGACAGACAGACAGACAGACAGACAGACAGATAGATAGATAGATAGATAGATAGATAGATAGATAGATAGATAGATAGATAGATAGATAGATAGATAGATAGATAGATAGTCTCACTCTTACTTCATCTCTGTATCTAGCATCTCATTAGGGTCTTGTCAATCTGTCATTGCCACTTCTGTTTTTTTTTTCTCCCTCTTGCTCTAGAAGGGTGGGATATCCGCATTGGTTGCTATGGCACCAGACAGCTCCTCGTTTCCTCAGACAACAGCTAACTGTGATTGTGTTTTTGCGCGTGCATGTGTGTCTGCGTGTCCACATGTCTAATTGCCTGCATGAGCACTTTTCACGTGTGTAAGGCCCCGTTGTGTTTGATGTGATGACGTGCAGCAAAGTGATAATCAGCAGCGTTTGGTTTAGCGTGCCTTCACTGCAATCAATCAATGTTTTAAATCTTCTACCTGATGACTTTGTTGATTTATTCATGAGATGTGAATGAGGTTACAGCTGGCATGCAACTACTTGAGAAGTAAATTACATTTCTATCAATGCTGGATTGCAGAGTTTCTGCCTTGCCTCTGTTTCTCAGTACTTTGCAAAATGTGTGTGACTTCACAAACCCTTATCTGAGGGCATCCATCCCTTCTGACCTGGCCTTTCTCCTCTGTTTGCACTCCAGCAGAGGGCAGTGTCAGCTTGAGACTACACTGCGCCTCTCCCAAACTCCATCCACAGAATGTTTATTTTAAGCAGTGACAGAGACTAATTTCTCATTAAACATGGACTGACCTCGGCCTTTTTCATGGAAGGTGATTAAAAACTTTTTCACATCGGCACATCAAAAGGTTGGCAAATGTCACATCGTGACTAATAAGAATGAGTGAGAATAAGGGAGCTTCTGCCTGCCAAGGCAGGCACAAGATTAATAACGATAGACTGAAATTCTGTGTCTTCACTGAAAATATTTTAAGCTCACTAAATTATATTTCCAACTACAATTTGCATCATTTTTTACCCAGCAATCTGTGTCACATGAGGAGGGGCTAAGTACTGCAAATTAACTTGCAAGAGTTCTTCTAACGATGATGGTGAGAGGCTGTTGAAACTACAAGAACTTTCTGCTCTGACAGCTGGGGTGGTTAAGAAAGGGAGCACTTGAGCACTTGTCTGAATGTGTGTGTGTGTGTGTGTGTGTGTGTGTGTGTGTGTGTGTGTGTGTGTGTGTGTGTGTCTGTTCATGTAAGCGTATGTGCGTGTATGTGAGGAGGCCGTGGTGTTCGGTGAGCGGGGTGTGTTTTTTTCCACCCTGTGGGGCCTCAGGCTGGGGTAGGGTGAGGCGGAGCTTTGGGGAGGCGCAGCATGGGGCAGGCTGTTTCAGCTGAACTCAGTGCACTGTAACAGCACTCGGGGCGGGAGGTCACAGGGTCCAGCATTCCTCTAGAGCGCTGTCTGTTTACACGACTGCCGTTGTGCCGGGGGGAGGTAGCAGCTCTGCATAACTACACCATCAGATAACACTCATTGCTTGTATTTATGATCATCATCTACCAGCGAGACAAGAATCCTTTATTCATTGTTTCAAATGATGAAAACTGTTCAGGCGTTTAACTTCATTTAACTCCTTCATTCTCACAGTGCAAAAATCCTGACAGGAACAACGGCTTCGCAGTAAACCAAACGAGCAGCTTTTTTGCCTCTCTGTGGATCCAGTCAACACTTTGTTTATCCAGAAATGTAGGCAGAGTGATGTACTGTATGCTTCCTCTATTCACCTTTGTGTTTTACATGCACAAAGACACTGAGGAAACACATGTGACTGTATGAACTCAGTCCAAACTAAACATAGCGGACAGCACCTGTAATGCACACAGAGCAATATGCCTCTCCTTTCAACTTAACCCTTTTCAGCATGTGAACTACACTGTTACTGCACTAAGCAAAAAATGTAACTAGAATTTTAAAGTCATTCTAGTGTTTTACTTACTTCAGCTATGAAAATACATTGCTCGTGTATACTCAAGTACATGTAAAATATGGAAGTGATATAAGATATAAAAGATTAGATTTCACACTTAGGCAAACAAAAACTGCGCAAACACAGCTGTACTGACAGCTTTACTTTGGGGCACAAATCTTCTCAATTACAATTGTTAGTTCATTGTTAAAAATAGACTCATTCACCTCATTGTCTTAGTGAGGTCATAATTCAGATATGAAACTATGCATATCTACATGAATTTAATATTGCAATGTGTGTGTGTGTGTGTGTGTGTGTGTGTGTGCATACTGCACCATAACACATGTAAAAACACACTAATTCCAGCTCCGGAAGTGCAACCAAAATCAAAAGCATCCCTGAGCAGGACCAGAGCAGAGGCCAGACCTGAGCTGAGATTATCTGGGGTGGGTCAGACTAAAAAGGACCGGTTCAACCTCCTCTCAAATGGCCAAGCTTATCAGGTTATTTATGCAGGAATAGCTTGGACTTGACTGGGCTGAGTTGCTGCTGGCCCC
Organism: Chaetodon trifasciatus; assembly: GCA_037975065.1. Taxonomy (NCBI): domain Eukaryota; kingdom Metazoa; phylum Chordata; class Actinopteri; order Chaetodontiformes; family Chaetodontidae; genus Chaetodon; species Chaetodon trifasciatus. The sequence continues at coordinate 4,522,695 of JBBMOE010000011.1, forward strand.
TCTGCTGAGCTAATCTGGGCTGAACTTTGACTGTAGCTCCTCTGTGCTGCTGCTCTCACATCCCAGAGCCTAGAAGCCAGCTGGTCAGCTCCAGGGGAGCACAACAGAGATGGGGAGTGACACCCAAGCCCTGGAGAGACAGTGCTCTGACTGTGCTGTGGACTGGGGAGGGGGGTATGGTTGTCAAAGGCTCCATTGTTTGACAGGCCAGCATGGTTTCGCGTGCAGCGCATGATTCTCACTACGGGTCTGAACTATAGCCCAGTCTGACCCATACTGTCCGGGAGGATGTAGCCGTGGCCTCCCTGGGCAGGTTAAAGTGTAACCGTGTCCGTGTTTTCTCAGGAAAGTGTGTTTATCTAGAGGACCAACACGGAGGCCCTTTTGTTTAACTAAGTAGCAAGGCTCGCCCTAAAAGTAAAGCTCTCTGAAACACACAGGAACCAGGTGGCCCTTCTCTGTTCCATTTACTGCTAGTTAGGTACAGTTTGCATGAGCATGTGTATGCTCGAGTGTTTGTTTATATGTGTGGGGAAAACAGAACACAGACACACAGACAACTGCATGTCTGTTAGATGTGCAGGGAAACATTCATTGAGATTTTTCATGCAGCACAATGCAAACAGTACGCGACGAAAGTGCACACAAAGTCAGAACATGCGTGGCACCAATCTTCTGTGGGGAGTGAAACAGCTGCAGCCAATTAAATGCAAATAGTGTGAGGTAAAGTATCATGCACAATAAGAGTCAAATGGAAATGCTGGTTGTCATAATTGAGAACGACAGAGGAATTGTTTACATTACTGTACTCAATTCAAGAAAACTGCAATGGCAAAGTGCAATGGCTGGTTATCCCTTGGATGAGAAGGACAACTGTAAGTCGCATAAGTTTGATGGGCAGCAATATTTACACAGAGAGGAACTTCACTGGAGTGCAGGAGGAAAGACAAAGAACGCAGGAAGAGCGAGACAGGCACCAAGGACATAACTGTGCTCACTGATTATGTTAGTATGTTTACATGCTTACTGACAATGACAGTGCTTATGCTTAGCAGGTGTAGTGTTCACCATGTTCATCATCTTACTTTAACATGTTAGCCTACTAACATTTGCAGGCTAAGAGTGGGCAAAGTGACATTTTGAGCTGATGATGGCACCATTAACATTCATTCTGGGGGGACCACAGAATTGCAACGCCAATCCATCCAATAAAATGAGAATTAGTGGACCATCAGACCCATGTTGCAGTCCAAAGAGCAAATGTGAGCAGCATCGCTCAAACTTTCCTCTCTCAGCTACATGTTGCATGGTCTTCACTCATCGGTACAATTGCTATCAATACCACTGCTTACAAAACATGTCAATGGCTTATTAGATAAAGTTCCCAGCAAGACTGTGTACTTCATCTCCTGTGCCCCTGGCAGGGATCAGCTTGACAAGTGCTGTCAATAAAATATACCGACACATCACTCCAGCAATGGAGCGGAAAACAAGCATCTCTATTATTTACTATTTCTTATTTACATTTCTTACTCTTAATAATAGAAACCTATTAACCTACCATTTAAAAATCCATTTGGCATGATTTTTGACAGCAAAAACAAATGACTGAATATGATTTCAGTTGTATTCAGCAAAGCTTTAATGAGAGTGAAATAGTTTAATTAATATACAACATTAAAAATTTGAGGATGAAGTGGAGGAGAGTAATGTGAACATGTGCTTCTCAGGATATGAGACATACAGAATGCGCTTTTCAGTTGATGTGTGGAACATTGTCCTGAGGCACTAACTGTAGAAAGTATTTCAGAATATCTCCAGGATTTTACTTGGTGCAAAATGTAGAAATTTAGTTGTTAGACACAAAAGCTGCAACTTTCTACATGTCTGAATTACATTATTTGGAATGTCCACATTAAACATGGACAGTAAAATCTAATTTTCTGGCATCTAGGGGAAACCCTGAGAGAGACAAGCCTTATATGCATGCTGGGAAGATAAGACATAAGCTATTCATTGTAAGCCAAGTCAGCCTATATCATTTTACCCTGGCTTAGTTGAGAGCAGTGACTCAAATCAATTTTTTCCAGTAAATAAAATCCATAATGCTCACAGGAATATCTGAACTGCTCTCAGTTTGTTTTCATTTACTGTAAAGGTACAATGACTATGACTTTTACAAGCTGTCTCATCCGTATCTGATATCTTTCTCTGATTAAAACAACACATTAACCAATTGAGTATATCCATCATCCCATGGAAAGAGGTCTGTTGAAACAGAATGAATCGCTTTTGAGCTGTGAAGTAAAATGTGCTTATCGCATGACTCGCCCTCCAGTGACATCGACACGTTCATGACCAAATTTCAGAGTTGGGTGTTGGCTGTTCAACTAAATGCCTTGTGGCAGCTGTACACCTTTACACACAGTGAAGGTGTATATTCAGTCTTGCAAACTTTACAGCAGTGACATGGTCTACTTCATCAGAGGCCTCACTGATATGGAAAAGTGTTTGCACACATGTGGCAACCACAGACGCCACCCAAATACCCCTTTCAGACCAAAGCATGCACTTACAGTACAAAATACCAGTGTTTGCTATTGGAGTAATTAGGATAACAAAGCTTAACTGATTTCACTTGATGACCATGTAATCGACCTGGGATTCATGCAGGTCTGACATGGCACAGCTTTTGTATGCACAAGTGAGCACAGGTTATTATAATGACTGCAGACATAAGGGTGTCCTGATGGTGGAGAGGGTAAGTCAAACACAGTAACACTACAATGTCCCCGGTCTGAATTCCAGCAGGAGGCCTTTGTTATATGTCACATTCCTCTCTCACCTTGTTTCCTATCTGGCCCTATTGTTGTATCACCTGTCCAATAAATGAAAATATGCCCCAAACAATAATTTAAAAAGCATACTTCAGGATAATGTTCAGTTTAGTTTCCTGACTAAGTAGCAAGGCTGGCACAGGTATTGACAAATGCTGGTTTATAATTATTATTCATTGATCTTCAGTGGAATCATCATATGATATGATCATATCACATTAAAGTTTTACAAAATTCTGTTGTATAAATGAATGTTTCGAAGCAATTTGTAATTAGAAACTAAGAAAAAAATCACTCTTTAGATGTGGGAGGAATTTTGTCTGATTTAATGCACATCAATGGACACAGCTCTTCGCACTGAAGATCAATCATGTTGTTTTACATGATTTTTTTTATTTGCCATATTGTATGTATATCAGTGTATGTACTGATACATGAAAAATAATGCAATTTAATAATTTATCATGATACTGATTTCAAACATATTGCCCAGGCCTTGAATTTACAGATGTTCATCACTGTGAGTTATAAACTGGGACTGATGAAAGTTGTAAATGACAATACCGACAAAATAAGTCAAACTGAACTTAAACTTACTTCAACTTATTGCTTACAGTGAATTTAACAACATAACCAGACACTAGAGGTGTGATGTTCAGATATTATGTTTGGGCTGACATATCACCATCACCACAAATAACCAGACACATAGCTTTTCTCTTCAGTCCTTTTTACTTTCTGATTCATATTACGCTTCAATGGAGCAGCAACTATCAATCAAGCTCCAGTTTTAAGAAATGAGGAAATTGAGTTTAAATCAGGCAATATCCATGTCTGCTCTCCTAAATTAGGAGAAACTGGAAGTGTACACTTCTGCATTTTTGCCTCCAAAGAAAATGCACACTCAGCAAGGATATCCCACATACTGGAAAAAGATAAAAAAAAATGCCTTTTCTCTGGCCCAAGGGTCTGTATTTCCACTCATGGTGCTGATTCAGCCCACGATGCAGAGGCTTACTATGAGGAACAAATAGCAGGATAGCAGGGAGGATGTTGTTCACTGTTGGCAGTAAGGAAAAAAGGCTAGAGGAAAAATCTTATTTCATAACCTCAAGCACTGAAATATGAAGTTCATGGCAAAAAGATGAACTCCTACACCCACTCCTACTTTAGCCCATGATAATTGACCATTTGGTCCCACAATGATGAGGCCATGTTTCTGACAACGATGACTGTAACTCTGTACACATACTGTATCTATATCACAAAGGACTGAGGTTGCTTGCAGAGACACTCTGTGAGAAGAAAGTCCATCTCTGTGTCCTGTCTTATTATATTTTATGAAGTTGCACTCATCATTCTCTGTGTGGAAGAGGATGTTTTTATTTAATCATTAAACTAAATCCTGTATGAACATGCTCAAATGTTCAAATGCAAGCATGCAAACTGTCTATTTATTATAATAACGATTCTATTCAACAATTTGAAAATCAACATACATACAAAATATATACAAAAACTTTGCACTTTTTGTCCCAAGTAGAAACTGGTCTCATAAAGATATCTCTGAGGCAGACCCACAGGCCATACATTGAACATCATTGCAATATAGTAATATACATGCTTGGTTCCATCATATATAGGCACAATATGCCTTGTCATTCATATGCTGATGATACACAACTGTATATCTGACTTTCATACAATAACCTCAGCCCTATAAATGATATTGTGAACTGTATTAGTGACATTAGACACTGGATGACGCAAAACTTCCTGTAGTAAAACAACGACAAGACTGCGATCCCTGGGGTAGGTGCTGGAGGTCAGAGACAGGAGGTCCACTCCAAACTGTCTCACGAATGGTTCCTCATGAATATCAAATACAACTTTTACTTGAAATGCACATCCTTAAGTCAGACAACGAAAAAAAGGAAGGTTCATGCATTCATCTCCTGGGCTGCATTACTGTAAAGCTTCATTGCAGGACATCCTAAAAAGACTGTGGCACAGCTCCAGCTCAAAATGCTGCAGCCAGAGTACTCACTAGGAGTAGAAAGAGGCATATCATTGATCTTACATAGTATGAAATGTAGAATATAAATGAATTTGACTTCTTTTGGAACAATGCAGGGTAACCTAACTGGTAAATTTAATTAATCCTCTTGGCTGCGAGCCATATTCTGAGCCAGTGCTGGACATGCAGCAAGTAAGTGATACTTGTTGTTTGACTGTAGTAACTCAGGATACATAAATGCTTGGACCAGAATTGGAATTAGGATGAGAAGAACCAAGATGGAGAGCTAGAGGAAATGCAGGGTTACCCAGAACCTAATCTTTGCTTTCTGCACTCACATATGGTCATCTCCAGGAATACAATAGTATAATAATACGAGAACAATAACGATACCAGTAACAGGTCAGGTTTAGTGCTCATATAGTCATAACTGGAATCATAAAACTACTCTGATACAACTATACTCAATAGCTCTTGGCATCAACGTGGCCAGGGCCCCTCATTAGTTGAGCAGGTAGGTGGAGGATGTACAATGTCAGCTTGGAGATATTTTAGGATAAGCAATGATGACAAAAGTAGAGGAGAATGCAAGCTATGTTCTGAGAGAAGAGGAGGGGACAAAAGCAGTTCCTTCAATAAGCAATTTGACAAAAACATTTAAAGAATCAACACAATGCAAAGTTCAAGGAGTTTACTAATGCTAACAGCGGGAAACAGCAACAGCCAACTTTTGTAGTGATAGATAATACAGGATTTCATTGTCTTTGTCTTCTCAGTGTACTGGCGGAGAGGTATGAGATTCCCAACTTTCACCACATCACAGATGAGGACAGATGAGGCATCAAAACAATGAAAGGAATCTTAGCTGCAGCTGTCAAGAGAAACTTCACTGACAAGGAAAAAACCCACTCCACTGCATTGTTACTATGCTCAATCAATGGTAAAGTGCGTGTGTGTGTGTGCGCGTGTGTTTGTGTGTGTGTGTGTGTGTGTGTGTGCTGAGCATGTTAGCACTGTAATGTATTCTTAAGTACTCATATCTATACTTGGTATCAGCAAGTATCCAAATACAAGTACTTGAACTTGGTTGAAAAATGGTATCAGTGCTTCCCTAGTCATCCTTCATGCATTACAGGATAGAACCACATCTGTAAATCAGATGGGCCAGTATTTTGGCTGATATCAGCTCATGGCAGATATATCATATTGGTGTAGATGTCAGCCAGCTGGTAACAAGGAGGTGCAATGCAGAAAAGTCGGAGATGTTTGATTCTATAGTTACATGCACCAGAGTGGACTGCAACTGCAAAACGTTCTGCTCAGTGCATATCTTTGCATACACTGATATTTGTATCTGCCTCAAAAATCTAGTATTGGTGGGATTATAATACAGTATACACAACCAGAACACAAGGTTAGAAAGTACTGTATTTGTTTTAAAACCAACAACAAGCTCTTTTATAGGAACACCAAATTGACTCCCTGTAGTGTACTACTGATCCGACTGTCAATCAAGAGCCTGAATCAGTAGCTCAATGCTCATTATTTTGTATTTGCTAACCCCTAAAACCAATAGGCAGCAACTCCCATCTGGCCTGCCCAGACTGAAATGACAGAAAATGCAAAATAGACTCAAAGCAGGTTAAGAGGGTTCAACATCCAGCAAGCTGAAGAGACTAGTTTCCCCGGAGAGGGAAACAAAACAAAAGTATGAGCAATGTGCCAGTGAATCTTGGAAATGCATTCAACCACTGGCAAGAAAAAGGACTCAAATGAGATGCCCATGTTGCTGTGTTCATTGTGGGATATGTATGTAAGAAGGCAGCTGTTTGTTGCCACAGGTGTAACTAATGAGTAATGTATGAATTCCCTTCAGTTGCTTCAGTTTCAGTGTCCTGTTTTTGGCTCAGTCCCACACTGTCATGATTTACTGGGACACCTGAACAGAAGGGAACCATCCTAAATGGTATTAGTAGCATATGGACTCTGACATTAAAAGAGCAATTCATCAATTTAGCATCGCATTCCTACAACATTGTCACTCATGATGGATGGTTGTTAAAAAAGATCAGAGATGATGCAGCAGAAGCAGATTTTTATTCCACACAATCCTTTTCCTTGTCCAAACCTGGCATCTACTTTACCCACAATGCATCGACGACTCAGGAAGAGATCAGGGTGTGTTATGCTAGCAGTGCTAATGTAGCCTCGAAATGCTCAAGCAGAGACAAAGAGAAGGCTACATAAGTCTGGCAAACTCCTTTCTAACTCCACACCCCCACATTTCTTTCATTTTTAAACTTGTAGTCTGCAGCTCCAGCTGACATCACCTCAAGTAATGTCACCTGAGGCAACTTAACAGACTTGGCGCAGCTCCCTCTGGAGCCACAGAAGGCTTTATACGACTTTTTTTATGTAAGCAGTAGTATTCCTCAATAGCTAAGCAGACTCTAACGTGTATCGGTGGAGTTCCCCTTTAAAAATTCAGCTTTATGCTATTGCTAGTTTCTGTTTTTAATCCAGATGAATTACATTCTTAATTGCTATCTTTGAGCCATCTAAAAGGGTTTTGAATGAACAGAAACCACTGAAAATGTTTCCAAACGTTTTTGCTAACCAAGAGATTTTGTTGTTATGACTCAGTGTGCTAGAAGAGCACGTTCTCTAAAACTGCACACACATCCCAACTCTTTCTGCAGGATTAGCACACCCAAACTCCAACCATAACGCAAACCCTGACATTAGCCATATAGAAACCAAAACACAACAAGCTGATTGGTTGAGTTTTTTGTAGGCAGTTTCTCATGCCTCGTCACAGTACTAGGCAGATTGATGCTGATATACTGTACGATTTACATACATGTATATCTGCTCTATAACTACTGCACTGTATATCTACTATATGGTTTATGTACCAGTAAAAGAAATATTAATGGAATATTTGATGGCAAAATTGTAAATATCACACAGCTGATGTTTTATATATAAAAAAAAATGTACACGCGTGCAAGTGATATTACAGTCTCTGAACAAAACTATTTAATTAGTCTTCTCTTTTGTCATTTTTCCATCCGTATAACTTGTTCTTAGTTACCACAAGAGAGCTTCAGATTAATGCATTTAATAAGCATCTGACATTAAGCAATGGTTAAAACCTCTCTGCATGGTCTCATCTTTGTATGAAAGCACATCAAAAATCATTTTTATGCTTTTTTACTAAGTGACAGCAGAAACTCACTCCTACTAAGAAATGTTTGAAGATGAACAAGTAAGTGAGTTAAAGTTAATCACCTTTCTGTACAGAAGTCTCATAATGTGTGTTTTTCTCACTGGCTCAGTGTGGGATCAGCCTCAGACACAGGGCTGGCTCCATACTGTGAGACCCTCTGTCTTTCTAGCAGGTTGATCACACCAGCTGGAGTCCAGGACGGCAAAAAATGTAAGAGGTTCACCCAGAGGGGTACTCTACATGAGCCACCCACGCCACTCTTTGCTCCTCTGCACACTACAGCTCTGTCACGTGCGCTACCTGAGGAGGATCAGGAAGGCAACATCTGGATATGTTCTGCGGGCTGTAATTTTAGAAGGTCTCCAACACTCTTAATCCCCTCACAGTATGTTGTTTATTTTGGTCCTGTTCTCTGGTCAATAGCCGGATTTCTTAGAAGCAACCACCAGATTACTGGGACTGACACGGTGAGGTCCCAACCAGCAGAAAGAGATCTGACTGGTATGGAAACATTTATAGTATAGTGAGCACAGCTATCTTTCCCATAAAACGATAACAAGCATCCAATAGGCATATTTGTCAAGACAATTTCTGGCTGCTTCATGCAACATCATGAGCAGGCATTTTTTTCTGAGGTCGTTTTGCTTGCTGTCTAAGAAAAGCACTTGAGCTCAGTGCAACATTACAATGCCCCAGTTTTCCTGTGATTAAAATGTGAACGTCACAAGAAATTTCTTAAAGATTACTGTCACCGAAAAATAATTCACCTCCACTTTGTGCAGGCTCTTATAGCTTGAATTCAAGTGTACTGAATACAGAAAAAGGCTGCTGAAGCACAGCAGAGACAGAGGTCACCACGTCATTCTAGAGAGCTGGAATAAAATCTGATTTCATTACACTTAAACTGTCATCTCTCTCTTTTTATCATTTAACTATGTTTATAGTGGAGAGTTATCAGCGTTGCTATACAATCTGGGACAATAATGCTATCTGCCACCATTTTGATTGAACAAACTGAACACATTAAACATACAGCAGGTTCAAAGTTGGGCTTCTGTATGCTAAGGTATGGCACACTATCCCTGTCGTCAACTTATGCCAGTTAATGATAAATCACCTGCTGAACTCAGACAAAGGGAAGAGAGTGAAACAGGCTCGAGTAGAAAGAGGCAAGTTGTTCACAAAGGTAGAAGAATAGACTTAAAAGGCAGAAAAAAGCAAAAGGGATAGAGAGGGAAAAGATGAGAAGAGGTCAAAAGGGCAGAGAGTGAGGAGAGAAAAAGGGAAGCAGTGTGGTCATATTTTACAGCTGACAGCAAGCGTGTGGTCTGGCAGGCACACCAGGAGTTAGTTTATTAGAGTCGTTTCTTTTACGAGGGGCTGTCCAACCTAAAAAAAAAATGGGCAGGTTCAGACCAGTCATCTTTACCCACTGTCTTGACAAGGATATGGCTCCATAAAGTATCACACTGATTGCTTCCTCAAACTCTATAACCAATCCAAATGTAACCACAGATTCCTGTGTACACAAGAGCATTATATGCACAGATACCCATTAATCCTGATAAATGTGACGCTTACAATATATCACAAGACTGGCTGACACCTGTATGAGGGGTGTCGGGCTTCCGGCACATCTGAATGCAAAATGACAAACAAACGGGCAATCAACACCAGTGAGTATCTAATGTGCTCATTTCTCTGCACATTGCATAAAACTAAGCTATAAACCTGTGGAGATTTCAGCACCGTCTACTCCATGTGATGATTATTCTTTTGAACTTTACTTTTTCACATCCACAGTCCACAGCACAATTATAGAAAATTATGAACAAATAAAGCTTTTCATGAACTTTTACTACCATATTGGGCTGGTAGCGTTATCTATGCTTATTTGTTGATTCGTCTCACTCAGATTTAAGAACATGATTCTGCGGAAAACCATTGTGTGAAATAAAAATATTCTAATCTCTTGGTTTTGTCCACCACCATTTTCATACATGGAAGAAGAAGTTATTATAGCTTTATAGTTCTGATGCCTCATCATGACGGTGGCATAGACACAAGAGTGTTCTGTCAAAGAACACAGTTATTTTCATTCAGAGATATTTCTTTAATATGCAGTCAGACATGCAGAGGATTACACTGGCACTAATGCTTTAGCCTTTGGTTTGTTTAGGGATTACTCTAAACCATTTAGTGAAATGGTGTGTGATCACTGCAGTGATATTGTCTTTTCAGCCCTAAGCTTCAAGCCAGTTACTGCAGCAAAACCGTGTTTCTGTCACATCCTTTCACCCGCTGCCTGAGCTTAACTACGGCCTTTTAACAGTGACCACAGTCCTTGAATTGTCCAAGCAAAATATATTTGGTCTTACTTCCTGAGTATACTGTTCATCACGAAGTTCATGAATACCTTCTTCATTCTCTATATTTCTCTGAATACAACAGGTATTGACAAACAGATGGCCGTAGCCCCGATAAGAGTTTTTGCTTCCAAAGGACAAAAATGCCCAACAACTTTGGTCCACTTGTAAATACGATAGCTCACACATTATCCTGAGGACACAAGTACCCTTAAACACTTCTACACTTGAAGACTTAAGTTGAGCAGTGTTGAAAAAAAAAAAAGATCTTAACTTTACAATTAAAAGTCTGCATCGTCTATCCTGGGCCTGCTCTCTGCTTCTTCCCCGACAGACTATATAATTACAGAACAGTACCAGGCTTTCAAACATCAGGTTTGGTACCAGTAAGGATTCAGTCTCACCCACCGGCCACGGCAGTGTGACCTTCAAGCCCGGCTGTTGTTATTTTCCATAGAGGTCAGCAGCTAAGAATGTGAAGCATGCAGAGCGTGAAACATGCCTTTCTCTTCCCAACAACCCCCACCACTTTTTTGTAAATAATTTTTGCTGCTCCTCCTATACAGTGGCTGCATGTTTGCTTAGAATAAATGTACCTTTTTTAGCATACTCTAAAGCAACCCCATCACCCTACATATCTGTGTCTTGTTTTATGCTGTGCCTGTGCCATACTTTTAGCTTTCCTGTGGGTTTGCAGCCCACAGCACTGCGAGCAAGATCACTAAATATGTCACCATAATGACGTTGGTCAGTGTTTTCAAGAGCAGTAATCATTGGAGAGACCTGTGAAAAAAACAGGAGAGCTATTTTAATCTGTTTCCCTGCAGGATGTCCTTGGACAGTATGTAGATTTTCGAACTGTTGAACTCATATTGATGGTCAGCTTAACCAGTGTGCCTAACCTTGTGGCATTTTGCTTAGTGAAACTGTATATAATATGAAACTAAGAACTGCAATTAGACATGAATTATCAATTCAGTTATGATTAGAATTTTTTTATTTTCTTTTTTCTGAAAAATAAACTTTTAAGCAGCTACTGTGTATACTGATACAGTATAGACATCATATTGGCTGTATGTAGCATCTAACAACAAGCTCCTGATTTCTATGGTGTATGAATATCATACACGCATCAGAGTTCACAACATCCGTGGCAACAAAGCTACAAATTGAGGGCAAAAGTTAGTTATGTACAGAATATTACATGTACACAATTTAATGACTTTAATTTTAGCATTCTGTTCAGGTCCAAACAATAGAGACAACAGCACCAAAGTGAATGCTTCACTTCGCTCCACGACTGCTGGATGTGTACGCAGGCAACTGTTTGCTAATGCGTAAGTCTGCAAGGCATATAGCTTTTCTTGGGTTCTTCTGCCCACTAGAGGCTAAAAATGGATTAATGGAGCTTTAAAGTTATTAATTTCAACCTCTGCTTTACATCCTGGATGAAAAATGCTACCCTATGCAAATGTAGATACAAGGTCTTCACAGGTCCACTTAGCATCTATTGGTCCCGTCTAAAAATTATTTTAAAACAAATCATGTCGGGGCAGGGTTTTGCTCTATTGCTCTGGGTTTCAGGTATCTGATCACATGGTGTATGTTACTCATGATAATACTTGTTTGTTTTAATAGCAGGAAAAAAAGTTGTAGGCAAGTGATCTGTCAAGTCCTGCGGCTAGTGTTGGCGTTCTCTATTTCAGTCCGCTCAGGTGGCCCTTGTCTTGGATTGGGTGTAGTTCTCCTCAGGCCATCTTGGGCCTGAAGTGGTCTGACTGTCACTATGTTGTTTTTGGATCGGTCTCCTTTTTTGAAACTTAATTTAGGCACATCCGGTTCAGGTAGGTTTTCCAGAATTGTTGTTATGTTTGGACACCACTGGGTCTCAATGGTGGTACGAAACTTAATAACGGTAACTACATACAGCCAGAGTGATCAACTCTGTCTTCGTCTGTCAACATCCATTTAAGTTGCCAACACTACTACCCTTAAACAAGCAGCCACACTATTTTAGCTGTTAGCAGGCTAGCTGTTATGCACAAAATTCTCTCTATTGTGTTCATCATGCACAGCAAAATGCATGCAAGCATCCCACATGTCCATTGGGTTCCTGTTTATGCTTACAAATATTCATATTTTGCAACTGCAAACAATCAAAAACAGCATAAAGCAACAAAGCAAACTGGTCCACAATGCTGACCAATCCAGAATCAAAGATTATCCACCACCAACACTCCAGACTGAACGCTTCTAATGTTTTGTATAACCGGAGAAAGGGTACAACAGATGATTGGTTTACAAGTAGACTGCTGTTACTTGAACCAGCAGGACTAAATCCTGTCTGCTCTGGAGTGAAGACATCACACTGTCCTGTTGCTTCCTGTGTGTGGAAGTGTGTGCGTGTGTTTATTTCTGGACATGTGAGATGTCTGAACAAATGAACAAGAGAAAACAAGACATACCCTGAGAGAACCAGAACAGCTGAGTCTAATCCATAGATGAACCACAGACCAGCCAACACATAAAATTCAACAAACACAACACACGCCCCCAACACGCGTATGCACACACACATACACAAATAACAGCCCATGTAACGTAACACTGTGCAAATGCTGCAGTATTGTGCACTTTTCTGAAGGGTATTACAGGAGTTTTACAAGAGGGTAAAAACTTTTAGATCGATCCTGGTTGAAACCAAACAAACTAAAGTAACTTCAGCTGTTTGTGAGTAACTTACCCTTTTCCACACACGTCTGCTTGTTGTCAGTCCTTCATTCCAGCTAGACAAGTTTGTTCCTCAGATTTCTTTCGTCTCAAGATGGAGGCAGAAACTCTCCAAACACAATTCCTTTGCCCTGGGTTTCTGTTATTTTGAGTCTGCCAGGTCCAGTTCTGCTTCTCTCCAGCTGACTGCTGCACAAGCTGCTAACATGACAGCACTGATAAACAACCAGTTGGAATGAGAGAGACCAGCGAGTCCTGAAACACAGGTGCATGCTGACTCCAAACGAATACAAACAGAGAGAAGCAAAGACGGCTCAGAGGAGCACAGTATGAAACAGCTCCTTTGCCAGTGGTTCCCCTTATGTGGGACTCCAACCTTACTCCACCTCCCTCCTCCTCCCCACACCTCCCCTCCCTCCCTCTCAAACAGCTCCAAGACAGAACAGAAAAGGACTCAGAAGTTGCTGTTTCTTGAGCTCTCTTTCCTGTGAACTGTTCTAGGTACAATACAGAGGCACTTTCTTTTGCTTGCACTTTCACTGAACAAATTATGTATAAGAACACTGAAATACAACAAATCTGTTTCTTAATCCACAGTACACAGAAAGCATTACATCTTTCAGTACACTTTCTTGACAGAATGACCAGAAGCATTGGTATAAACTACGTTAATATTTGCATCTGTTATAGAGATGATAAACCCATAACCAGGCCTTCAGCTATTCCTTACCAATATCTTTGTAGAGGCCAGTGGTATACAGCAAGAAGGGACATGAAATCACTGATGCTTTGCATGTTTACCTTTAAGTTATGCAGCATGATAAAATGATCTGATGTTGTTTTGATTACACAACAACTTTGTTTATTCGTTCCCATTTACAGCACACATTTTATGCTCCTTCTGACTAATGTAGAGTCACAGTTATACAGACTTGAACTCTCAGAGATACCAGAGCCTGACGACATCGTAGCTGTCACATAAAATTCCCTGACAAACAGCAGCCACATTATAACTAAACCACTGATTTAACTGACACACTAAGAATTTACAAAACAGCAGACAGTAGCTCTGCTTCAGTGACTAGCATTATGTGAATCCAGCAAAGTAGGCAAGAATGCCTATCATAATAAAATATAAAAAGAGGCAAGGGGAGGGCAAAAGCTGGCCTCAGCAGCCCCTGCTAGCTATCACTTGCCTAATTTCTGAAAGACCACATAGTGTTTACAGGGATCAAAGCAGAACTCAAAGGTTTTCCAATATCAAAAAAGTCAGTCATTATCATAATTTGTGACTATTCTACAGTTGATCCAGAAATCCAGAGTCAAATAAGTGTGCCCTGAACAGTTTTATTTGGTTAGTTACGTTGTACCTGGCTGGCAGGCATCTGTATTTGCTATTTGCTATTCCCGTTCTTGCACTCTGAAGCCTGTTTAACCCATCTTGAGAATATGAAGTGGCCTCACAAACTCGTGACAGCCGTGTCAAAACCTGTTAGTGGCCGGGATGACTAGCTCTGTTGTTCAAAGGCAAGAGGCTTAATCTGTAATCACAAAAAGATCTCCAATATAAAATTGTTTGAGGCATCTCCAGATATATCGTATGAATATTTGACTGCTATTCAGTAGACCTGTCATTCTTTCAAAAACTCTACTTTGAATGAATGAGAACTATCACTTAATTCAACCAGCGTAGCCTAAACCCACACTGTCTTACATTGTGTAATTGACATTCATTCACTTTTACAATGTTCATTTGTCCCGCTGCCTGAGTGACAAGCTAACAGGTGACTTTATTGTCATGTTAATGTCAATGTAACACTATGTCTACACAGGAGGTGTAGCATAAGAAGCAGTTGCAGCTTCAATGCTTCTACACAGGATGCATTCAAGCGCAGTATTGACTGTAGGTCACCCACATGTGGCAGCGCTCAGAGCATGGCATACAATCACTATCATTACACGTGCTAATCATAGGAAAAGAGAATGAAATGTAAAAATATACAAAAAACTGTGCTTCAATAAACACCAGACTGATAAACACCGCTGAAACGCTGTCTCCATAGACATGCATATCAGGTAGATGCTTTATTAAAAGTTGCCAAAAAGTCTGACATTCATCTGTGGTAGTGTCCTTCATTTTAAACTAACAGCAATCAAATATTTGATTTTATGATGTCGTGGTAAATGTACTATACATTACCTGTCCAACTGAGCAGCAGACAGAAAAAGTAAGCAAGTGGCTGGTGGACATAGTGGAGCATCGAGCAACCTAAGAGTCATAAAATAAATATTGGACTTGAATTCATCAGGTAGCAAGAAACTTGACTCTCAGTTAATGCTAATGTTGTTCTGGTTCAGCTGGAAGTGTAAATAGGTAACTGTTTGCAATTATAATCACCCTGTCAACTGTATAAGGTGATAATATGTCAGTATGTCTTTGCAGCTTGTTGCACTGACCCCGGCGAGCAGTTTTGCGAGACATTGGTTATTATCTAGATCGGCCTTTCCCAAACTTTGGGTCATAACCCAAATTGGGCCACTGACTGCCAGAGTAAAATGCATAACAATACTACGATATGTGAATGAATTTCCCCAATTACAATAGAAGAAGAGAGGGCTCTGAATGCACTCATAGAACTACATCCAGTAAATACATTTTTTTTTTTGCTATGCTGGTCTGTTCACCTCAGTGTGTCAGTAATGAGAGCTTAGAAATTAACAAATTGGACAGCATCTCCAAACAAAGCATTCTGAGCACTGGAACTCGAAAATACGAGACTTTCAAGAGACAGGGTTTTGAGCGTGGAAAAGGAAGTCACTCATGTATTTTTTTGTGCAGCATTTAAATTAGCTAGCTAACATTACATGTCAGTGTTAGCTGATGCTGACGTTATCTTGCTCTCTGCAATCCACATTCCGACATTCTGTCCCCAACTCGCAGGTTTGTCCCTCTATTAGGGCAGCAAGTGACAAGAGTCAGTGATGAGTGTTATGTGTGTATAAGTTAAATGCGTATGTGTAGCAGTTTCCATGCCAGACAAATGTCAGAAATTCTGCTTCTGTGTGTGTATGTGTGTGTGTGTGTGTGTGTGTGTGTGTGTGTGTGTGTGTGTGTGTGTGCATGTGTGTGTGACAGAGAGAGACAAACGTAGTGGTGACAAGTGAGAGTGGTAATTTTTAAGATAATATCTTCATTATTATAATATGTCTGTATGCAATCAGATATCTAAAAGTGACATAGTATTAAGCAAGATTTAGGAAAAAATCATACCTGTGGAGTAACGAGTAGTAAAATGGGCTCTAAATACAAGTCTTGGACAATCTCTGACCCAAATCTCAAATCACAGTAATTTTTGTGTTTTCAGACGTCACACTAATACTGTAAGACTCATATGATAGAAAATGCAGAGGAAGTAGAAGCCAGTGACAGCTCCTGTTACCTTTGCGTGGGTTTGTTATTTAATTACAACTTGGCAGCGTGGCTGTATCTTTAAAATAAATGGAGACATATTTACATTTCTAGTGTGGATAAAAGGCAAACTGTAAACAGAAACAGAGATGAAATATGATGGAAGACACATTAGTGAATGAAGGTTTTGTGAGCAAAAATGTATAAGCTTTGAGAAAATGTGCCTTGTACCTCAATAAATTTGTAAATATAAATGTACTTATATTTTATATGTCCAAATATTTTTTGGACATTTAAAAAAATCTATTTATTTTGACGCCAGACTATTAAAAGAGAAATTGCAATTTCATGATTTCTTTAGTAATCGATTAACATTACTATGCCTAAAGGATAATATGATCCTGCTGATACTATGGACGCTTGCCAACAAAAAGTATAAAATGTATTACATTAAACCTCAAATTAAAACTAAAACCAGTTGTTCATTAATTTATATAATACACACACTTACACACTTACACACACACACACACACACACACACACACACACACACACACACACACATGTCAAAGTGTTAAACTGCAAAGGTGAGTGTGTGCATCACAGATCACCTACCTGCTGCCTGCGGGGATGTTGGTCTTCACTGCCCTCTGACCCCTGCAGGGAAATACATGGATTAAGTGTAAATCCACATAACCAGTAAGCACCAAGCTTGTTTTGCTATTTTATGAAAATTAAAGGTTGTAAAGTCTTGTAAATGTTTTTTACATTAGTCAGCGGTAATCAGTTGAATTTATAATGATGATCAAAAATAACAATTGCAATGATCATTTTCTGATGCTTTCACATTGACAAATATGCTGTACCCACCACGGGGTCTTTTTACAAAAAAAAATCAAAAAAAAAAACAAAAAACAAAGCAATGCTTTGTCATTCCTTCCGAGTTGTCTCACTCCTTATCAGGTTGAATGAAGAAGCAAATCACAGGGTCTTAAATACGACACTGAAACTCAAGTCTATTGAAATATTTCACCCTCAAAATTAAAATTTGAATGACGATTGGTCTCACTGCATATGATAAAGAAACACATGGAAAAGTTTAGAAGTTGCTGGCCCATTGTTCTCATTTGTAGTTCACGTAGAGGACTGCTTCTGGTATTGGTCATCAAACAGCGCCATCTAGTGTTTGTCTCACATTTAGTCTGTATGAACATGTACTGCATGCATGAGATATTTTAGAAATTCACAGAAATGATATTCCAGCTGCCCTGATGCCGATTTATCAAAAAGATTATTTGTTTAGTCATCATTTATTCCTTTTTGTGTGTTTTGAAACACATGTTCTAATGTAGTTACTAATATGATGTCAAAATATCTTGAGATGACTTTCATTGTGTGCACAGATGGTGCAGTGCTAATAAGTTATAATAACAGACAACATTAGGATTTCTTCATAACTTCTGAATGATAGTGGTGCCTCATACATTCACAGCAGACATCATACTTCTTATTAAACTAGCAAGTATCCGGACAGCAAGGCCCAGGAGAGATTCTGCTTTTGCTGCTGCCATTCAGCAAAGTGCACCAACTGTAAGTTACTAATGGGAGCAAGATGATCACATTAAGACATGAAATGTTTTAGGAAATATAATAAAGTTGGTTAAACTTAAAATAATTGTAAGATCAGCACTCATCACATTGTCTATGTGTTAACCACAGTGATTTTGATCCACATGTTCACAGGATTAGGACAATTACACACATACAATTAGATACTGTGTGTGTGTGTGTGTGTGTAATATTTACATTTTCTACCACCATATTTGTATTAACTAATCCAAAACTACACCAAGCAATGGGTGGTGGATTCATCTCCTCTAGTATGTTAGCTTGAAACGCGCCTCCTCTGTAGCCATAATGCTAACAGCGGTTAAGTTACAGGTGCTTCTAATACCTGTAATATCTTAAAAGGGCCACTCTCTGCATTAACGTTGACATTACTGTAGTGAGCTTAGTGTTTGTTTGGTTGACGTTTCCACAGATAAAATTAACACAAAGTTCATATTTTTAGCAGAGTACAAACACATTACACGAACAAACACAAAATGCCTCACCTGAGATAGCAGCGGACAAAGCTAGGTGGCTAGGTGACTTTTAGCTAGAAACCGTTAGCTAACTCACTTTCATACTTATCTGAACATTTATGGCGAAAACTAAGGCTTCATATAATATTCACTACTCTTCTCCATATTCCTCGAAATATCTGAAGCTTATTGTAAGTAAATATGACTCCACTTCAGGGTCCAAATTGTCCAAAAATGCTTTTTCTTGAAGGGACAAAGTCCTTTCCAGGTGGTGCGCAAAAGGATTAGTGACATAAAATAAAATAAAATAAAATAAAATAAAATAAAATAAAAAAGAGTCCTGACAAAAAAAAAAAAATCCAAATTTTAAGTAAATTAATTTAATTCCTTAACCTTACAGAATTCTCAAATCCAATAGTCATTTTAGTGTTTTTTTGCCATGTCGTAGCAGGTGCACAGCACAGGTGTGTTTAATGCCATTAATGATGGCCGCATTCCAGGCAGGTGCTGCCGCTGTGCATCAAGGTTCACTGGATAAGTATAATCATAATTTACTGGCACACTGAAGGGAACTGAAATGTCATTCATGTTTTTTCATTCGACCTGTGCTTTTCCTGCTATGACAAGTCAAACAGTCTGCTGTGTTAGTACTGCACCACGTGTGACAAATACTGCAACAGCTGCACAGTAAAGTGAAAACTTAGTCAATACAATATATTTGGGACGTGTGTTTTCTCACTTCAGTCAACAGTTTGCTGTAAACGGCAGCAAGAAGTAATGTTTCACAGAACACACGGCACAGGCTTATATGTATAAGCCTTCATGACTCCACAACTTTGCTTTATTCATTTTTGAGAGTATCAATAGATTTTCAGTCATACAACAAATAACTGGAATAGGCAGTAAGCAATTAAATCATCTGACATATCCAAAACTGGAAAGTGTTTGAAAAGAAGTGTGGTTATCAGGCTTAGAGAGAGTGACAGTCAGAGCTTTTAGTTAATGCACCTGGACAAAATGATCAACAACAGTCTGCGTTCCATTATATTTACTTCCTTCCCTCATTTTGACTCAGCTGCTCCTGTGGTGGGAATCAAAAATTGCATTGCAGGAAGTTTAAATGATTCATGTGGGCACATACATGTTAACTTAGAAGAATCACTTCATGATATGACATTTACAGGAATAAAACAGGTATCATAATCTCCCCACCTCAGCACCAGAAACAATGAAGATCAGTTCTCCCCTGTCTGATTGTCAGCATTTCTTTTGTGCTTTCTTTTTTTTTTTTTTTTTTTGGCAGGGGGGTCATAGCTACAAGTTAAATAATAATTTCTGACACGTGGAAAAATATTTCTGTGGTACAAGTCTCTCTCATCTAATTCTTGTCACAGTGTGTGAGAAGGCAGCAGAGCACAAAGTCTTCACCGCCCCGCCTGGGGAGGAGCTGCAGACGGAGCTGAATGACACCACCTCTCATGGCATAAAACCTGATTCATCAGAAGCCATCAAGAAATATCCAGATTTCTCATAGCACCTCCACATTTTGGGCTAAGAAGTGGAACGCTGAAGGAAACGCGACAAGCTGCCGCCCAATCTGTAGCTCATTTGTCCCGTGATCTCCGCGCAAACTGTATTTTCTCATTCCTGAGCAGTGCGTGTGAATACATTTGCTTCAATGAATGCACTTTTTTTTGCATGATGTCTTTGACGGAAGCCACACGTGTTTTTTTTTTGTTTTGTTTTTGGTAGCTGGGCTGGATTTTTAACAGTATGGGTTAAAAATAAATATTTTTTTCAGCAGTTCAGGACTGCCAAATGATAGAAAGCCAAACAGCATATCCTTCAGTCTTGCATTAGCATTTCCCTCCAGTTGAAACTGTGATTGGGTCCATGTGTCAGAGGCAAAATGGGCGGGTCGACCAGCTGCCACACCCCGGTCTCCCCCATTTCTTCACAAGCACAAAAACCCAAGTAAGGAATCTGTACAAAGAGGACACAGATGTTGCATGTTATCAAAGAAAAGAGCTGAGGAGAAGATAGAAATGAGTGAGCGTCATAGCGGAAACAGCAAACTGACCTTTCGAACAACTTGGACAAAGTCCTTGGAGTTTTGAGGGGTGAGGCCTTGTATCTGGCGAGTGCAAGCCTCCAGGGAGGAAGCATGGGCCACAATCAGGACCGTGTTTCCTGTGTGAAAGAAGCAGAAAACAGAGAACCGCATTCACATTAACAGCTTAAAACGCTCAGGTTCTTTGACACATGTGCTTTTACACTGAGAAGAAGGCGAAACATTACAATGAAAGCAGCCATTGTAGCCAGTGAATGTTGCCAACATTTGCTGCTTTTGTAAAGCTAGTTTAAATGTGAAACCCCGGACACATGTTTACAATTCGTCTTTACCCAGGTTCTTGCACTCTGCCAGGATCTCTCGGGTTACTTGGAAGCTCCTGCTGATGTAGGTGTCATAGGACTCTGACACTGTCAACTTACTTATGGGAATATGAGGTCTAGGGACAAAACAACAGATGGAGAAGGTTACAATAAACTGCAGCAACACAGATGACAGCATATAGATGTTGCAGCGTTGGTGTTGCTGTGTACCTGTATGTTGTGTCCACACTCAGGTTAGCAGCGGCCAGCTCAGCTGGGGGGATCCAGATGGGTAAACATGTGCCTGAAACCCACTTGGTCCATTCAAACAACCCAGGCTCCACACGGATCTTTGTCTTTCCCTCCTGCTGGAGACCTGACACAGAGCGAAGAACTGCTAGATTGTGCTAAGGAATAAATGGTGCATCTACTCTGTGGTGTCATCTGTCCTGTCATTTTGCCTTGTTGTTTTTTACAGAAAACCTATAAATACATCTTCCCATGACATGTAAGACTTGGTGCAGTAAGAGTAATTGGACCACTGTGCCCTAAATCAATAACATGACAGGACTTGAAAGTTTAAAAGTTTTGTCAAAGAAATACTTCTAAAAATATTCATTATGTTTTTTTTACTGTGTTCAAAGAAAATACATTGAATGTGTAAACGGACAGGAAAGAGATAGACCTCCTGTTAAAGCTCTGTCTTTTCCTCTCCGTTTTGTTTCCTAATGACGTCTCTAGGTACCTCCGAGGTCTTGCTGCAGTTCATTAAAGCTTTACACAACCAGACAAATCCTGTTGAGATCTGAGCCAAACTGAAGGTTTCAGACGCAAATCCAACATTTGCATGCAGCAGTAACTTTTTGAAATGTACACACAACATGGCGGCCGAAGAAACTGAATTAACAGCTGCTGGGTAACTTGTCTGCGACTGTGGTCAGAGTATTGATGAAGGGCAAAGAAGATGAGGTCCTACCCTGCAGAATGTGCTGAGCAGTCTGGACGCAGCGAAGAGAAGGAGAGCAGTAAACAAAGTCTATTGCCGCATGGCTTTCCAACAGAGCTTCACCTGAGAGAGACCAAAACACAATGTGATCTTGTGTCACTGCTTTATCAAATGATCCCTAAAAAGCTAAATCCTTTAGTAATTTATGGTAATGTGCATCGGTAGATATGGCATATGGCCTCTTTAAGACATACTTATTGATGTAATCAACTGTACGTAAAATGTACTGACCTACAAGGCGGGCCTGGGTGGAGCCAAACACAGTAATCGGACAGTCTTTATCGTAGTCCCGGTGACCTCCGCTTCTCGCTGGCAGGCTGGACGGCATGTTGAGATTAGAGCGAATGTATCGGCCTACACAAACACAAATGAATATCTCACAGAAGACGGAAATAGTCCAAAATGTCTCATGGAAGCCTACGGTGTAAAAAGGTGGTTAATCTATGCTAGCATGCCAACCTTTGGAGTCAAAGCACTGAGTGACCCAGTGTTTCCCAAACACCACATCCATCCTCTCCCCATGGCGGCACACAAACAGCCTCATCTTGGACAGGGAGGACTGACTGGTTGGCCTCGACATCTGAGACAAAGATTCACTTTAGGCATTAGAGACGAGGCGCACAGCAGTAATCTCACGCTCCTGCCAGAAGCACATGCAGTCATCACCGGTATTAACACACTCTAACTGGGATGCACGACAGAACGCTGTACCTGCATAGGAAGACAAAGGCCGGTGAGGCTGGGAGGATCCATAAGACTGTCGAGGAGACTGTCATTCAGCTTCCCATCAAATAATAACCCACCCACAGTGCTGCCGGAGTTAGATGGAGAGGCACAGTTGAGAATAGAGTGAGACCTGAGGATCAGAGAAACAAGAACTTAATTCACATAGCACATACGACACAGTTCATCCACTGTGCCAGGTTTGATGCCTTTGTGAAGTGGTTATTTTGAGGGATGATCACTGATAATCTCGTCTGCTTTTAGTGCTGCTTCTCTACTCTGTGCACTCCATCCATGGAATTTTTGAGACGCAAGAAACAAACAACGGTGGACTTGTGCTTGCGTCAAATATCCCGTGTTTCCCTTCCTTACCCGTGGACGACCCAGGTGTCAGACTCGTCAGCGCGGTTGACGTAGTTCTCGGGCAGCAGGCCCGACAGCCCCGTGCCCAGCGAGGAGCCGTACACCCAGCCCTCGCTGGCACTGCCCTGCTCCACCGGAGACATGAAGATGAAGTCTCCTGGCACCAGCTCAAGCTCATCGTCATTCTGAGGCACATACGGGTACATGACTTGCAGTGTCTGCAGAAGAAAGATGGATGACAGCAGTTTGATAGAGATACTATGGAATAAACATGCATCTGTCTACTTTGATTTCAGCAACATTTCTTTCAATTGGCGTCTGAATATCTACCTCGTGATTAGCAAACCGAATATCGCGAGAGAAGAGCACAGCCAGCCAATCGCAGCCTGAAGACACGTCCACACTTTTGGCCAACTTCTCCAAAATTGGAAGGTGACTGGCTTGGAAGTGATACGCCAGCGTGACGTGAAGTTGTTTCTTATGGGGCTCGACATGAACATCTGGACAGAAGAAAAAGAGAAATGTGCACACCAGATGAATACATACATACATGTACACTCATGGGAATGATGTAGTGTTCACTTCACATTCTTTTTATAGTGGTTCTCCACTGACAGAAAGATTTAAACCCACAGAAAACCCATCATCTGGTGATACTGCTCAGCTCAACCACAAAGTATGACTACAGTAAAAGAAGTTATTCTCCATATGAAGCACCTCATAAACTATCACGCCAGAGCAGCAACATGATTCCATTAAACAGTGTTCATGAGTTGTGTGATTTCCATCATAGACACAAAGGAGACTCAAACCTGCTTTAGCTGCTGCTTCAGTGGCAAAGTCAGCGGCGAAACCCTTCAGCACCTCCGCCACCTGCTCCTCCACAAAAAGGCCAATGAAGGTTGAGGAGGTGTAGAGCTCCAGCGGGAGGGGCATGGGTATACGAGCCTTCCACTTGGCCACGGTGGCCTGGAGAGCGTCGGACAGGGCCTCCACCTTCCCATCAGCACACTGAGGACGGAGACAGCACAACAGGAAATGTTCCAGAGTTAAGGAATGGCACTCTTATGTATCAGTGTTGTGATGTGAATGCCAGTGAACTGTATTCAAAAGAATATGAATATTGACACTGACCATGAAGAACTGGCAGAGGGTGATGTGGGGGAAGATGTTGTGTGCCTTATTCTTGCCACAGGAGAGGCGGGACTGCTGCCAGAAGTGTGAGAGCTGCTGCAGCAGCGGTCCACTGGGTCGCAGGTATAACACGTACTCTCTGGGCAGAGGGTCATCCAAGAAGGGGTCATCCACATGGGAGAAGAGCCTGGAGCGACAGACACATATGCGAAGACCAAAAGAGGTGAGTGAAAAGTGGGAGAGGGGGCGGCTAATGTCCAGCAGAGGGCAGCACTGTTCCAACAGCGCGGCGACACATCAAGGCAATGTTGTGGAGCTGGGTCAGCAGATGTCACGTTCACCATTACAAGAAGCATTCCAGTTGTGCATTAATAACTGTGGGAGAGCGTGTGAGTGAAAGTATGTGTCGCTCTCACCAGTCACAGGCTGCCTGGACGTTTTTCCCTCCTGTTGAAACCAGAGCTTTCAAGCTGCAGAGAGAAAGAGAAAGGGAGATCAAAGCACAGTCACAAAATCAATAGTCGCTCTTCCGGACTGTGTTTATTAGGAGGAGGCTGCAGTGCTTCCACATGGCAATGAACAAAGACCAAACATCCCCAAAGAGCAGTAAAATAACAACAAGCACACAATAATTCATAACAGGAGTCCATTATTCATACCAGAGGTTCATGAAATTGAGCATCGATGCTGATTGCAAACAGCCGAATTCTTTGCAGTGAAAACACTAAAAAATCTGGTTCTGTCGTCTGTAAAGTGTGTTCATCCCACTCAGAAGATCAAATCGCTGTATTCAATGCACACTGGATTTAACATGACGCTCAGCCTGAACCAAATTCTGTTACAAGTGATTCAATGATTCAGTAACAACCCCTGTGTCCTAAATATGGCCGTGACGTTGATGAAAACAGAGTTCATGCTTTGTTTTTTAGAGTAACGCACATTAAAAACAACATAAAGGAGGTCAGACAGTCACCTCGTCCCATGTGACTTACTGTATCTGTGTCATTTCACACTGTAGCTTCTTTTCCCGAAACATGAGCGAGCTGATTGCGTGATTACTCTCGAGTGCTCAGGATCTAATTAGTGTCTTTTTATAAAGCCTCTGGTATCGCGGGCCGCCTCTGAAGGGATTCACTGATCTGGTCAGCCTTCTTTGGCTTTGAGAGGACTGACAGAGCATCTGGAGGTGACCCAGGCTGTAACTCTTTCAGTCAATCATCACATCGGTGGTGTACTTTAACAAGCTGGACTCTAAGAGCCTCGTCTGCAGAGATGTGGCACACGTACAGCAGAGACGTTCCACTTATTATTATGACTATGGTGAGAGTGAGGGCTCTGTTTATTCATTTTAAAGCTTCTCTGTGCGTTCCAAAGACTCCTCTTTCAAACGTTTTTCTGGTTTTGTGTTCCCTGCCCTGAAATAACTAAGAAGAGCAATGTTTGGGTACATGGCTCATTTCATTATTAAGCAACAGGAAATGCATTTTGAGTAACT
Source organism: Chaetodon trifasciatus (assembly GCA_037975065.1). NCBI lineage: Eukaryota > Metazoa > Chordata > Actinopteri > Chaetodontiformes > Chaetodontidae > Chaetodon > Chaetodon trifasciatus. The sequence goes on from JBBMOE010000011.1 coordinate 4,548,463, forward strand.
GCACGTTGTCTCAACAGCTTTCAACGTTTAAACCTCGACCCCATCTCCTGCCAGCTGTTCTTTGTGTAAAAGCAAAGCACAGCCCCGAGTCCCTGAGAACTAATCAGCCGAACACTACATGAGACAACCAAAAACAAAACCTACCACAATGGTTCCATGTCCCTACAGGCAGCACTGCACCTCACTGCTCTGAACGGACCTTATAACACACAGAAACCAACAATCTACAGCTGATGTTCAGGCAGGAAGTGTTGTTTTCGGCACCACTGCAGCGCCACAGTTTGATACAGACGTGACCGTGTGACGACGCTGACGGTGTTCATCGTGCCACTCGAGCGTTCAAACTCAATGAGCTATTTTTAAATTCGTCCCACTGAGAGGGTCCTAGATACGGCAAAGTACGCGAACCCTGGGGCAGAGCGCGGCGAGCAGGATGGGAACGCCAAGGCTGCAGCGTGGTAACAGACGGCTCACATTGATCTACTACAACACACACATATGCAGGGCAAAGTTGAGTCCAGTACAACCAAGAACAGTGCTAAAAGGATGAAAGTGCTCTGTTCAGTCACCTGAACAGGCCCAACAACTGCTAAGTGACAATTACAACATTTTCCCACGTCGTTCCCACGGCAAAGCTCTGCTGCATGTAGACGGCTTAAGACAGAGAGCCACTCGCTGGCTGCAGTCGTCCTATTCAGAGGTTCCACCTGGTGCTGCCTGGATAAAGGGAAAGAAGGGGATTTTCTCTCAGAAGGCATGATGGGATTACAAGCAGATGTGGCTGAGACGTCACAGAATCCAATCGGAGCTAGAACATTGGATTGCTTGCTTCTTATCGCTGTGGTATTTTATAAGAGTGAACCTGTGTGACATCAAACAGCAGAAAAGGTCTTACTGACTGATGTGGGACATAAGTAATGAATAACAGCAATGTCTAAAACTAAAGACCCTTTGGTGTACAGTTTTAAATGTAATGCAACGGGCTGAAGTTTAAGCTTCAGGGATGTGAAATGTATAAAAAAAGACACTTCAAAGATATCAGAACATGAGATTAGATGATGATAGTTGCTACTATCCAATCCAATATTGAGTTTTATTATATTTTAGTACACTTTTTGTAACGTAATGTGTCCATGAGTCAGCTGTCATGTACTGCGCTGCCGAAGATGGTCACTGTTCAGATATTGTAGAATCAGGGAGATGGAGGGAAACGCCGCTCCAGCAGTGTTCGCTCCCACAGACCGTCAGACTGCACTCTGCATCCTCTCACACAGCACAGTGTGAATATATGCATATATACATGTCACTTCTTCCTTCACCAGCAGTTTGACACTGAATGTAACATTAGGACACTTTGTACAGCTGATATTGAGTCATTTGAGTTGACATATTGAGAGGAAAAACTCATGAACATCTGATCTCATTTCTCAATTTCATTTAAATATTTGACTTTCTTTGCATTTCCATGTTCTCAGTCTGTCTGATTGAACTATGGTACGCAACAAAAAAAAAAAAAGAAAACAGATCCTTCTTGTTAACCTACAAAGTCGAGACAGCAGAAAGACATCTGGCCCAGCTCAGACTGAGGTGACAAACGAGGAGGAAGTCGTAGTTCATCACCAGATGCTTAAAGGTGATACGTGTGGTTTAGCTCTTTCACAAAGAAACATGAGTCGATTCTGAAGGTAAAACCATCTGAAAATCTGGACCTTTTGCACAATCACTCAATGCTACACAAATCTGCGATACTGTGTGTGTGTCGGTCTGCACAATGTGAAACCTCAGCACATTTCAACCCTGTCTATGACACTTTCACTTCCAGGTTTGGTGGGTCTGCTTCTGACACAGCTAAAGAGTCCGTTCCCCCGATGAATCTGCTGATTGTTATTTGTAGTTTGGTGATTAAATGTAAGAAAATAGAGAAAAATACAAGCACATCCATTTCCCAAAGCCCAAACAGACACACTGAAATTGCTTGTTTTGTTTGAGCAATGATGCAAACCCACAAAAACGATCAAAATGGTTTTCTGTTGATCGATTGCACGACTTGTGATTTCAGCTCTACCAATCCATCAACAAGCTGCTATAATGTTAACTAGCTTTTGCTTCAGTCTACATACAAATAGCTGTTTTTCCTCCTTGCTTGCATCCTCTATCAGCAAAAGGCAAAATTTCAACCCCAGGCCTCCTGGGGGCCCTCCTTAGCTGGCATCCTTAGTATTTAGCTCCACTTTTCCACCCAATTCAAGGCCCCTACCAGCCTTTATATGCACGGGAGACCTTGTGTGGGTCCCTGCCAACCAGTGCACATGCAGAGTGTTGTCATTTTCACGCTGCATATAAGGAATAACACGCGTTTGGATTATATAGTGCCAATTCTGTTTTGTTTCCATTTTTAAGAAAGCGGGACGCCAACATCTGTGACACCCTCAGAGAGCAGCCGTCTCTCTCCCTCAGGCTAGCCTGGGCGGTGTTTCGGCCCGGGCGGTGTTTCGGCCTGGGCGATGTTTCGGCCTGGGCAATGTTTCGGCCTGGGCGACAACATCTGCCATCGGACACTTTGTGCTTTGGTTGAAGCGAATATTCACTTGTCAAATTTGCTTTCTATCTGTTTGACCAAATTCAGAGCAGTCGTGGGCAAACTGTCCTCCAATCTAACCCGCAGGCTTCTCCTTTGCTCTTAGCTAGAACTGAGGGAGTTATTTATAAACTGCATTTCCTGTTCACAGCTAGACAGAGATAAAAAAGATTAGACGGTGCGAGGGAGCAAACTCCCTCTGGATTCAGTGTGGCTACGAACCAGCAGTCCTGTTTGCATAAATGACAGTGGCCATTATCAGATGAAGGCTTTCACTTCATTTGCACATGCAACACTGCTGCCGGCCAAAATGGAAAATAGCTTTTCAATTATATCACCTACACATGGGAAGTGTTTTCAGTTCCTGTTTCTTCATTTCACCTCGCTGCACTTTAAATGTCCCAGCAGCATGTTGCATGTTTAAACAGCGGCGTTTTGGCTTTTTCATCCACATAAACATTCTTTGCACTGTTTATTACAGCTGAACTTTCTGCTATTTGAGTATCTTCCAGAGACAGTTATCGCTTTACAGGCAATCTGCACACTTTTCAAAGCATCTCATGGGTGTGATCGCTTCCTGTAAACATTGCGTTTGAAGTTTTTGTGACAAAACTCGACTCCATAAACGTCGTGCCTTTCACGGCTGCATATTAGCCAAGACAGAAAAAGGAAATCATAAATTAAAGCTGAACATGACAAGCATCTAAAAGCGAAGTAAACAAAACCATGTCACCCCGTCTCAACACACACACACAAATGTGTACACTCACTAACACTTGCAGCTACATACTCCCAAGGGCCCCTCCCTGACTCAGTTCTATGAGCGAAACAACATTTCCTGTTTACAGGCCGCCGGCGAGCACTCATCACTGACCACTTATCGCTCTCACAGCGCTGAGAGCACTGCTGCTGCCCAACACCAGACTGCACCCTGAGGAGAGCCCCGTCAGCAGAGGAAATGTGCCTCCCTCCATCCAGTCTGCCCGACTCTGCTCAGGCCTGGTGAGGCCGCGCCGAGCCAAACGCCACATGTTACCACCTCCGCCTCGACCTTCTCACTCGCTGTTTGAAAGAAGAACCCAGTACATTTTGGATTAGATCAGAACAACAACAATTTTTCACTTTCATCAACATTTGGCCGCTGTAGAATAAATGCCACACAGCTGTAACAGCGCTTTTTCTGTGGCTACAGAATGTAAATGCTCACATATTGTGCACCTGTTATTACTAAACGATGTGTGTGATCAGAGTTCCTGTATAATGTGTGCAATAGGTGATATTCATGTGTGTGAATGCAGCTTTGTTCTGTTGTTTCTGTTATATTTGCAGCTTGACATAATGTTTTCTGATTTCTACACCATAGGAAAGATACTGCAATCATTTCCCTGCGTGTACATGTTCGGAAAGTCTTTTTTCAATATGCAAATCTAAATTTGACTCAAAGTGCGAACGTGCAGTTTTTCCTAACCACTGCTTTTGATAACAAGCTGCGATGCTCATGATGTATTTTCCAGTTCAAACGCGTGACAGCTGTAAATACGTACGTGATAATAACGTGTTTTCTCGTTTGCACAAATGCTTGTTAAGTATGTGAAATGTTTCCAAATTAGAAGTGCATGATCGATGCACAGCTGAGATGAGGAGGCTTCAGCGGGGCACAACCGCATTCTGATGTAATTAACAATCATTTAATAATAGCTTTTAATATTTTTGGAAATATATCCAGACACACAGAGTGGTTGCATGTCAGAGTAGGTTGGACTATTGGCGCTCTCTGAGTGCGCTTATCGTTGTAATATTTGTTTGAGCTGTCGTTCGGGGGCCACCATTATGAAGTGACACATAATGAAGTCAGTGTAAATATTAAAGGGAACAGTTTGACATTTGGGAGAGACTTTTATTCGCTTTCTTGGAAAGTTTTTCGCAAAATGTCACACTGCTTTATTAATGGTGAGAGTGACTGGAGGTAACTATTTGAGTGTTTTGGGGCCACAACGTTTTGTTTAGGGTCAGCAAGTCACTAACAAGGCTGGATCTTGGTGTTGTGCACTTTTCTTTCAAGCTGACAAAGCAGCGTTTCACTCGAGGGTTCCTAACAAAGCTAGCTGTGTACAGCCAGTGTCTGGAACTGCTTCTCCCCTTCGCACTTCATTATTTCTGGGCAACAGAGCCAAGAAGTCCACGAGGGCAGCCAGGGCAAGTCAGAGATTGACACCATTAAATGGACTGTGTGGGCCTCTGTGTGACCAAAGGATGTTAATAATATTCCTCTTCCTTTGGTTAATGCATCTGACAAGCTTACCGGTTTGAACAACTGATGATCGCCGCTCCTGTCAAACCCAACACGCTCTTTTGGCATGAGCGTTATTTTTAGCGCCGCCTGACGTCAGTGAAACAAGTCAAAGAGCACAAAGCAAATGTTTCACTGAGGATATTTGAGGCACGGTGCCAAAACTGTGATGCATCACGCAGCACTCCTCAAAGTATCGGGATGTGTCATACGGATCCAGCAGCGCAGGTTGGAGAGTTACAGCCATGTTTGGAGGCATGCTGGTGTCTTCTGAAGCATCTGTTCTGCAGTCTCAGCCACCCTTCAGGCCTTCTCTTCGTGAGAATAAATGTGATATCTCAGCCGATGCACCAAACCTTATCTGTGAGTGACATGCGAATCTCCTGCTTCAGCCAGCCTCAAACCACCGTCTCAACAGAGCGTTCAGTAAAGGTCACGAGCAACTTCCGGAAATGGGCGACTTCCTCTTGGCTGTCTTGAATATGAGCTTAGAGTTTGTTCTTGCAAGCTGCGCGTGCAGTCACCAAAGTGGCACATGTATGTGCAAGATATGTACTGCAATCATAATGTCGAGCGCGCAAATAAACGAACGTGACCTCTCATGGAGCGTGTTTACATGTCAGTTAACAGTGAGGTTACACATGCTGTTACAGTAAAGGCACGAGTTATGAAACCAACCTAGGCAGGAGAACAGACTCACGCTGGCTTCCTCTTTAACACACAAAAGGCTTCACAGAGTTCAAGGGTGAAAAAAAAAATGGAGTTATCGTATATCATCTCATCTCAGCCAGACGAGCTGCAGCGCAGTAACCACAGAGCTTTGAAGTCGTCGAACAACAGGCACAATGAAAAAGACGATAAACATGTGAGAGACTAATTCCTCTGAGTGAAATCAGAGGTACAAAAACTACCTCGAGAGTTGAATTACCAGCACAAAACAACAAATTTCTCACAACATGGCATTTCAGTTCTCTTTAAATCTTTCCACTTGTCATGCGTGTTTGTGTTGAGGTGTCATCAGGCAGTCAGTCCCACCACTGGCCCTCGTCATGGTCGAGTGCTGAAATGCTTTGTCAATTCATCAATTACTAATGGCATGAAAATTCACCTTTCTACGAGCCCAAAAATGGCCAAAGAAAAACATAGCGATATAGATGAGCATTCATATAAACCTAAAATCATCCGCAATTTCAGACTTTGGATTTTGGAAATGTTAGTGCGTGGCCTCACCTCAATCTGCTAGTCCTGCACACATGAGCACTGATGGGCTGTATTATGTCAAAGAACTAACTGACTTCTCATAAGGGGCCAAATGACCATGTGTGCGACCAGGCTCTCTGACCATACCCTGGTAGTTGAATTTTCCACACACCAGCGTCACTGTGATTGGTCTAAAACATCACATGACACTGCTGCACTGCCTTATAGAAAACTTCTCTTCTTCTGGTTGCCTCCGTCTACATCTTGTGAGAACCAAACAGAGTAAAAAAGGCTGAAAAATCTTTCATTTCCCTCCTCGGCCTCCGTCACTGCCGTTGATGTTCTCTTACATTTTGGTCATCGACTTCCTGTTTCCCTTTGCTCACAATTGCTACATTATTCCTCAGTGTTACTAAACCAAACAAAGCCGCAGTAGGTGATTACACCCAAGTCTGTTTCCCACATCCTATTCAAATGTGCTTCTATTTCAGTCAAAGTTCTTTAGCCCGCTGCTTTGATGCAGATTTATGCTTCATGCATGGTTGAAACGAAGGAGCCGCAGACCGTCTGTCCGTCTGTCTGTGTACGTTTCTCATGCGTCTCGAAGGCCCTCAACATCTCATTTGCATAAAATCAAGAGGTTAAATTCAGCTCTCCACAGCGTTAAAAACCGCTGTTCTGCCAGTAATTCAGGTGTTCAGCCAACCAGCACAGGAACCCTCACAGGCTCCAGCTTTCAGGTGTGTGACTCCAGTATGGCCAGTTATTGAGGCCACAAGCATGATATTTAATACTGCACACATACCATCCTGTGTGTTTCTGTAGAAGCACGAACCAAGCTTCTCACCACTACACCCATTTACTTCACCCAGTGTGCCATGCATGCAGCTGATAAACAAACCATACAACCATTCAGATCAAGATGAATGACAAAGCAAGCACCATTTTTTAAATACACTGGTATTACTGCACAAGCACATAGGACAGCGGAAAATATGAAGGAAGGCAAATTACGAGTAACTTAATATTTAACCATGGTCACAGCGATACAGGGAAGTGCCATTTAAGACACGTCAGAGAACAAACTGTTTACACGTTGAAGCAAAAACAGATGACTAATCATTAAACAGGAGCATGTTTCCAGGAGTGAAAGGGACAGCATGCACAGACAGAACATCACAACAGTGCCTGGCCATGCACGGGGTTCTCAGAGCAACTTTGTTTGTCTCATAACAAGCGACGGCTCAGTGGACCTTCACAGAGAGATGCTTTAATTATGAAAAGAGGTCGCTCAGGTCGTATCTGCAGGATTTTTTCTGGGGTTGTGAGGGGAGAGTTGACATTATTCCACCCTAAAAAGAAGGCCACTAAGAATCTGGAAACTTTACTACTTACTTTATTTTACAAAGTGTTCCTGAGCCCATGTATTAAAATCCTTTATCCAATCATGTGTTCATAAAGCGATGAACCTCTGTCCATCCTTCCTTGTGAGCGACTGAGCCTTTCCACGATGCCCCTTTCATCCTCAACCATGATATTATCACCTGTTACCAATGAACCTGTTTACCTGTGGTATGTTCCAAATAGGTGTTTTTGGAGCTGATGAGGGACTCTTTCTCTGTGTGTGTGTGTGTGTGTGTGTGTGTGTGTGTGTGTGTGTCTGTGTGCGTGTGTGCACATGATTCATGCTCCCTACTGATTGAAAAAACACAATGAAGCCTCTGTTGCCTGAAGCTATGACTGATAACTCATTTTCCTATTACTCCCTCTTCCTCTCTCAACAAAGTCTGGGAAAAGATCAGATCAAATGAACACCTGCCAATCTGCTTGGTGGCTCAAGCAAAGGTGACGATCTGCACAGGTGGAGGTGTCCCACAAATTGGATTAGTGTCGCGGGCCAAACTTTAAGCAGCTCAATGCCCCACGATGTTCACCAGCTAGTCACACCAGGATTAAACAAGAGCAAAAATCAACAGGTTAGCTGAATGATTTCACTCACTTTGGACTGAAGGACATGATGTTGAATGAAATAGCACCCTACCCTAACCCTCTGGGAGCTATTGTGGCTGACTAACGCTCAAGCAGCCGGGCCAGCTAGCAAGTTAACACTCCACCAACTAGCCCTGCAAATCGCCATGATGTCACCACCCATTCAGGTGGAGGAGCGAATGTCACTTTGTGCTGTGACCGCCAGTAAAGTTGTGCAGCAAACCAAACTTAATGCACACCGAACATGACTATCACATCTTGCATTACGTAACCATCCGTATTCTCTCCTACGATTGCTCCTGTGTCTCCACTGACATCAGAGCAGACAGGCTTGAAGGTAATGACGCTAAATTATTCTCCCTCATTACAAATTTATAGCTTCGATCAAATCAAAGTGTATTAGTCTGTCATAAATAATAGATATGAGTCTGCAAATATAACACAACCCAGTCACTCATTTTGTCTGCAGTGGTTCATTAGGCAGGAGGAGTGAGAGCTGCAGTCTGGAACGATGAAAGCCTGGATGACCTTAGCCAGTGCTGCAGAGGATAAAAAGGCTTAATTTTGGAGATACTGTATCTGTCTAGTTAAAAGAAGAAAGACTGTTCAACACTTCTGGCCTACTTAGCAAAACTCCGATAACTGCCAACACTTATTCGTAAGTGTTCGTCTCCTGTTTTACACGGGGAGACGGTGTTATATCCTGCAATTCAGATACCCAATCAAGTAATAGATCTGGGGGTTAATCACAGCGTTGTGAGATTACTGCTGCTGCTGACAAAGACCCAAAGTGAACTCGCTCTGATTTCTTTTGTTACACCGGACTCAATTTCCATGCGTGCTACACATACAGTAAGGCGCTCTCATTGGGTTTGATATATAATGTGGGAGTCACTGACAACGTGAACAATGAGAGGGGACATTATGATTACAGATCATGTACTTAGGTGGGGTTCAGACAGTGAGAGGAGACTGAGACGTAAAAAACGAGCTGTGCAGAGTTTGAATTGAAATCTGAGACCTATTCAGCATCTGTATGAACCATATCAAAGGCTGTATTTAGGTGTAAATGGGTTCAAGCTGGCGTTAAAAAAGGAACTGCTTATTATAGTGTTTGGACTATAAAAAACATATATTTGGTAAAACAGCTTGCTGTGCTAACAGGCTCAGCTACCAGACAGGTTATATAAAGCATACTTTACATTATAAATGAAGTTACTCTCCCATTCGTTGACAATGCAGCACCTGAATGCAGAACATTTCTCTGGTTTCTCTGGTTAGAAATATTTCTGATGATTTGTGGCATAAATATTGAGACTTTGTACTAAATGCTGCTTCAAATCTACTGTAGTCACTTGTGAACCAAACACTGACACATATTACATAATTACGAACTCTTTGGCTGGAATTTGTTGGAGCTGACCAACTCCATTAGCAAGCAGACGACACACTGTCAGACTACACATTGTCATTTTTTAAAGTGATTGCATAATGCACGGACGACATTCACAAGCCAACGCTGCCTGTTTCCTGGCAACTTCTTCTCTGGAGGATGAATGAAAAGAAGCGCTGAGGAGCACGCAGGGATGTCTACAGGATCAGGTTTCCATTGACGAGTGAAGCGCATGACTCAGAAAACACTGAGCATCTCTTGTATTTTTCTTTTGTAGCGGGAAATATGTCCAATAACATATGGGCAGGAACACACACACACACACACACACACACACACACACACACACACACACACGGTATGTGATGCTGCTGTACTGAAGCACAGTAACGCTAACTGGACAAATGTGTTAAGTTCCTTTTTCTGAGAAGAGGTTTTGCATGTTTACTTATGGACTACAGTTATTTGCAGTTAGGAGTAACTTCACAGGATAAACATATGACACGTGCAATACGGTACATTTAGCTATCTGACAACATAAAATACTTACAAATAGCTCCAACTTTACTATCTACAACAATAAAATGCTGCTTACTTATTAATACATCATTGATAATAATATTGTAAAAATGACCATGGGCCGCTCTGCCTGCATTTAAGTACATTTTGCTGTTCATACATACTTTTACTTCTGTAAAATTTTGAATGCTAGACTTGTATTTGTGCTGAAGTGTATTTACATTGTTGTATTGTTAGAATGATCTACTTCCCTTTGCAGCATTTAGTGTCCTGTGACAAAAGCAGCCGTGCAAGTCTCCACAAAATCCATGCTGATGTCGATGTAACTTTATGTCTGTTGTGTTATTTGTCACTAAAAACCCAAATCAAACTCAACAGAATGGCACAAAAAACTGAATAAGTGCTGTTCAGTCCCATTGCATAACGCTGCTGTGGAACATGCAGCGTGGCTGTGGAGTGAGGAGCAGGAACTGCACTTTAAAGAGGGTCATTTGTCATGACCCCACAGGCTATGACATATGTTCAGAACATGGTGCAGAGATGCTGCAGACGAGCTGATGATGATGGTGATGATGATGCGCAGAGACAGAAAAGGAGGCGTGAAACTTTGTATAGAGTGAATATGAGGGATGCTGCTGGTAATTTAACCTAGTTATAATACTGTGTGTGTGTGTGTGTGTGTGTGTGTGTGTGTGTGTGTGTGTGTGTGTGTGTGTGTGTGTACTCACGCCCTGGTCTTGGGGAAGCCCATGGACAGCAGCACGTCCAGAGTGGACCCATGTTTGACGGTGCTCGGCCGGGTCTGGCGCTGCCTCCGCGGGGTCACTTTGGCATACAGGTCCTCTTTAGCTGCCATAACTCACTGCTCCATCGGAATGCCAGGTCCTCGGCTCCTCTGGTCTGTGTTCATTTATTTTAAAAAGAATTAGAAAAAGAAAAGACGGATCGAAGCGGTGAGGCTCTTTAAACCAGGGCTACTTGTGTTAAGCGGAAGCACGGAGAAAACAGCAAACCCTGCGAGGAAACGAGCATTTCTCTGGGCTGGACAAACGCTCTGAGCTGGATCGAGCTGCCTCCTCACGGCTCGCACATGAAGTCAAAAGCATCAGCGGTGGGGTCAGCCATGGGAAGTCACTCCTGCTCTCTCAGCCGTGCCCCCGATTCACAGTCCCCGACCGCGGTGGACATGTCTGCTTCCTGCTCGCCCCTCGCATCCGGTCCGCTGAATGAAAAATCAGATGCGACTTATATGAGCTTCCTTTCCATACGATGTCTTATTTATGAATGGGTCCTGAGTGAGCGGAGGTTCAGCCTGTAAAAGGCTGCAGCGCCATCTGAGCAGCCCCCTCACTTAAAGGAACAGTGCGCCGTCTGTGAGCCGACAGGAAATCTGTGCGGAATTTGCGTTAAACTGAAAGTCACACGCGCTCCTCTCGGCTGGACGCGCTGGCCTCACACCTGTGCACTGACACCAATCCCCTCAGTCGAGGCAGTGTGATGGTAAGTGTCGAGGCAGGGCTGGACGGTGGAAAAAGTTGATCACACTTCCTGTCTGCGATAGTGGGTGTCTGTCGACATTCCCCGCATGCGCAGTGGACAGCAAGGAGAGCGGCACGCCATCATTAGTTGCTATAGCAACTTACGGGTTGCAAGCTTTGCTAATGTGTGCTTGGATATTATTTTTAAGAACTTCTTAATTTTGTAGTTGTTTTCTACTTGAGTTCCGTATTTATTTCCAAATCTAAGTGGATGCATTTTATTTTGAAATCTGTCTGGGGCCATAGCCTTTTACGACCAAGCTGGAAGTTTCCCTGTGAATCATAGAAGGAAATTGTCTAATTTTTGCATTTCCACTTTCATGTAGGCAATGTTAAAGGAAAAAACAGAGCTTAATAATAATTTAAGAGCAATCCCATCATGCTCAAGATCAGACTCACGCAGACTGTATAATGCTGGGCACACTTATGTATCTGTATGATTTTTTTTTTTTTTTATCTACTTCAACACTTAAGTGCATGCTTTTTTATTTTGAAACGTGTCTTTGGTGAATTCATAGATGAGCACAACTCGGCTTTATTTCCCTTTCATGATAACATTGCTGTGCATTATATAAGGAAACTAATCATATTATGGAAATGGAAGTCAATAAAAAGGTGAAGGTAATCAACAGCCCATCAGGATCAGGACTCATGTGGAATTTCAAACAAAGTGGCACAGAAACCAGAAGTTATAACGTGTAATGCATTTATACAAGCTGATTATTACCATGTTGAAACATGACAGCAGAGTAAATTTTAAAACACTTAAAAACATTTTATTCAACAACATATGAAGCAAAGTTACAACCATCTGCGGGTTCATCAGCTCTAAAATTCACACAAAGGAGAGGTCAAGCATTGTAGAAAACTTTCCCAATTTAAATATTCTACCTGACAGATTCTATTAACTGATGTCTGACTTTATCGAACTACTTAAACACGTGACCTGAGAATTTCTGAACGTCCCTTTAATGTCTGGAGGTGGACAAAGGAACAGATATTATGACCCTGACATCAGAACAGTTTGGGTACCTTAACATTATGATACAATGCCTAAAAACATGCTGGTAATCATTAAAAACTTGACATCATTAACTCACACTCTTGTGTCCAATTCATTAATGCACCTAAAATGTTAATGCCTTAAAAGCAGGAATAGCAGAGATTCTAGTTAAAGTCAGGAAGCTCAGAAACAACTGCTAACTGATTTGAAATTGTTCTTCAGTAAATTACAGATGTAAAAACTGTTATTTACAAGGAAATTGAGTAAACTTCATTAGAAAAAGAATATTGTACAACAGTTTCGTGGTTTGTTAAAAAAGAAGAAGATAAAACACCATTCAGAGACACTCAGCTATGATATTCTAGCTCAGGGTTTCAGCTCAGACTCAGATCAGCTGCACTGGAGGAAATTAAGGTGACGGGTCAGTAAATGTAATAAAAATGTGATGGTAAAAAAATGTTTTACCGAGACACTGTGTTTGTCTGCTATACTCACGTCCATGTTTCCTTGAAAATAACATTTATATACCTGGATATTTCTCATTACAGATACTGTGAGTATCTGTCCTTCATCTAAATTGATATGTTTACATGCCGATGCATCATTTGAACAATAAAAAAACTGGTCTAGTATTAGGAGGCAAAAATCAGAAACACACAGATTACACACTCCAAACATTGGTGGAAAAATGGATAAAAATGGGTCATCAGTAGGCCACAGCGCTCTATAAAAAAAGACTATGAACACGTGAGAGAGCTCTCATTGCTGGTCTGCAGTCAATCATTTCCTATAACCCTGATACTTGAACGCCACATGTGTCTGAGACACTAAAGCAGACAGTTCAGGTCAACTCAAACAATCACACTGATCTAAAAAATCTGCAACTTCAGAGCCAAAAAACAGAAAGACTGAAGTCACTAAAAAGTTGAGGAATATCCAATGCTGACACATTTAAAACTGAGGTGCTGTCCTGTTGTCCCTGTTTGCTGCAGACTATACCACGAATGATGACTTCTGTTTGAAATCCCCCTGAAAACAAACGCATCACACATCAGAAGTGTTGCATTTTTCCTTCAGCTCTCAGTCTGTTAAACCCAGAAAACACTGTCAATAACCCAACAACAACACCAGGCTCATACTTACATCTTCATCTTCACCACCGTACAACGATGGGGGCTGGTACACCACATTGGACTTTGGCTTGCTGCAGGGAGAATTAAAAACACAAAAACATGTTGAGTGAGTGACAGGGAGAGCGGACCAGTCTATACATGTAAAGTGCAGGAAACCTGCATTTTACTGAGGAGGGAGTGTCAAGTTGAACTGGAGCAGCAAACCAGTGTATGGATTATCTGCTAAAATCCAGCCGACAGTATAGAAAAGAAAAGTCTCTTACCTCTCACTCCTCTCTGTTAAGGGGCGAAAGGAAAGACAAAATGTTAGTACAATGAAGCATTTGATGCTAAAGTGATAATCAGCAAACTCACTGCAGGTCGTGAGATTTGTTACAAGAAGAGAAACTAAAGCACAACATGCTTTAATTTAAGATGAAACTCTGACAGCATCCTCCTCTCTGCCACTGCCTCCAGAATTAGATTCTGTATTACTATATTATTAGTCATAGCAGTAGAAGTATTCTAGGACTCTATTATTCTTGTTACTTGATGTGGAAAGTAGCACAGCAGATGTATTTCTATACAGACAGTTGCTATTTACTATAGCAGAATACACATGGTTTACATATTTCATATTGTTTATTATCTATGGCTGAATTATTTTGCTACATATTTTTCCCATTACTGTTGTGAAATAGGAGGGACTGCAACGGACCCAATTTCCCCCGGGGGGGATCAATAAAGTATGATTCATATTATGAGGTTATGAAAATGATTTATCATTTGGATGGGTAAGTTGGACTGGTTGTTGTTTCATACACCAGTCTGACAAATATCACAGATTTTGTGTTGCCATCTGCTATTTTCTATTTTCAGCCTTCTAATTGTGCAGACCTTTGAACACACACCTTAACTCATTTGAAACACACATTTGGTCAGTTGTTGAGTGTGATTCATTATGAAGTGTGTGATTGGACTCGCTCATTGACTATGGCAGCTCGTAGCCAGTCGAATAAAGATGTTGTGTCATGCGAGTTTAATGCATCTATGACCAAAATATTGCTTTTTCAAGGTCAAGCAATTTTCCCATTTTTTCAGTTTAATTTGAGTTCATTTAATGTCCGACGAGCTGACTCTCAGAAGTCTGAGGTTTCTGGTAATATTAACAGTGAATATTTGAATATTGATGATCGCAGCCACGTCATATGATTTTAATACTACGTAGGAAACTCACTGGGCAGGTATCCTTTCTTGTGGGCAAACCAAATGCCAAATCCCAATAGGGCCAGCAGCAGCAGAACCACGATTACAGCAGCAACAATCCCTCCAGTGTTCAGGTCACCTTAAAGAAAACATCACATTGTGAGGTTGGAGTGGTAAACTAGCACATTATCACAAAAATTAAAAACAAAACAAAAAAAAAACTTAACTCTAAAGCTTTTGCAGTTCCCAAATGATTTCAGCAGAGGTGAAAATGAAGGTTGTATCTTAATGATGAGCATTACAGTCTCTATTTACACAAACACCTTTAATGCAGCCAAACCAGTTTACTGTCACTCCAGTTTGGGCATGCAGCACACCAGCTGAAACTGGTTTAATAGTTGCCCTCTCCTGAATATAGAAGCTCAGGCTAAAGCATATTATTGAAATTGAAGAGAAGAACACTTACGGACTTCCATTTTCATGGCTTTACAGCGCTGAGGAGGGCCGGCCTCATTGACAGCCTCACAGTAGTACTGACCTGAGTCTGCCTTGGATGCAGCGGGAAACACCTGAGGAGGACAGAAAGGGTGGAGGTTTTTAAAAGGCTGCAGAGAACACAAGTGTGACAGTAAAGACGGTGCAAAGTAATAGCTTCCAGCTGACCAGGTTGCCACTGTCTGAATTTAGGTTGTAGGTGGCATTCTTGAAGGCAGCAATCCTGTGAGGTTCAGTGGGCAGAAGGGTGTCATCCTTGTACCACTTGTATGTGGGCGGAGGTGAGCCGTCGCTGTCATGGCAGGACAGGAAGGCCGCCTTGCCTGTTGTCACCGAGGAGGGGACCCGACACACGGGCGGAGATGGAGGCACTGCAAGATTTAACACATGTACAGTGATACACAACCTCCATTACAGCACAGAAATTTAAGAAGAAGAAGAAGTTCACATCAGATTATTGGTCATTTTATGGTAGTGATGCCAGTCTGGCTGGATTATAATTGGAAAACTGTGCTTGCAGGATGGAATTACAAAGGATCCTTACCCAGAACAGTCAGCTTTACTCTTTTCTCCCCAAACTGGCCGTTGCCAGACACCTCGCAGTCGTACACTCCATTATCCTTGCGGGTCACTTTGGAGAATCTCAGATTGTTGCCGTACATCGTCACCCGGCTGGAATACGGCCCTGTGGAGGAGTTGCAGCAATACATAACAGACTGAAAGGCATTCGGAGAGCACATACACCCACAAAACTGCCCAGAAGCAGTCCTCTGAATTTGTTCTTTAATAATAGAAGAGGTTCATTTAAGACCGGTTGAAATGTGTGGTATGCAGGAGGGTTTTGAAAAAGAACTCAAAATAGTTGAAATGTGTGTGCATTGGCAATGCCTCGATAGAGAGACAATAGGGCTGAACAGTTCATTAGCAGCCGTATTTAATCAAAAACAATATCCAAATGGCAGGAGCTGTAATGTTTTGATAAAGATAAAACATGTCACTGCATACATACATGAATGAACATACATAAATGAAGCACTGTGGTGCTCCAGTCAACATCATATTCTCCAGACATAAGGGAATATGCTTGTTTGGTAGACCCCGGAAGTAAATCACAGCATTTTCATATTTCTTTTAGTGAAAATGAAATGCAGTTGGATTTTGTTCTGCATATCATTCAGTCCTAATAGATACTGGCCAAGGAAGAGATCCAAGGTATAGAGACCTCTACGCCTCACAGCTCAGGAGTTACCAGCAAAAATAAGTAAAACGCTTCATAAATGGTGACGCTGCTGTTGGTGCCATGTTACTATGATGAGGTTGCTATGAGACTGACTGGATCAAGTGACAAAAATGTGTCAAAAACTGTGAATCTGCTTACCTGTTGTCTGCCCATCGTAAAACACGTACGTCTGTGAGCCTTTCAAGTCGTTAAATTTCCACTCAACTCTGGCATTTGCACCAAAGTCGGGTGAATATGAGCATGTGAGGTCAGCCCCTGGAATAAGAGAGTTCAGGATTTAATGATGCCATATCAAAAAAGAATTATTAACAAAAAAAATTCAGAAATGATTTACTTGTTATTTAGTTCGTGCATTTACACATTTGCTGTATCTTATAACCTCTCACTGAACTCTCTAAGGTTATTACAAGCCAAAACCACAGGCACTCTTTACTCCAGTGATTAAGACAAGACAACCTTTACAACCTTACAATACAACCATACAGCTACTGCTTAGCTATGTGCGTGTGTCTGTGCATCCCTCTGCATTTTAAGTAGTGAAGTCCTCCACAAAATGCCCAAAAATAAACATGAACTTGTCAGAAAGGAGCTTTCCTCACATTAAAACACACTGAAATGAAGGAAGTGTGCAGGTAGCTGTATACAGAATAACCAGCCCCCATAAACTGGAGAAAAAACAACATCAGTGTGGTGGGTTTCCGAATGCTTTCATCTACAGCTGAAATGTACCTTAAAATGACACAATTTACACAGAACTGTTTTCAAAAACTATGCATGTTCTAGGTGGACTGTCTAACTCATGATGCCTTGTGTTTTCTGCATTTTAATGAAGCTGGATTTAATTGTGTGGTGGGAAGTTCCAGACTACCAACAGAGGCTGGGACGTGACGCAGCTACACTGAAGCTGATACACTCCTCAAACGTCCAACGCTGCATTGAGGTGATTGAGAGATTGTGCAGGCTCACTGCCAACATATTCATTTCATTTCCAGACTTTCCTTTACAAAAAGCATCTACATTCAAATGACTTTTCCATCTTCAGGACTCACCGTCATTCTCTTTCACTCGCACATCTGCATTATTGGTCGTGACTGAAAAGCCACTTACACCTGGACACACAGAGACAAAAATAAAACAAGTAATTAGACTCTTAGATATTTCAGTAAACTAAACATAAGTGAGAGAAAACATTTTATACACAATGTATGGTATGTACAGAAATAATACACACAGCATGACTTATTCTGCCTATTAAAAAGGTTCTTATATGACCATTGTTTGAGTTTGCTTGGGCTGTAATGATGTTTCTAAAGACTTAGGAGTCAGTCAGTCATCACCACAATCTTAAAAAAGATGCTGAGTCTAAATTCCTAATTCCTGTAAGTACAACTACTGTTACTGAGTCAGTGGCTGCACAGTCATGTCTATGGGTGCAGCAGCAGCACCCATCCAAAGCAGTCTGGCGCCAATCGTATTGCAGTGAGCAGAATTGAAGGCTTGCAAACCAAATTTTTGATCTCCCTCATTAAACCCTGACTCTAAAAAAGTTGGGACTTTTGTGGAAAACATAAATAAAAACAGAATGCAATCATCTGCATACGAAAAGTGTTTACTGACAACAGTTTTACAAAGTGTCCCCGAGCCCGTGTAGTATCATCCTTTATACAATCATGTGCTCGAGGATGCTCCTTTTCTGGAATCAGGGCGCTCTGTGTTGAAACATTTCTAAGGATGAACACGTGAAGCTGCCGTAGACGTGAAGGCTGGCAGAGATTAATTTACTTTCAGTATTCAGCTTCAATCATTTTTAAGCAAAACTGCTTCAAAAGTGTGATAATTACTGGATTTCTTTGTCCTCTGTGATGATAAACGAAATATGTGAATAAAAATAATTGAATATTTGCTTTTGGACTGTTGGTTGGATAAAACAAGCAATTTGAATGAGTCAATTTGGCCAATAGAAATTACATAAGGCAGTTACTGACACTTCAGACAAAATGACTCATTGAGAATATAATGGGCAGATGAATGACAGCTAAAATAAAATTAGCTGCAGCCCTACAGACAAGATTTGACAGCACAGTCTGAGCATACCAGCCTTCATTACATCACCTAATCACAGTATTAACAATAACTGACAGTGGCAGTTCACAAAATGACTGTTAAAGATCCCAGAAAATCACTCTTGAGATTAAAGAACACACCCGTTGTCAAACACTCAGAGCATGCTCTCAGGCCACGAGGGTGTGGCCAAAAAAAAAAAAAAAAAAAGTGGCTCATTCCTGACTGCTGAGCCAGAAAACTTCTGGTGAAACTGTCAACAGTCAGGTTGAAACTGGGGCTCTTCAGCCACAACAGAGACACGAGCGACTAAATCATTAATGCACACGGTCACCAGCATGTCTGTCACAGCTCCTATGCATCCACGCACCTCCTGACATAACATTCAACCACTGGCATTACTCTAAGTGTTGGGAGTTACAAGATCTAACTACTATGTTGGTGTGACAAACCGATAGGCTTCAACTACAGGGAACAGCAGCTGGTTAATCATAAACTGTGTGCAAACTCAGCCATTCATTGTACACATCACTAAATTCACTACAAGATGAAAATATTAAATCATACGACTTTAATTTAATATGCGCACCACCACTCATACCATTTGTTCCTTCCATACTTCTACAAATGACGTTTTTATTGTACTTGGACTTCAGTTCCATTCAGACTTCCTTGAAACCCTGCAGACCTTTGTCACAGGCAGTCTCAGCTGAGATAAGGAAGCTCCGTCACAGTTTTGGTTTGGTGCAGAGATAAGCCCCGAGTGTAAAATGAAACCAGAGCACTGCAAGGCTTTTTTTTTGTTTGCATACTTTGCGAGTTTCAGGGTCGGGGAGATGAATGTCCATCAAGTTTCCTGATCTGCATGCTTGACTTCTTCTGCATGTTTTGGTCTTATTGATTCTGTGCAATTTTAATTTGTAGCTGTCAGTGAGGACCCCAGGGGATCCAGTGAAGAATAAGCAATAAAGGCCTGCCTATAAGCTGCACAGGGCCTATTTCAAACAGCAGACCAGGATGTGTGTCACTTAGCAAGACTTCATGATACATTTACTGCCATAACTCTACAGTGATGACAGAGTTGTGTCAGCAGCTTTATGAAAACAGAGCACAGCATTTTAAATGTCAATATACAGAAGAGAATTTGATGTTACTCACTGGAAATAATGATCCACCCACTCAAAGTTTCTCAGAGTTTAACTTTAATTCTGGTGGTAAGTTACAGAGCTGATTGGAGCACACTGTGTCTTTATTATCGATCTGACTGTTTTAACATGGTTAGAATATATTCCTCCCGTATGTGTTAAGCTCACTACAGGACCATTCTTCCTTCCATATAGTCAAAAATCAATGGCTGCTTTTACAAAACAGGAGGAACTAACGTGTATATCTCCACACCTTCCTCATTGTTGTGGTTGCTGGCCCTGCTACATCTGCTGCTCACACTCCACTTTAATGGGGCATCGGAGTAAAAGACCTGAATATGCTGCAACTTGGAGCCGACAGAGAATCTTATTTCATGGTTTCTCATGTCAAACGTTCACCTGATCAAAAACCTCCTGAGCTCACACGAACAGAGGAGGCCGAGCAGGCCCGGCCCGCGCGCCCTGTGGTCCGCTTCAATAAGAACAACACAACACAGTCAGTGTTTAAGGGCTACATATTAACTGTTGTTAATAGCGGTTGTTATTAAAGGGTGCAACAATACAGTCTTTTAACTGTCCTCAAACTAAAATAAATAAATAAATAAATAAATAGTGTTAAAAATCACCCACCTGTCGCTGCGAGAACGAACAAAGACACCGAAACCCAGCCGCAGACCAGCATGACGACCACTTTGGTCCGTTTCAGCTACACGCAGACGTCTCTTCTCCACAATCCTCCGCAAAAAAGCGACAGAAAACACGCAAACCGCTTCCTAACGTCGAATAAACAGCCAGCCGTCAATATTTCCCAAACTCCTTTTTCGCTTTGTCGACGTTTCTGTCTCCAACCTCGACTGCACTCACCTGACGATTCCGCCCAGGTGACAACAAGCTCGATACTTCCGGTAAAAGGATCCTCTCAGGTGAGGTGGGTGACGACAGAGTGGAAAAACAGGTGTGACTGGACCAAAGCTGTGACAAAGCGCACTGACATACAGAGAGAAGTGGGGCAGGTTGTGCTTATTAATCAGTGACAACATGAGACATTGATGACAATGCAGGCTAATATTAGACTGTTACTATCACTGATATTAGGGTACATGAACCCTAATAGTTCAGCTATTATTAGGTTATGTGATCATATTGACATTCATTTGGAGAAATGGAGCAGCTTTGAGTTTTAAGTTAAAATGTATTATTGTCGCACTATAAGATCCTGGAAAAGTATGTTGAATGTGTTTGAAGCAGTGACAGATAGTGTGGATTTATGCAAAGTGCAACATTTCATGTCAGAGGATCAAATAACTTAGTTTTACAATCTGTTCCATCCCTGCTCGACACACAATATACTGCAGTAAAGGCTGAAGACTGCATGATCACATGAATCATTTGATGCGTCCTCCCTGCCTTTCACCATTTGTGAGGTCGTCATTTCAGAGAGTTGTGTGTCTGTCTCTTCTCATTTTATACATTAAGTCTTTGTACATAAACATTAAAAGTCCTCTACCTGAAATGTAGCTGGTGGATGAAGTGAACTGGATGCAATTTGACCACTGAATGGTGTCTTTTAAAAAAAGTAGTCCACATACAGCAGATAGTCAGTATTTAAGCATCAGTATAGGCGACACAGTATTTATATTTAATACACGTGTACACAGCATGAATTCAGTTGAAATACTAACATCATTAATGTGAAAACATCACCAACTGTGATGTCTGGAACGACACTGTGTAGTGGTGGCCTCCAGACTAACCATCAGTACATTATTATGTGTTACACAAGTGCTCGTGAAGGCAGACTGAACATGCAGGATGAGGCAACGTGACGGCTGTGTGTGTGTGTCTGTGAGGACTTACACAGATCGTGTGTGCATTGTGAAATCAGCCTCGTGGGAAACAATTCACCGCTGTTCTGCTCTCTCCTGACCATGATAAGTTACTGTCACTCTCCACCTCGTAACTCTGTCTGTAGGTGTGACGTTACACCATGTGGCCAAAAGTATATGGACGCCCAGACACATACTTTTGGACACTCTCTCGGCATGGGGCTATTTTGGCTTGATTTGGCCATCTCTCTTTAATTCCAATTAATGGAAATCTTCATGCTGCAACTTATTTTGAGGCCTTATCACCCAACATCAATGCCTAAGCTCACTGATGCCATAATGACCATTGTTTTAGAATGTTACTAATGGTTGTAATATTCAGGCAACAGCATACTTTATTTGGTTTCCCACATGCTTTTGGTGATATGCTGTATCTGTCGTTATTTATATACATATGCATTGAAACAACAACAGTGACTGAGCACTCAGGACATCAGTATGGAATAAATAAAACAGGCACAAACAAATCACAATATTGCTCCATCCATTTTTGGGGACATAGTGGTGGTATTGCAGTCACGTATCAGCATTGTAAAAACCCACTGAAGTTGTTTTCAGGATATTGTGAGAACACAAACACATTTTTTAGCCTGTGTGTGCAGTTAAATAGATTTTTTTTTCTCAGAACATATGCTGTTAAAGTCTAAACTACCAGCTCATACAAGATATTTTTAAACTTTGGTATTCCATCATGACTGTAATGCCTGCAACATTTTCCCTCCTTTCTGACACTTTCAATCCATTTCGACCCAGTGCCGCCCTCTACAGGACATCCACAGTACCTTCAGCATGGTGGTTGGTTCTATTTAATGAGCATTGTTCTTCTTTGTTGATGGTGTTTAGGTTCAGCTCAGTTTATTGTTATTATACAGTACATAGAACAGCAGTGCTTTTCAGTGCAATTAAATGATTGTGCTTTGGCTACACACCACCTACTCTACTATATAGAGTACATAAGTAAAAACCCTTTACATTATCAGAGAAAACATTAGACCATATATGGCATATTCAGTCTAAATTCATAGAGAACCGTCAATATGGATCTGACTAAAGCTATAGCTTTCAGAGACACACAGCATATTATGACAACAAGCCTGAACATGGATCATGTGTCTCAGGCACAAGTGAACGGCAACATAAAAACTGAGTCTGTCTTTTGGTTTTCTTTGTCACAAAGAGACTTCATACATCGTCTCCCAAGAATACACTGGAATATAATAGAAAGGAAGAGAGTCTTCATCGCTCATGCATCCACTAGTAGTCAGTCAAAACCAGTTTTAGAGGTTTTTTTTCCCCTGCTCATTACATTAAATACTTCCAAAGCTATCTTTGTTGCCCTACCCAGATCTTATCGACAAATATAATCTTCCGCCGGTGGACCTGCGTGGCACAAAGTCGCCTCTATCTGCCCTCATCGTTTGGCAGCCAGGAGGAGACACAGGGGACAGATTTCAGTCAGGCAAAATAGATTGCTTTCTTTAAAGAGTGATGAAAGTCAGCAATTATGTCACTTTGCAGAGTGCAACGCTGCATCACTTACGACTGGAGGCTACAACTCAATGTTTTTCATTCAACTGAATAAAATCACTGAAATTATTGAATGTAGTTATTAAATATTGCAGGATATACACTCAGTGTCAGGACTAAGTCATATTCATGCTTTTTACTCATCGCTCTGTTAGGCAAGTCTGTAAGAAATCAACATGAATCCAACAGATTTCTACAGAACATTTCAACAACTGTTTATATGTGAGAGTACTGGAGAGTATAAAGTTTATGCAGTAGTACTGTGTGTGTGCTTAGTATTGAGTGCATGATGCAGAGTACGCAGGCCTGTGACATACCAAATACACACTGTACATACATTCAAGTCAACTCATTGCACTTTGTGCATACACACAGCTTCAGGAGAGTCCAGTCACCAGATGATTATGGGTGCAGTGTTAACGTATGCAGCAGTTTGGCGCCTCGTTCACAGCCAGTGAATTTCCAGCAGCATGGGAAGTGTCATCAAGGTCAGCAGTAGGCCACTGCAGCTTTGTAATAGGACACTCCACGCTGAGCAGGGGAGGAGGAGCTCTGCAATAAGAAAAATAATGCAGGTTCAGAAGGAGGAGCATTTTGTTTGGCAGTCACTCAAATGTTTTCTTTCTGTGAAATAACAGGATGCACGCAGCTGTGGTAAACAGTGACCACCAGCACGGGCAGCTTACTTTTCTCAACCACTGAGGTTTTGGTCGCTGTGGTTGAGTCGGCATATTTGATGTTGCAGGTGAAGTTGGACTTGCCGTTGGGCAGGTTTTTAAAAAGCAGGCGACAGATGTTGCCTGGAAAGATGCGGACTTTGGCGCGTTTCTTGAAGGGGGCATGCTGCTCCTCGTCTGGGTCGGTGGTGTCAAAGAGTCTTTCACCGTTAGTGTACTTGCAAAATGGTTCTGGTGACTCAGCTGGAAGCGCATATTTGCAATCCATCCTGAGGTTGTGCTCATCTATTGAGCAGTAGTTCAACTGAATCACCTTCTGGGCTGACGCAAAGCCTATGTGTGGTATAACACAAAGACATCATCAGATAATTACCAAACCCGTTAAAAACACAGATGTGTGACCTCATCCTGAGTATCAACGCCAGAAACACACTCATGACAGGATGAAAAGCAAATATTAGAAAAATGTCCTCCATTAACAACCATAATTGATCTTACCAAAAAGTAAAATTGTTGCTAGGAAGAACATCCTCCCAACTTTCCTGACAAAAAACAGAAAGACAGTCAGAGCAAACTAACACCAGGCAATTATCAACAGCCAGCACCAAACAGCTTTTACAACTTTGCTGTCATGTCTTCACGTTATTGAGATTCAAATCAAATAAAGCTGACTGCACTGTAAAGGGCAGGGTCAGATTTCAGAGACATGAACGCCACACGTCTGCAGCTCAATGCAAACCCACAGAGATTACTGTAGAAAAGTCACTGTTCCATAATACTGAACAACGGAGTACAATACAGACTCGCTGTTTACGCTGCAAAGAGATGGACTGCAAACTTCACTGGTGAATTGCCAACACTGACACATTTCTGTGCTTCACCTCTCTCAAGAACACAGGCTGATTGTTTGCCTACTTGCATTCAGTGTTAAGAAAACACAAAGCAGCTCAGCTCTGTTTTGTTGGCTTGATGCATTTCTGCTCTCGCCTTCATTCAAATCTTTGCTTTACTGCTGACTCCACTGTTAAAGCAAACAGTATGAAGACTGAAAGAAATCATTGTGTGTAACGCAGTTCAGCCACAGCTCAGATCCAGCAAATAACAGTATATGAATCATTCTCACCTTGTCTGATGCAGTTTGGGCTTTCCTCAGTGCTCTGCAGTGTGATGCCAGGGGTAGATACAGTAGAGGTCGGCTTATAGAAGAAACAGAGGAGAGAGGGAGGGAGGGGGACAGAGAGGGAGGGGAGTGGGAGAGAGAAGGGGGGAGAAAATGCTGCTCCACTGGACTTTGGGGACATTTCTCAGTATTGTATAAGGATTTTTATTGATTTCCCCTCCCTCTGTTTTACCAGAGGATCACATGTCAATACACAAACCTCTGGCCACACACTGAAAGATTGAATTCAGGCTGCTGTACAAGAAACAAAAAGGAATTGTTGTGATGAGGGTTGGATGAGCTGAGACACCTCAGCAGTTGTTCGTTTTCTCATTCAGTCCAAATACAGTATGTGTCAGCAGCTTCCTGGCTACATTTACCAACAAAAATAAAGATATGCGCTTATTAAATACAAATAGCAGATATTTAAATTCAGTGAATATAAAAAAAGACAAAAAAGACAGACAAAAAAAAAAACACAAAAGAAACAAGAAACAAAAGACCACATAGAATAATATTATATGTGTTCATTAATAATTACATTAATATTACATTAAAACAGTGCTAAAATTTGACTATTAAGAGGGCTCTGTCAACACCTCAACTAGAGTATGTCCACACTAATTTGGCTAAATTTGATCTTGGTTAAATCTTTCTCTCTCCGTTTGGAACTTCAGCCCACAAGATGGTGTTTGTCTCAACTAAGAACTGAGATATTTCCCACTCAGTCAGCTGTCTGACAACACAAACTAAATATATGTAAAATTGTGAGTTCAGGTGCTGTAAAACATAGAAGAGGTGATCACAGAGAGCAGGAGGGGGCCGTACCAGCCTAGATGGTGAATGAAATCATGTGACTAACAAGGAACCATGTGGGAACGTTCTCTTTATGGCCTCTTTGTAATGTTGCTATGTGACCACGTGAGAACATCCTCCTAAAGTCATATGGGAAACTTTGAACTTTGATTTTTGATTTTCAAATGAGAATGTTTTATGAACGTCTTCAATGTTCTGTAAAGGTTCAGGTTGTTCGTCACCTTCAGAGAACTCCCTCTGATGTGGGTTACACACCAGAGCAACATGGCTGCTTTGACCTAAATTGCACAATAAGACGCACACAATGACAATGCTAACATGCTGATGAGAAGCAAGTAATCATCAGCACTAAATACCAGCTGATGCTAATGGAAATGTCATCAGTTTTTTAAGTATTTTTTATGAACCAAACATCCTGAGGGGGCATGATGTGTGTACCAACATTCATGGCTGTCCATGAATTCATGGTCCAAAGTGGTGGAGCCACAGACGGACAGGCTGACAGACCGACAGCACGCAGTAAGCCAGCATGGCTAAAAATTAACTGACTTGGTGTTGAGGTAGTCCCAGTCACTGCGGGGTCAATAGTCAGTAACACTGTATAGTTGAACGAATGTATAATGTAACAAAATGTTTATCTAAATATTAATGACCAAGTAAAATGAAGCAATACTAGCTTATGTCAAATCTACTGAGCTAGAACCACTGAATCCTCTGTATCCTCTTTATCCTCTCACTATGTCCTCTGACTGTGTCCTCTGACTGTGTCCTCTCACTGTGTCCTCTGACTGTGTCCTCTCACTGTGTCCTCTCACTGTATCTCCTCACACTGCTCATCCATTTTGTCAAGGTCCTTCTTGGACAGTTGCTGAACAACTGCCATACTGAAGCAGTCTCCCAGGACACTGACAGTGTTGCAGAGCTCTCTGAAAGGCACAGACCACAGCAAAGAATGAAAGCGAGGATATCTGCTACTGTATGCTGTATTTTATCTGATACACTAACGCTACACGTACACACAATTTTGTCTCCACCCTTTTGACCATCAAAAGCAGAGAAAGCAGGTGAAGTGATCCCTGCCAAAAGCATTAATTACAGGTACTGTAGCTGTGATCCCTGCTGCTCCTCTGCCGGATGCTGCTCTTGATATGCTGCAGATGAAACACCATCTATTCTTCAGTGGTGTAAACTATACTATGAGTACACTACTACTATACATTACTATTATTACTGTATGAAACTGAACCAAGTATTGATTAAGTCATAAGCATTTAAAGGTTAAGGTCCATCAAAAACACTGTAGCTTCATGCTACAAAACCAATCCTCATCCATTCATTTTCTGCTGTCTTTCTTCCCCTTCTGTCAGTCTTTCTGTACCTGATGTGGCTCGTTTGGGGCTAATGTCATTCTTGCCACAGAGAGAAGCAGTAACTCATTTACACATTCGCAGCAGTAAGGCTCCATTTGTTTCTTAACATTGATTCAGTAAAGTCTCATACATGAACACACAGCACACAGCTGCGTCTTTGAAATTCAGCTCCAGTCTGCATAATAGACTTCCCCAGCCCCCATACACAACAGCTGGGACACAAAGTTAGGGACTATCAATAAATTACTGTCAAAGTCATGTTGTATATTTTTTCCCAGATCATGTTTGCTTGACTCATTTAAATCAATTAAAAATTTACTGAAGTTTACTTTGATTACGAAGGTGTCACTGGTGTATTTTTTAGCTGAACACTGCAAGAATAACCTGTAATTACTGCAGTAGTAGAAATGTTTTTATTTTGAACACATTATAAACTTATGTTCATTTTCACCAAAATACAATTTTCTTCATTACCTTCCATCCTGTTTTTCATCTTTAAATATGTATATGTCACAAATATGTTACATACTGCATATATACAGTACAAGTACTACAACCTGGATATGGGTATCCATCTATATGCTTCCATGTATTAAGAATTCAGCATATTTGTGTATTCTTGTCACTGCATAACAATACCAAAATTCAAATTATTTTCCCCCAGTATCTTATATGTACCACTGACCCAAAATACAGTGTAAAGACACTGCATTGGTGTAGTTTCATCTGCTGCCTGCATTGGGCTGCAGGCAGGACAGCACATCAGGGCCTGCTGTTACTGCTCTACAGCCATAAACAGTATGGTGTACTTTGTATTTCGTTTGCATGTTTACTTTGAGTTTCCATGCAAATTGAAAGCTTCTGCTGTTTTGTGCTTTAAATAGTGATTCTGTGCTTTCTCTGGATGTCCAATGTTGAATTCTGCAAGATCATAACAGACTGAAGGTTACTGATCTGATTAAACAGATACCAATCATCAAGCTGCACCTGCTTGCCACGTGCCGTTTCCTCTCTGATGTCTTTTATATGTATGTGCAGTGGAACAAACAATACACTGTACAATAACGGTGTCCTTGTTGAATCTCTATCTTATATCATTCATTTATGTTTCAATGAGCTGCTCAGCATATATTTCTTAGTACTTATGATACAAATATTTTCATATTATATATTTTTTCAAAAAAACAGAAGGTATATTTAAGTTCCCACCAAATGAATACTAAATGCTACAGCAAACTGTAGTAACTTGAGTAATACTAGGTAAAAGTTTCCTTTGTTTTCTGTGCACAAGTCACTGATGGTCCAGGAAATTCATTCACAATTGAAAAAATCCCCCTAATCCCCGTTCATGTCTTTAATGCCACCGCAATTGTAGTGGACGACCACTGCAAAGGTATCAGTCAACTACATTAACTCTGAATGAGCTTAAACTCCACAGGCCTGGAGTGAAAGGGTGGCACATGTAGAACTAAAGTTTTCTCGGAAGTACTGGGCTTTCCAAGCCATGGGAGGTTTGAATGTGTCTTTGTTTTTTACACTAGGTGTCACCAAATCATTGATTGCTGCATTGGTCATATATGTGGTGGTCCTTCCAGTTTTTGTCCTGCAGAGGGAACTCTTCTTCTGCACCAAGATATGACAGCTCCTCCAAAGTCAGTATCTGGTGAAGGCGGTGCCAGCAGTGATGTGAAAATCAAATTGATGGGCTGTTTGACCAATTCCAGCGCCCTAACCTTTTACTGTAGGATGCCCAACATAAAGACTATACCACCTCCTCATCAATCATGAGTCACACATGACGGGAAAACGAGAGCGAAATCTCTGGCCAGAGCACTAACTTTGTTACGTGGCTGATGGAAGAAAAGTTAAATTAATTTCCTCCCAGAATTGCGCTGCTCCTGGATCTCTGCTCGAGGAACAGTGTGTGTGTGTGCGTGTGTGCTTGAGTGAGGACGCATACATTGCAATAACTGTATCCTCAGTCAAAAGCCAGCAGCTGCTCTGCTGATGCTGCTCCGCATACGGTCACAGAGGCGCAGCTCAACCTCTGGACAGGCACCAAACATCAGGTGAGAGCAGCTACCTCTTCTGCAGAGAAAATAGCAATCTGCATGGGAACTGTAATGTTTTCAGGTGGGGTTTGCATGAGTCGGGAGCATGTCTGCATGGCTGCCTGTTTTTTTCACGCGCAGTGAGGACAAAATGTGCGCATTGACAGCAAGGAGAGCTCGACGACTTGCTGCAGCGCGAAGACACTGCAAGGGCGTAGTCCTGTCTGCATTTGGGCTGCAGGCGGAGCAGCACATCCAGGCCCGCTAGTACTGCGCTAGTGGACACAGTCACCTAATACAGGCTGCAGTCATAGGTTGCATGCTCACTGCATGCCTCTGTAGGTGATAAACGTTTTTCTGCTTTAGTCACTGATGAGATTCAGGGGCTGCATGTTGAACTTTCTCATGATGTCCCGTGTTGAACTCTGCAGGTCATAGCGAGGTGTGAAGGCTATTGATCTGATCGGACAGATATCAGTCGCCATGGAGCTGCACCTTTTCGCCACGGCCTGTCTCCTGTTGGGCAGGATAATGATCACGCATCAGACTCACAGTATGTGTTACTGTTCTGTATTTATTCGTGTTCAGACTGGCATGTCACTGCTGAGGAACATGTAATTTGAGGTTGCTGTCGCAAAAAAATTCATTTGATGTCGAGCCCACATCCATTTATTGTTGGATGTATGAATGCGTACTGCGGGTGATTTTATTGAAACGATGGATTGCTGCGAAAAATAATAATATGTGATTTAAATGCAACAAAATGCCTGTGTTGTGAATAACATTCAAAGACAAGCCCTGATTGTTCATGATAATCAATACTGCAGCAAAGACGTCATTCCCCAGTTTCACCACAGAGATCGGTA
Organism: Chaetodon trifasciatus; assembly: GCA_037975065.1. Classification (NCBI taxonomy): domain Eukaryota; kingdom Metazoa; phylum Chordata; class Actinopteri; order Chaetodontiformes; family Chaetodontidae; genus Chaetodon; species Chaetodon trifasciatus. The sequence continues at coordinate 4,578,584 of JBBMOE010000011.1, forward strand.
AAGTTTCATGAGGATTATGTAATCCAAATGTAGAAGTTTACAGAAGGATGAAGTTGCTTTCAAGCCAAGTTACAGCCTACTTTTACACTGCAGTGAGTGGGAGATAGGTGAAATGATAGGCCTGTGTTATATTAACAGCAACAGCTAATGTTAACAGAAAATTTTAGAGTCATTTCTGCCACATTTTCAATTTTAAAGATGCTCCTCATTGCTCATGAATTGTTCAAGCCAACAGCTCACTAACACTGCTAACACTGCTAATACCAGCTTTTCACTTTGATGCTGCTTCAATATCAAACATCCAGTAAAAGAACAGGTCAACACAAAATATGTTGTTAGTCTAATAGCAGCTCTATTAAATTCCCAGTCTAAATGTAATTATGATATCGAGAATTCGGCTAAGGTTAATGGGTGCTAGGGTTAGGGTTGGCATGACAGGGTGCACTCAAAGGGTGGCTTCTTGGCTTGTCATCATGTAGCTTTGGAATTATGTTTGGGACCATTGCGCTGCCTGAAAATTAATGTTAATAAATTAATTTCACATATTACAGTTCTCTCGCAGAGTACAGGATAACTCTCTTCAGGAATTCTCTATACTTCGCTGCCCTCATTTCACACTGAAAAAGAGAAAAACGTGTTACTCATATCCTGTTTGTATCTCTTTCAGTGAACTCAGTGACAACATTTCTTTTCACTCCACGCGGGCCTCAGATGTTTCCATGTCTAACTTACCTGGAGCGAAATGTCAGGGTGGACTGTGAGTTTCCAGCCACCTACCAGGTCCCTGGCCCCTACTGTGAGTATCGGCAAGATAGCCGGCTGGTGGGCAGCACCCTCCCCAACGCCGTCATCTACGTGTCCACAGAGGACCGCAGGAGGAGCAATGTCAGCCTGGTCACTCCCACTCTGTGCCGCCTTACCTGGGCCCCGCTGGCTGATGAGAGGCCTTTCACCTACACCTGCAGGGTTTACCAGGGTAACAGCTGGAAGGAGAACAGCATGGCCGTCCATCACAGTGAGTAGCATTCACTTAAGATTGTTATTTTGGCCTTGAGCAACTGAAACAGTGTCTAAAGTCACATTCTGCTCTATTGCAGGGATTCTTCCAATCTGCTCTGCAATCAGTGTAATGTTCAAATCAGCGCCATGGTTTTTGTCACTGGTGATGTCACTTCCTGTGGCTGTGGGTCTTCTGAGTCCATGAACTCTCATGTTCACAGGGTAACAACTCTATGGACCTTTCATACATGATTGTGACTCACTCTGGTTTGATGGTTGGTGGTTGACTGATTTTATTTCCTATTATCTTTAGGCAGAGAGCAGAAGCCATGAAAACAACTCCAAATTAAAAAGACTGGATAAAATTGACTTCGACTACTCTTTTAAAATGTACCTTTGAGGTGTGAAAGATTTTATGTAATAGACCTCATTCTCACCGCTGTACCTTGAAGACCATTGTTTCACAATGCTATCGAAAGGGGAAAGAAATCTTGATGATATCAAATGAAAAGCATTGCAAACAAATGCAGCACTAAACAGTGTTCATTTTCTATTATAATGACTATCATAAAGAGCAGATTACAGACAGTTTTTTAATCTGTTGTCTTAATCAGGTCTCCCTTGTAAATAAGATTCATTGGGACTCATCTATAGAAACAATAATTTCATTAATGGCCAAATAAATATTAGTTTTGTGGTTTTGTATATTTTTTTTTGAAGAAAAACAGATGCTTCCTATAGATTTATATTGCACCTTATTGCTGTTCTGAACACAAATGGCTTCGATTATATGCACTGACGTTAAAAGTGGAGCTCTTCCCTCAACACTAAAAGAAATGAGAGGCCTGTGATTGGATTTATTATGCTACACATTCATTAGAGTGACAATGTCACATCTTTTTGCAGTTCAACCCGTCATTTTAATTTGGATAATATTGCAGTCTCACTGGCTTCTTCAACTATATATCGTATGTAACCCAGACAGGAATTCAGGTGGCTGATATGGCTATTGAGTAATAGTGATGAGTAACTGCTCAAACACTGCCTTTCCAGCTAGCTGATGCTAATGCTAATCTCTGATACCCTCAGTACCTTTAAATAGAAGACGTCTGTACACTGGACCCCCATGTGGCTTACACCTGGTTATAACCATGCAGCTCAAATACAGCCTCTTTTCTACTCCAACATGGTGCAATATCAGAGTTTTCTTTCCCATTGAACAGCAATAAGTCAAATACTACACAGGACTGGGATGGTTGCTCCGTATTTGAAGAAAAAGACTCTACTGTCAGTTTCACTCAGTGCTTTGATGCTAATCTGCCCTACAGATTAAAAAGATGCGTATGTGTGACTGTTTTAAGTCTTTTTATTGATGGCAGTGAGGCGGGGCCGGGGGGTTTAGCTCTGCAGCCTTGTGAGAGTGACACTGCAGCTGAATGAGTAACCTCTTTTCTTATGCAGTTCAAGTAAGAACCGATGGACAGAAAGATAGTATATGATGAGGGAGGTGGAAGTGTAACATTTTGCACAGTAAATATTCACTGTAATAATCCTGGTGGGTCTAAATTAGACACAGCTCTCCCCCTGTACAAGTACGCATGACTTAACGTATACACATATAATGTAGACAGTTTGTGTGCAGTATGAACGAATATTGTATGGTGTTTTTTCAAAGCAGTTTCCATTTGAATATTTGATTTTCACAGTGCACATTGCCTCCCACACTGTCTAAACACACTCATTTATGGCCTTTGAAGGCTCTCTTTATGCTGCTTAAAAAAACCGTGATGCTATTTTTTTCTTTGATGCCACATTTTTAACAATAATTTTGTCCACAGTGCATTTCTGTTGTATGTCGCTATGGATGCTATGCTGCTCGGTATTATTTGCAAAGTAGTACTTGTAATAAAGATGTCTTTATATTTTTCAAATAGACAGTTCAGCTGCTTATGTTTCTTTCATCCTGCCACCAAAGGTGTACTAAAAGCTATAGCAAAACTATAGTAACAAATAAAAGTTATGCACAAATAAGGTGTCTTGTCTTTTCTCTGCATGTGTCACTATTTGTATAGAAAAAATTCTGCTGCTATTCTCTGTTAATAAAATAACAATGATAATCAAAATATGCCAGTAAGATTTGCATGAATAATGTGTATATATATATATGTACACACACACACTACTCACAAAAAGTTAGGGATATTTGGCTTTCAGGTGAAGTTTATGGAAAATGTAAAAAGTTCATGCTACAGTGATATTATATCATGAAAGTAGGGCATTTAAGTAGAAGCATGCAATGGTGATTTCCTCATCTCAAACAATTTATTGAAACAAAAGCCAACAACAGTGGTGGGTATACCACAACAAAAAATGTCAGTGTCTCAATAACTTGTCATGTGCCCTTGAGCATCAATTACAGCTTGACAACGGCATCTCATGCTTTCAACTTATCATCTGCTGAGGCATGGCATCCCACTCTTCTTGAAGGGCAGCCTTCAGGTCAGTGAGGTTTTGGAGTGCAGAGTTACGAGCCTCTACACAGAATCCCATAGGTTTTCTATGGGATTCAGGTCTAGAGAAAGTGCAGGCCACTCCATTTGAGGAGTCAGTCTCCAGCAGCCGTTCCCTAATGACGCGACCTCGAAGAGCTGGAGCATTGTCATCCATGAAGATGAAATTAGGCCTGTGTTGCTCATGCTGGGGCACAATGTCTGGATTAATGATGTTATTCAGGTAGTATGGGTTTGTCACTGTACCATTCACAAAGTGTAGGGCAGTTCTGTATTGACTAGACACACCTGCCCACACTGTAACACCACCACCAAAGGCTCGTCTGGTGACAACAGTGGCTGATGCATAGCACTCTCCTTGACGTCTCCAACATCATTGGCGGCCATCATTTCTGCTCAGTGTGAATCGACTTTATCAGAGAACAGCACTGAGGCCCACTGGTCCCTCGTCCAGCGTAAATGCTCCCTGGCCCGTGCAAGACGATGACGCCTATGCCTGGTGGTGCAGTCAGGTACCATTGCAGATCGTCTAGCACGCAGACCATGCTGATGTAATCGGTTTCAAATGGTCTGATGTGACACCTGGGTGCCTCTCACCTCCCTTAAATGTGCCTGGAGATGAGTGGCATTCATCATCCGGTTCCACAGGGCACTGTTCACAATGAAGCGCTCATCAATGTGGGATGTGGCCAAAGGACGTCCACTCCTATGCCTTCCTGTGACTCTTCCAGTCTTTCTGTATCTCTGTTGCAACCTGCTGATGACACTCTGTGACACTCTAAGCTCAGTGGCCACAACATCCTGTTTGCCTCACAATGGCGAGGTACTCTTGATCAATTGTTAGGTGTCATCTTGGTCTCATGATGTCAAAATGTGAACAGCATGATGAAGAGGACTGTTTAAATACCAGCTCTAATTGAACCAAGAAATGTATTGGTCGATTCAGGGATCAAACACCTGTTGTGAATTTTTGTCGTTGAGCTCCTTGTTAAAGAACAGCAAGTTGTGCAAAAAGTACAGAAATTTTGAACAGTTGGACATGTGCATTCAAAAGTTTAGAGAAGGTCAAATTAAGTTCACCTGTAAAGGTTATAGTGCATTTTAGGTTCATCCTGAAATTTCACTATCCCTAACTTTTTGTGAGTAGTGTATATGTATGTGTGTGTGTGTGTGTGTGTGTGTGTGTGTGTGTGTGTGTGTGTGTAGATAGATATAGATATAGATATATCACACGTATCAAACATGTCTCCCTTTTCACACTAGATGTCATCCAAGCATCTTGCTGCTGTTGTTGGTGGTACTTCCATCTTTTGTCCTGCAGAGGGAACTCTTGTCTTGCACCACCATTTGATGGCCCCTAAGGGCATACTTCAAGGTTATACAGTTGAGCCTCCAGATGCATCAGGATTTGCAGGCCTTTGAGACGCAGCAGGAAATAAACAGGTGTAATGAATAATATCAATAATGGCTACTCAGTTGTATTCAGTCCCAGGGAGCTGGTATTCTGCATGCTGCCTTCAACTTAGAAAATATAGTGCCTTGGCACACAAAGAAGTTCAAATTAGCTCCAACTTGGCTTACACATTAATGTGTGTGGAATAATATCAGTGATTTTGAAGGATAAATGAGGCCTTTTTACTTTTGCTACCAGCACTTCAGTTCTTATATTTAAGTATAACTTCATAATTTTGGTAATGGAGTATTTTTTACACTGTGATAGTGCTACTTTGCTCTTAAGTAAACGATTTCTACACTTCTTCCAGCACTATGATACTAATTCTTGCATGAAGATAAACAAACATGTGAAAAGCTGAATCCAGCTTGGCTCATTTGTCTCAAGACATTTTAAACAGAACTCCAGGTCAGGTGAGGAGAACTCCTGTTCAGTTGAAGCCCCCAAGCAACACAGAGCTTGACGTCTGCCATGAGGACACAGAGACACGCTATCTGTCTTTCACTCACACACACACACACACACACACACACACACACACACACACACACACACACACACACTCACACACACACACACATACACTCATTCACCTCCAGAGTGTTAACTTTAATGTGAGATGGAGGTTGCAGTTGTCGGAGGAAAAGGGGAATACCAGATGTGACTTACACTACTGGTTGATCTCTCTGTACATGCTGTGTGTATTAGATCTGACACTTTTCAGATGTCTCACTGTTGTAAGGAGTCACATTTGAGTTATTTTCTAACTGTGATTGTTCACACCAGAGTGCAACTAAAGGGCACAAAAGGACAATGTTGAGGAAATGTGGTCCTTCAGAGGGAAGAAGTATCACATTTAGTTGTTTTGGGCAGCTGTCTCAAAACTGTACAGCTCAAGCAGAACAGCGTCACTAACCGTAAAGAGCTTTGAGCAGTGTAGACTGCAGCTGATGTCACTTCCTGTGATAATAAGCATAGTGCAGATCAGAGAAACTGGTGGAAATATTTTCTGCAAGGATATTACATGGGCCCTTTGTTCAAAGGAACAAATAAAACACTGCGCTTGGCTTCCTGTCCTTATAAATAAACTTCAACTCCACTCCACCTCAGTGAGCACCAGAAAAGTGTGCTCTTCTTGTAATGTGTGGATGAGTTGGGCATATTGATGTGAGCATTTTACCCTGTACACCATAAACGGGCACCCCACTCTTTGTATTGTGCAAAGTCTTCTGAGGCTCTGGAGGGAGCTTCATAAAGTCTGAGAAAATAACCCTGATGATGTCATGAAGTTTATCTCAGTGTGGGTTTGAGACCTCACTTTTTCAACAAATACCTTGCATTTAAGAGTTCTCCTCATGGGAAATGTAGGATCCACTGTTTTTGGACTTTGATCTACACAAAGACTAAAGCCTCATCCCCACTGCATGACACGACATGACTGAATTGGACTCTCCTTTGGCTCGAGGTACTTTTTTTCATTTTCTGTATTCTCAGCTCAGCTGATCCTCTCAGTGACACTGTGTGAAACTGCCATGACATCATCTTCAATGCGACACAAACACACAAACACAGGAACAATGGAGGATATGGAAGAGATGATGTTCTTGATTCTCATTATTTGCCTGTTTGTCACAGCAAACAGACCAAGTTTTTCAGAAAAGACTGAAGGCAGCAAGACAAAAAACTGCAGACAAGACGACTCTGGTTGCTCTGTGTCGAGCAAGTCATGATTCTTTCTGACCAATCACTGGTCTGCAGTGTTTTCACTCCACCTTTTAGTATCGGCTCAGCTTGCTTGGAACCTTAACCGAGGTGATACCAAAAAAGTACCAGGTATTGGGTACTATCCACAACTTCTGCCAATCGAAAACTGAAAAAGAACATTTCCAAGTGAGTCAAGTTGAGCTGTAACATGCAGTGGAAATGAGACAAAACGGTCTGGATATCTTGAGCCCTGCTGTTTGATCACCCTTCACACTGAAAAGTATTAGGTCAAAATTGTAATAAATAATATTAATAATGGCTATTGAGTCGTATTCAGTTCCAGAGTGTTGGTATTCTGTAAGCTGCCTCCTTGTTACAATTTACTGAGACATTTAGAATGAATGGAGTCATCATTAGCGTTATTGGTTACTCCTTCGCAGTGGTGGAGAGTGACTAATTGCATTTACGTACTTGTACTGAAAACTTTTACCATTTGACACCTAGAGTTAGCAATTACTTTAAATAATATGTAAGCTTATAAAATATAGAGCCTTGTCATTGATCACTCTATCCAGCAGCACAGAAAGAAGTTCAAATTAGCTCCACCATGGCTTATACATTCATGTATCAAGAATAATATTGATAATTAATAATGGTAATGGAGTATTTTTACACTGTGGTATTGTTACTTTGCTCTTCTTCCAGCACTATGATACCAATTCTTGCATGAAGATAAACAAACATGTGAAAAGCTGAATCCAGCTTGGCTCATTTGCCTCGAGACATTTTAAACAGAACTCCAGGTCAGGTGAGGAGAACTCCTGTTCAGTTGAAGCCCCCAAGCAACACAGAGCTTGACGTCTGCCATGAGGACACAGAGACACGTTATCTGTCTTTCATACACACACACACACACACACACACACACACACACACACACACACACACACACACACACATACACTCATTCACCTCCAGAGTGGTAACTTTAATGTGAGATGGAGGTTGCAGTTGTCGGAGGAAAAGGGGAATACCAGATGTGACTTACACTACTGGTTGATCTCTCTGTACATGCTGTGTGTATTAGATCTGACACTTCTCAGACGTCTCACTGTTGTAAGGAGTCACATTTGAGTTATTTTCTAACTGTGATTGTTCACAGCTGTCTCAAAACTGTACGGCTCAAGCAGAACAGCGTCACTAACCATAAAGAGCTTTGAGCAACGTAGACTGCAGCCGATGTCACTTCCTGTGATAATAAGCATAGTGCAGATCAGAGAAACTGGTGGAAATATTTTCTGCAATGATATTACATGGGCCCTTCCTCGACCCTTCAGCAGAGGGTTTGGAGGGTCAGCACTGACTCAGGGTGTGGTCAATATAGCACTGATGAAACACTGGCTTAACTTTACCCAGTACCAGTATTATTTTTCATATTACTGTTGCGTTATTTATCCATATGGTTATAACGATCCACTGTTAGACTCAACATGGTCCAGTTTTACTTTAAAACTGTCACACATTTATTTTTAGTTGTACAAAACAATGTGCATACGACATTCAAAACTGCAAAGGATACACATAGTTTGGGTGTATAACCCAACAGTAATAAAAGAAATAACATAAACTCAGCACTCCATTGGTGCTATGTTGACCCACATTAGGTCAATTTTGATCCAGTTGTTTAAATCTGTGTCTTATGAGTGTTATACTCGAGTGCTGTCTTATCAACCAACTTCTCCCTCTGAAAAGCACATATGCTGTTTGTGAAGACCAGGAGCATTTTGTTAGAACAGTTTTTAAACTTACAAGCACTCATGATACTGTTGCCCTGAGCCGAGATCCAGCCCTACAGTTGTTTGCACCCATGTGGACAACCTGATTTCCTGCTCAAGAATCATGCGAGGGGGCTGATCAGCTGCTGCCAGGTTAATCTAATCATGTATTAATCTTCATCCCGGCCTCCCTCTGAGAGATGCAGAGATGGATCGCAGGTCTAATGCTGAGTGTGCATGTGCATATTGTCTTTTATATTAGCACAGCTTCAGAGGCCCAAACCACCTAATTTCCTGGCTTTGTGCCTCAACCACACAGATAAATTAGCCCTGCCTCAGCTTGCTTTGCACACCTCTGGGCCATCAACCCCTTTGGGAGAAGCCATTGCCAAAAGATTCACCTTATTTATACAAGCATGACAGGAATAATCTTCATCACCTCTGATATGCATTGAACAAGCATTCATCTTCCACTCTGTGCAGATGTTAATAGAGGTTCTGCTGCTTTTTCTATGAGTCAGTTAGGAGCATTAACCAGGAGTGGGAGCACAGAGGGACCACCTAAACCACATCTGTGGCATCAGGTAATGTTTGTGAAACAAACTGTAAATCTTCCATTGTGTTTAATGAATAATTAGTGGGCAGCAAGAAAAGTTGGCGAGAACAGACGTTTGACATCTTCAGAACTATATTTTAGATGAGACGATACCACTCACTGAAAATGGTGTCTGCTCATCAAGGTGTGTCCAGACAGAATTGAATAATTCCTGCAAATTTGACTGCTGGACCACTGCAAACAGCCAATATGCCCACTATACAGTTAGCTGTAACATTAAGTTAGCTAAAAATGGATGCACCGGCTGTGTGTGTGTGTGCGTGTGCGTGCGTGCGTGCGTGCGTACGTGCGTGAAAGTGTTTCTGTGTGAGTTTGTGTGACAGCTGACTCTTTGACTGATCTGAGAAACCAGAAACTCTACTCCTCTATGTTCCCTCCAGTCTCTCCCCTTTTCTGAAGCACATTCTTGCAGCCCTGGAATACACGCCTCATTTTCTGTCTGCACACAGTAACTCTCAGCAAGAAAAAAAAAGTAGGTGTAGATACTTCCCCAAATGCCAAACTTTTTAAGTCTCCAATACTTGATCTTTACTTGTATAAGTTGAGAGATAGGTCATATATACGTTAGAGAGGCTGACAAGACGCTCCCCAGTCAAACAAATAAATGACAGTGGGTGCCCCTTTAACCCCACTCAGCCACCCACCCAGCTTCTTCTTATATACTTTATTGACCAGTCAGGCAGGAGACGTGACCCGACGGCTCTGGAAACAACCACTTAGAGAGGGTCTTTGTGATCTGCCTCCCTGCTGTTGAATGCCTCTCACTGCATGATTAATTGTGTGTGAAGCAGGCTGTGTGTGTTAAACTGGCTATTAAGAGAATATGATGGAGGAACAGTGATGGAAGAAGTAAAATGACATTAGTGCATATTTCTTGATGACAACAAGGCCTTCGAGATATGCTGCTCTTTGTGTGTGTGTTTGACATGATTTGTTGAGCGAGAGAGATCTTTCATTGGCGAAAAAAGTGTGATGATTGTTCAATAATTAAGTCCAATATTGATGGTTTTGGTATTAATTCAATAATTAATATCTTAAATTGGTTGACAAAGTTGGACCGACGAAACATTGCTCCTACACACACGCACACACATCGTACACGGCTCCTGCCATAACTGTATTGTGGCCTCATTTCATACAGGAAATGAACTCAATATCACTAACATCAAGTTTGTCACGTCTGACAGAAACCAAAGTGAGTAAAGTGTGAGTTGAGACACTTTAATGATGTGCTTGCTTTCCTGTTCCATCTGTAGAGGTTGCTGAATCCGGCTCCACTGTTGCTGTTCCCCACCAACATTCCCTCCCTGGGTCCCCACCACTCCGGCCTTGAAAACCTCCACCTCCTGGCAGTCCAAAGGTCCTATGGTAGTGGTGATCATGATTATTTTCTTTGCTTTTCTTCGTGGGGACTGCACCTTCTCAAGTTGTGTCATTAGCTATGGGTGATCATTTCATTATCTGGCATTAACATGTTCTTTTTCTCTCAGTATGTTCAGTGTATTAATGTAATGCATAGGAGTGGCCAATACCTGGAATTAACCTCTGACCTTAGACAGGGGACTCAGTGTGGGTTCACTGTCATAACTGTTTATTAAGAGCATATTCTAAAACTTTAAAACAGAAGAGGAGGCGACAGACAGTTGGAACACAGCTGCAACACCTACTGTCACAGCCCTGTGAAAGATAACATCTGATTAATAAAATGTGCACCCACAAACCATGTCACTCACCATCAAAATGAGTCCACCAGCCACCACGAGCTGCACTGGGCCTACTAGAGCCAATGAGAGACTAAAATGTGCAAAGAGAAACATGGTTATATGTGATGATTACAGTACTTCTATGAAGACTCTTTTGCTTCTAGTCGCCAGAGAAGAGTCTCTAGTGCACAATCGATGGATGATACATGAAGCTCAGAAATAATTTAGCTACACGAAGTTTACACTTTTATGAAGTTTACACTTAGGGAAAACGCATATGTTTTCATGCGGTTTGGCCTCTTGTTTACACGCAGAGTTTTTTTCACGGAAAACGATCATTTTTAAAAACTCCAACCAAAGTGGAGATTTCTGAAAACGCCGGTTATGTGTTAGCATGTAAACAGGGTTAAACGGTGTTTTAGGTTCCGAAACATCACAACATGCGACTGAAAATACTTAACGTCATGTGAGCGACCTATGTTTACACTCGCACCCATAAGTTTGGCAGAGTTATGATGGCGCACGATGGCGTATTTATCCGGGTTCATGTAAACGACAAAAACGTATCCATTTTACAAAATACCCTGCTACATGTAAACGTAGGCTCAGTATGATTCAAACAGGGTGCTTTTCTGGTCATCTAACTGCACTTCAGGCACTGATTGGCCAGGTGTGGCCAATTTAGGCTGTCACTGTGTCAAGCCAGCCACAGTCTAAAAGTCAGTCAGTTAATATCTGACTGACGTTTGAACTTTTTCATTCTTCACACAGCTATTCTCCTCACTTTTAATGTGTAGAGATAAATGCAACACCATGAACGTCTTTGTTGGAGGGCTATTCTAAAGTGTTTGCAATTAATCTGTATGATTAATTGATTGAAGGCTACAAAGACAACGGTCAAGGCAGCTGTCCATCTTGCCTTTGAGTGTAGTCTCAAGCTGCTCTAACTAATGGTTTTGATTAACTTAACCTTCTGTTAAGGCCCCAACAGCAACCCAGGCCTGTGGAAAAGGATTGAGTGCCAGTAGGAGGGAGTGAAAATGTGCCCTGATAGTGATCACAATTTGTGGAGAACCCAGAGAACTTGTACTCGGGCATCCCCTGGGCTGGTAACCTGGAAACTGTTTGTAAACAATGTGCTCGAAGTACAGCACATTTTTGTTAGCTAATTTAACGTGAATCAACAACAACTTGTGTCATTAATTTATTGCCCTTTCCACAAGCAAATGCTCAGATTTCATTTAAGATAACAGCCGTATGACTGTGTGTATTGCCGAAAGTCACTTTACTTCCAAAAGCCATGAAAGCATGAACATATCATCAACCTTAATGAACTTCTCTTAGCCCAAACTGAACTGTGGTGATAAGCAGTAGGGTCAGCAGCAGTTACGTTAGGCTGGATGAGGTTTGGGTGTTCAACTTAACTTCCTGGGTGACACCTGCACATCTTCACGCATGCTGTGAGATGTGATATCTGCACTGGTGACTAATAATTGTCTCATTCATTGGAGGGAACATTTTCTAAATACTGTTAAAAGACAGCTGAACAACAAAAGAGAGCATACTCTGAGCATAAGATTCATATTTGACATGGAATATCTATTTTTGTATCATTTTGTATCCCAAAAATCCCCAGTCTAAGTGACCTGAAACTGAAGCACTCAGTGAGTCGTGTGACCTGGCTTGACATCTGAGGATCTGGATGACAGCATGTGGGCTGCATGTGTGCTTAATGATGGGTGTCTGTCCTGCACGAGCCCCATTCCTCAGAGCCAGCTTTGCTGCTTAAGATGCTCTGTGTCTGGGGTTGCATAATAACTTCAAGTCACGCTCAGTCAAGATGTTCTTAAAAATTACAGTCTAAAGAAAGAAAGAAGAAAAAATAGATAAATTGGGAGTGAAATGGAAAAGGAACAAAGAAAGAACAAGAAAAACGTTTTCCTGGTAGGTCTGAAATTCTTAGACTGAAGCAGGAGTTGATGAAAGCAACATAAACTAACATGTAAAGTAAAGGTGATGGCACAGCTATCTTAGCCTACGTTTACACTTAGGGAAAATGCATATGTTTTCATGGGGTTTGGCCTCTCGTTTACACGCAAACAGAGTTTTTTTCATGGAAAACGATTATTTTTAAAAACCCCAGCCAAAGTGGAGATTTCTGAAAACGCCGGTTATGTGTTGGCATGTAAACAGGGTTAAATGGCGTTTTAGGTTCCGAAACGTCACAATATGTGACTGAAAATACTTAACGTCATGTGAGCGACCTATGTTTATACTCGCGCCCATTGGTTTTGCATAGTTATGATGCGCTCAACGGCGTATTTATCTGCGTTCATGTAAACAACAACATTTTTGAAAACGATGTTATGTGCACAATGTAATTTTTGAAAACGGACGGGCTAAAATATCCGTTTTCCAAAATACCCTGCTACGTGTAAACATAGGGTTAGTCAAAGTGAAAGCACTGTAGCGTACAACTGGTGTGGCTCTGTGACTAATAAGCACTGACCATATGCACAGTCAGAGCTGAGGAAAACAGATGCATAACTGGTAGAATTTATTGAATTTTGTAGATATAAACACAAATCTGATGTTTCTGTACTGGAAAAAGACACAATTCTGTTTTAATTTTCTCTGAAAATGTATTAAATTTATGGCCTGAAATAGGCCTCCTGAGCAAGAAATTCACAGGAACCCTGAAAATAATGTGTGAATGGACACTAAACTGATATATTAGTGAGTAGACTCAAAACAGTTCCAAGTTAACATTAATGTGCTCATAGCATTCGTCACGGCCATGCCTTCAGTTCTTTCTTATTTTAGGATGAATACTTGGGTTAAGGTTAGGGTTAGGGTTTGTGTGGCAAGAAGTGGTTATGTAAGTCTATGTCCCCACAAATGATACAAACAGACTGTGTGAGTGTGTGTGTGGTGTGGCTGTGGCTTCCCTCCTGGCTGCAAGCTCTGCTCCTAATGCACACCTGCCATCAATCAACTTGTCACCTCTCTTGCCCTGCACACCTGCCATTCATCAATTCATCAGCCTTCCAGCACATCAACCTGGGCTCTTCTCCCACTCGTCCCTGGAATATTATTGTAACCACAGCAGTAGCTATCTTCAGGCCAAACACAGTATGTTACTTCAAGTGATTTTTCTGTTTTTCTGTGTTTGCTCTCATCTGCCTGCCTGTGTCTCCATTAAACCTTCTCAAACCTAATTTTGTCTCCTGTGTCTGTGTTCTGCATTTGGGTCCTTCATTTGGGACTTCAACGTATTATCTTAAAAAGCTGCTTCAATAAAGACACACAGTTAACATTTTGCTTTTCTTCCTTTAATTGCAAGTTCACATGGTGATTTATGCATTGAATGGGTTACATAGAAAACAGCATTCTTTCAAAAATACCTGGATGTGGACAACAAAATAAGACTGAGGCCATTTTCCTGAAAATGTGTGTGTACATGGTTTCTGTAATGTCATAGATTACATGTAAAAATGTATTATATTCTCTTTTTATAAGGAAATATAACAGGTTCAAGCTCTTTCTTAAGCATTAGAAAATCTCATTTGTGTCAGGTAGCTATTTGACCCATCAAAAAAATGCTCCCATCACACATTTACTTTTGATAAATTTCAATAATTACAGAAGTAGTATTCTAATTCCACTACATAATTAGATTGTTTACTAAATTCCTTTCCTTGAGTTCGTCTGAACAGATGAATGTGCACTTTTAACACTTTCAAAATGAATGAATGAATTTCACATGAATTCATTGTTCAAATGATTTACTGTGCTGTCACAAAATATTTACTAGAAACTAATGGCTATAATCCTCAAACACAAGAAAACAGAGATACAAAGGCACACAACAGATCACTCTGAACAGGTCCAAACAGCACCAATCAAATAAAAAATATATGTACAAAACTATGTCAAAACTGAAAGACAAATTCAATACATTGCTCACTGAGGAAAATGGCAGGAAAAATTGCTTCAACACTTCAGAGGTAAAATATTTTGAGGTATAAGTTGTTATATATTTATTGATATAGTTTGCACTGAGATATGTAAACAACCATTTCTAATACAATCATACACACTATATAATACTAGTCTTGTAAACCCTTCATATACAAAAATGCTCTACCAAAGAAAAGATTATGTACAACATTTTAAGTCTGTGAGACCATGTAGCCACATGTGAAATGTGTCTGGTAGAGGAGATGACTCTTTGGTGCATAAAGGCTGTAGCTGCTGGGAAATAACAGTAAATAGCAAGCAAATCCTGTGCTGAGCCAGTTAAACATTGACACCCATCATCCATTTCAGTTTAGGATTTCATCATCAGCCTCTGTATCGCGCAGCTCAAGCCAGGTGACAGTCAGACATTTTCTTCAGTTTATCTAACATATGTAGTTTTGAATTCATTTCTTTTTCAGAGGGCAACATCTCTATTGTATGTGTAATTTCCTTATTTGATGATAGTTTAACTGATTAAAATATAGCTTAACAGTATTTAACTCAATAATAGTGGGGGCCTATATACATACAGCATGGGCACACACATTTTTACAAGCATACAAAGTACAAAGCAAGAATCCAACAGCTACGATTAAAATAAAAACATAAATAAATACCCTCATACTGTATATGAAAGACAAATTCATTTCACTCAGAGATGCAGCTCACAGTCTCTAAATGACAACTAAGGCTGAGGAGATATGCCTGATGTTTGGCTTGAGTGCTAAACTTTTGTACCTCCACATCTGTCTATAAGCATTTAAGCTGTGTGTAGAATCATATTTTCAGGATATGTGTCACAATGCAGGTGATACACCAGGTTCTGCCTAAGAAACCAGTGTATCATCTGCATAGCGACACACATCCTTTTAAGTCTATTTTAGCCTAATGATCTCACTTCAAATGATCTTCTCAAACTGAAGCCTTAAAAACCGACATTCTTGTCACTGATCATGATATAGAATGTCAGATTCAGCAGGTTTTGGAACCACAAGAATGTAATATCAAGTCTTCCTTTAATGATTTGGGTGCCATTTTCAAATTATATCTAACATTTTAAGCACTGGTCCAGTGGTTAAGAAGTATTGCTGCTGCTGTGTTGGCCCCAAAATACTCCAAAACTGACTCCTTTCTCTGGACGGTATTAAAGTTCTTCCACTGCCAACAGAGCAGCATGTGGCCACTAACTTCTTATTGAACTATTGTGTCCTCACTGCACCCTGGAGCCCCACAGGTATTCTCAGCTGGGCCTATCGACTGTTGCACACTATGCCTTAAATAGTGATTGAGCAGTGTTGGCCCAGTGTAGCAGAATGGCCACAAATGGTGCATTTGGAGACATCAGTCAGCCACTCTAATACTGTTTTCTGTCATACGTAATTTACTGCATATTTTCTATATGCTATGAATCAGAAAAAATAAACAAATATATACATATTTCCAGTTTTGACAGGCTATTGTAAACAAGTATAGTTAAATTGTTTCTCATTCATTTTCTCTCTGTGGAGATATCTTAAAATGCTTTTAAGCACGTTCACTGCTCTTGTGTCTTATTTCAGTATCGGCATCATGATAAACATCTTTTGTTTACTCTCTTAAATGTCAAGTAATGACATGCACTGTTAAACATGGAGCTGCAACTCAAGACAATGTTGTCAGATGCTCTGTGGAGAGTGATGGTGATGGCTTCTTTGGATTTATGCTGTCCAATCTCTGAATGAAGGTGATGCTGAGAAAAACCTGTGAGGGAGAATGGAAAATGTTCAGGACATTTTATTGGTTATAGTTTTAATATATGCGCTTACTTCCTGACTAATTGTCATTCTCACCTGTTTGTGATCCACCTGCATCCTAGCCTGACACCCAGCTATGTGTGGTGGTCTTCACCCTCTGGGGAAACCCATGAGATGTAGTTGCAGGGTCAAAGTTAAAGTCCAGCGCCCCGCCATCCATGAGGGTGTCATGGAGGACAGTCTCCATGTCACATTCAAACCTCTCAATGGACATGTTGTCCAGGTCACTGGGCAGCCGCTCCTGATGATGACTGTGTGGATGAACCAAGCTAAGTTCCCTGTAGCCGTTGTTGCTGCTGTAGCTTGCCGAAACATCATTAGTGTGTGCTGGGTGTCCATGAGGCAGCTGCATGCATGTCCTCAGGCTGGTCATTCGAGGATGGGCCCCTGAAAGACTAGTCAGACTAGTCAGTGGGATCATGTTACAGCTATTCAAGTCTCGTGAGGTTGAAAGACCCTGTCTATGTATAACCCGTGGATTTACATGAGGAACTGGGTGAGGATTCATCATTTTTACTTCATTATGACCCCCCATGTGGCTCTGGCTGCTGTAAGTGGGCATTAGGCAACCTCCCCTCCCAACCTGTGACACCTGTGTATCCCTAGAGGCCATCATGTCCCTACTGGCTTCTGCATCTGAGGTCAGCAGCTCTTTGAGGAGGCCGGCAGGGCAGATATACTGGTTCTCATAAGCCCCAAAGCCCGGCTTGGTCTCTGGGAGTGTCTGCATAGGAGCAGGGGACAGGGAGTTCATCCTCACCTGGCTGTACATGCACTTACGGTAGTCCTGTGGTTGCGGGGTCAAGCCAGTGGAGCTGTAGGGACTACTCTGAAACATAGCAGCATTTGGGGAAGGTGAGGAGTCAGACCCCAGCTGGGGGGGTTTAGGAGACAGCAGGTTCAGGTTATCCAGCAGACTCTCCATGACGTTCTCTGAGCCATGTTGACCCATGGATCCAGCCACTTCAGACAGGCTGGGCAGGGTGGAGGTTATCTTGGTCCCCACCACTCCAGGATACATCATGTGGCTATCAGAGTCCCCCAGGTCATCCTGTTCAGAAGGGAAAGGGGAATGGCGACCGCTCAGGGTGCTGGCATCAGAGCTGGCACGTGTCCTGAAGGAACTCCAGGCTTCAAAGTCCTCGTTACTGTGGGAGTTTGGGCTTCCCAGCCAGTTAGAGTACTGAGAGCCAGGGCTGCCTGCTCCTCCCTCAACCCCTTCCTGTACAGCCATCTAAGGATAGAAAAACATTAAAAGGTCACATAGGCGGCCATAAAAATTACAAGAGTATCATTAACTGAACATCAAAACTACAGGAATAGTTTTTTCAGGGATACACTTATTTGCTTTCTTGCTGAGAGTTAGATGAGAACAGCAATACCACTCTGACATCAGAACCTGCCACCAGCTACCAGTTAGATTATTTTAGCATTAGGTGAGGTTAGAGCCAAGATTCCTTCACATACACTCCTGTATAACTACATGTTTTTACACTTCAGTTTTTGCTTACCTTTGTACAGAGCCACGCTAGCTGTTCCCCCTGCTTCCATTATTTATGCTAAGCTAAGCTAAGTGAGATTCAGCAGAATTGTGGCAAAAAATATATGTCCAAATACTGATTGATATTTTGTATGTGAGTGTAGTGTTAATAAAAGAGGGACTGTACCTTTTTCTTTGTGGCCCTTCCTCTGCTCTTGGCCAGCTTACTGTTGTTGTCCATGGAGGCTGCTCTGCGTCGAGGTGACTTGCCACTCTTTCCCCCCTCTGGGTTCAGCATCCACCAGGAGCTTTTTCCCGTTCCCTCGTTCTGGATGCGCACAAAGCGGCTGTGCAGGGACAGATTATGTCTGATGGAGTTCTGGGTGGGAAAGAAGTTAATCATGTAAGTTGTCTGTGGACAACACGGTTATGTGTAGACAATGGCATCAAAATTACTCCACAACAGAATTTATTTTCCGTAGATGATTTTGTATGATACTGAGCAACAAGTTGGTCAATGTCATTTTCCATACAGAGTGGAGAAGAAGTTGGTAGTTGAGTGTGAAGTCAAAGCCAGCAAATGAACAGGAAGCATGCATCCTCCATTAACAATATTATGTCTGCTGAGTCCATTCCAGTCCTTCCTTGTGCTCTCCAGCAAAAAATGTTGGTTACTTTGGCATGAGGGAGCGAGGGACGGATAGGGTATGTGGTGTCATTTATTTTACACTAAATAAATATTTGGCACGCTTGCAAGACAGATGTCAGCACAGCCAGAGTGCAGTATCTGTTACCCAATAAGTTGACAAAATAAGATGGCATCAAACAGACTAAATGTACAACAGCATAAATGAACAGATTTTTCCCCAAACACAGGAAATATAATGAAAGAAAATTACAAACAATATATGGCCACCACCAGCCAAAACAACAGTTTATGTAAAGATAGCATGTCAGTGCTTTTTGACTGTTGAGCTTAATTAAAGGTGGAATGTCTTCAAGGTAAAATGACTTAAAGGGAACGACAGACACTCTCGATGAGGAAAATACATCAAATATCTTTTTCTAAAATGCATTTCGTGAAGCTATGTATTGAACACCTGCTTTGAAAAGTCCCATGTTGGAGTTCATTAGGGTGATCATCCTACTCCATCCTCACTGTAGGCCAAAATCATATGAATTCCATCATGTTTTATCTGCACAGCCCTATGCCAACCCTCCACCATCAACAGCTCTGTTCAACCAAACTGAAAAAACAGCACAAGAAAAACAAGAAACGTGGGTAATTTTAGGAGGCATGCTACAGAACACATGTATATTTAACATCTTTTCCATTACCACAATTGTATCTACAGTAAACTGACAATGACTTTAGCTGACAAACACAAACTCAGAATCATCCCAGCTGTTGGTAAAATGCATAAAGATCACCCAGACGCCCCTGGGTGTCTATGTCTCATCTGAAACCCAGAGTCCTTGCTTGAAAACTAGGCCACTGAAAGAGCACATTCAAAGAAACTTTCCTGAATAAGACAGACTGTATTACTTTGGGTTTAACCAACCTGCACATTTTTTTCTATGTGGTCACATTTGTCCTTGTGCTAACATGTATACACCTAAAGCCTCATTCAGTCCATTTTCTCTAATGCTATGTTATGAACCCTAAAAAGGACGCAGAGGCGCCTCCTGCGGTAATTCTCTCAGGAAGAAAAACAACGCTGGTTGAGCAGCAGAGACATGGTCACACGGGGCACGCCGTACTGTACAGCCTGGACTCTCTAGGCAACATCTTCCTAATATGAAACTCATTGCTGCGCTGGATGGGATGGGTACAATAAAAGACCAAAGTACAACACAAGACGTACTTGCAGGGAATTTCCCCTGAATACCCATGTGAACGCAAAAGCAGCTCCCTGCAGTTAGTAAAGCCAGATGTCCTCAACCACAGGATTCAACAGGGATATACAAAGCATGGAGATAAAGACACACATTGAAAACAATGGACTGATTGTCTGAGTGTGTCTCTGAAACGTTGACTTTCAGTCAGAATATGACTCAGAATCCAGTCTTGTTTAATTTTGATTTATTACCCAAATATTCATTTAAATAACATTGATACTTGTAGCTTTAGAGTAGAAAAAAACACATATAGTTAACGGATTATTTCATATTGAGGATGACTCTATAAACTGACATTTTCATTGTATGTAGCTGCATAACCAGATTAAAAATTCAAATAACTATGGAACAAGCCTAAAAATATTGTGAGAATCCCTTTGGATGACTGCTCTAATGCATCCTCAGACTATACATCAACAGGAGCCTCGTGAAGGCCGATCCTAGAGATGAAGGCAGCGGGCTGTGCACGAATGAGAATTTTTTATTTAAAAAGAATGTGAGGGGAGGTTATGGAGTTCGAAGTGAGGCTGGGGAGGCTGGGGAGGGTGACAGAGCGAGATGTTTTTGCCGGCAGAGCTGGGGTCAATGAGTTCACTGTGTGCTGAACACGAGCTCCTCAGCCGGCGCTGACAGAGACAAGCAAACAGGTTGGATGGAGCAGGAACAGAGAGTGGAGGAGAAGCATCAGATGTGACGTGCTGGGCCGGACTGTCTGCTTTCTGACTCACCGCAGCAGAACCCCCATCCCCCACCCCCCTCTCCTGAACCGGACTCCTCCCTTCTCTTCCACTGACTTTTAAATAAGGCTTCCTGTGTCAGAGGACATCCTGCACATGCACACTGGACAGACTTGAGATGGTGTTAACACTCACTGTGTGGCCACAACATCTCAATCTGACTTGTGTTCATTTGATTCATGACCTTTTGTCCCCCCCCGCTTTTTTTTCTTCTCTTTTTACATGATCTCGTCCTGTAACAGAAGACAGGAAATGAGTCACTAGCGGAGGGAGATTTGAGCGGTGTGCTGCACAGACTCTAGCCAAACGACAGGTCTTGCTCACACGGCTGTGATCACTAGTGATATGCAAATATCTACACCCTCTGATCAGAGTCCACAATAGATCACAGACTGCATGACTGGGTCTTGGGAAAGACTATTCTCTGCTTGGCCTGGGATAATCCTTGTCTCAGACAGACCTCACCTCAGCCCAAAGAGAACAAAAGACATCCCCTGCCTCACTAAGTCAGGAGGTGCCCCACTCACACATTATGTCTCTGAAAGCCCAACCAGAGTTGGTCTATATGAATCATTGTTGCTAAACTTCTCTTTAAAGTGTATTGTTATAGTTCTCACTTTTAACCAGCTTTGAAGTGGTAAAATATGTGGGCACCTGTAGTTCATGTGAATGTGGGGCATTTAGAAACCTATATGATCTTCACTGACCTTTCTTGGCAACCAGGGAAGTTCCCAGACACAGATTATAGACGTCTGTAAGAAACATACGTAATTGTTGAGTAATCTATTGTCATATAATTCTGCTTTGCCTTTGCCGCTCTTGACTTGAGGACAAAATATCTTGCATTGTGTTTGTGTGCGGGGGTGGAGTCATGCACATTTTTGTGTGCTTCAGATGTATTTTCAAAGCTTTGTAGCAACCAAAGATCTCTTTAGATTCTTGCTACTAGCCTTTAATGACTTTTATGTGCTAAGAAAATACATCTTTCATGTGAAAAAGAGAGCTCTGCAAGGAGCTTGTCACTTCACGGAAGAATAGGTATGTTTTAATGTCACACTGGTCCTAGGTCAGCGGGTGCAAGGACGCCAGACATGGGAAAGACTTTTTCACTTCTGACATAATCTATTTTCAGTTTGCCCTCTGTAATGCCACATGTTGAATAGCACGCAGTAAATACAGTGCAGCAGAAGCCAGTTGTCTCTCTATAAGCTGAGCTGCTGTGGGTCCACCTGCTGCTGCCCGGCTCATGTTAGCACTTAGAAGACTTCAAATGCACCCAATGCTCTCTAAATCATCTGTGATCAATATCATCAAAACAAACTGCTGCGGAATGAAAGGGCTCCTCCTACTCTACTTCAAAACAATCAAACTGACACAGCTGCTGTTGCTTGTGTAGCGAAGCATGAGGCTTGCAGTAACGGTCACAGGGTAAGTAAACAAACAGGGCCCGGTTTGCAGGGACAGGTGCAGCCACAGTGAAAGTGGCCTCGCTTGCAACTGGTCCAAACGTTTTACATACAGCGCCAGACACAACCACAGACAGGACAGAGGATCCCCCAGGAGACTGACTGCTGGAGACCAGCTGCTACTCAAATCAGTAACTCCGTTTTATATCAATGATGAAGCCTGGTGTTTAATTAGTGATGAAAGACTGAAGGGGATAAAGAATCTGTACAAATTTGCATCGATTACATGTAGAGGCCTCATGCAGTTACAATCACAAAAATATTGAAGTGAGATGTTAGCTGATGTTTGTTGCTGTGAATGCCCCAGAGTGCATAATAGAGCAATTTATTGTTACACAACTGCATTGTCTCACTTTCAGCTTGATATTCTTGCATTTGATTTATTCTGCTGTGATCTAGCGTTGCGTAACCTTTCTTTTTTTTTTTTTTTTTTTTTTTTTTTTTAATTTTGGTACTTCTAATCAGAGCTTCATTGACCTCAGCGATGGGTGCAACCGCCCTCAGAGCTGCCCTCGTTTCTGCCCCAGAGGTTTTCAAACAAAAGTTGTAGAAAGAATGAGGAAACAAGTGGAACAATTGTCCATAAATCAAAAACACATTAACAGTGAAATAAGGAAGTATGCTAATCTTTTTGGCTGCCATTGACCAATGCGGCTGGGGCAAACTTCTTGACCAGTTTGTTGTTCATCCAAATGTTGGCTTCCAGAGCTCTCGGTCATGTAGGAAATACATTCTTCTGCTTTTTTCTGCCCACTTCTGCTAACTAGCTGATTGCTCAGAAAGTTAATTCACAAGAGTGGCTTCCTATTAATGATACAAGGGTGATATGTCTGAAATCAGCATTACAGCATGAATGATTATTTTTACAGTGACATATGTATGGTAAATTTATGCGCTCACATATGAGATAATGAAACCGATGTTCAGTGTATGCATTGCACCGGGCAAAACTCCACACACGTAAGACAGAAACTTAAATACCTAATATTGCTCATTATTATTTCAAACTGGTGAGAAGCACTCATTTTATAAAACGTAGAAACAACATGTTCATATCATTATGATACAATTCTGCTACAAGATAATATTGATAATATTATTCTTGTCAAATTAACATGCAAGACGGGCACGAGAGCACACGTGGTCACGTGATACCAGCTGCTATATCACCAGCTGCTAAATAAAAAAAGCGAAAAAAAAAAAAACCTCATAACAATAATCAATCTAGTATGACAAGTTGACACTGCTTGATTTAACATGTGCATTGTAAACACACTGCTTCTTCATCTTGCACTGCATGATTTTGCTGAACACAGTGTGCAAAAATAAACTTGTAGATGGCTGACAGTTAGAAACGTCAGTCATATTACAACCACTGCAAAGCAGTCGTATATCTGGTGTAAAGACGAGAGCACAGCATTTGCAGAGATTACAGTAAAAGGACGAGCCACTTCCTGACAGTGTCTTCCTGTGCACCCCTCCCCCCTTTTTCCTCTGACCCAGGAAGCGCAAGCAGAGTTGAAAATGAGCGTGGGACCTGACTTTTCTGTTACAGGGCGGTAAAAAGGCGAGCGCGCCTGCAGAAGAAGAAGAGCCTTGCAGCTCATTGTGGAGACCAGGTCGCCTCTCCCTGACTCCAGGCACAATGCAGGCTGCTTCATTAACACTGAGCATCAAACTGAGTGACCTACTTCTGCAATGGCTTCAAAGGGGGACCATGAAAAGGGACGGGGAGCTTTGTGTTCGGGGTTCAGCTGTAGATAAACAAGGTGGCGGCCAATGAGAATGATAGACACAGTTAAACATCCTCACGTGATTTGTTATTGATTAAAAAAGGACGCATGATTTTACGTGAATCACACTAAATATTCAGAAATACTAAGGTGATTAAACTTCATCTCTAATCTTTCTCTGCCTAATCCTGAGAGTTACATTCTTTGCACACTTTACAGGGTAAAAAAAAACAACTTGTTGTTTGCAGGATTTGACACTAATCTCAATTACAGTTGATCCTGTTTCTCTTTCTCCACACCATATTTCTTTGCCTCCCTCCACACCCACGTCCTTTATATTATGCATAATGGATGTGAGGCCAGGTTCTTTTTGAACATAATATAGAGGGGGATTATTGTCCTGCGCAGGGTGGAGGACAATGCAGAAACCCACATGCCACAGATTCCACAGACTCACACACGTGTAACAGCAGACTGTACACAGGCCTCAGCCCACAGCCAGCCAGTCAGCTGACTGCTCCCTCCTTCTCTCCTTCCCTGCTCCTCTTTGAAAGCCCCTGCCCCAAGCCTCCCTTTCTTCATGGGGTTACTTGAAGCTTTCAGTGGGCCTCTTAAGTTCAGGGCAGACCTCCCTTTTTAACCTTGTGATCCTAAGAAAAATAGCTGGCAGTTATTCTGGGTTTTTTTCTTCTTTTAATAACTTATTTTGTATCCTGTTTAATTCATGTGCCAACAATTAAGCACTCTCAGGATGATTCATTTAAAAATTGACTCTTAAGTCAACAAAAAGAAGAAACTAAATTAAACTCTAGAAATTCTCTAATTTTATTGACAACTTTGAATAGTCTACAGCCATTCTAGCTCACTTCTGAGGCTCTTAAATACACAGTGGTGCTTGGTGCTAAATACAGATGTCAGCATGCGAGCATGCTCGCAATGACGATACTCAGTTTTGCTACAGTAATTTGCACTTAACTCAAAATGTAGCTGAGATGAATGAGAATGACATAAATCACATCACAATGACATTAAGTGCTCTGATGCTAGATTAAAAGTTTCCATCCAATAGTTGTAGAGATATTTCAGTATGGACCAAAGTGGCAGACCATCTGGCGTGACTAAGGATTATTTAAGTGGGTTATCTGTGGAATAAACTTCAATTTCAGGTAGCACTGATTCATTCTTTTGTTAATACTTGTGTATTATATATTTAGAGTATTGTATCGTTTCATTGGTCAAATTATCTCGGCTTGATCAAAGTCAGTAACTGAGGCCATTGTGGGGCAAATGTTAATTCATGGCACCATCACACACAATCATACATGAAACTCGCACTCAACCAGCAGGCACTTTCATCTGCTGTCGCTTGGCCTGAGGGGTGTTGTGTAAATGGTGGTAGAGTGAGATTTTCCACTTAGCAAATCAGCTCCTCCTGAATAAATACCGTCAGTGTGGTCTGTCAGTAGTTTCCACAGTATGCAAACATCAGGCACCAGATGGCACAATCAACAGGCTACTGATCTCACACTGTGTTAAATGAGATGGTAAGATAAACCTCTTCACAACGGGCAGCGTTTGCACACATTACTGCAGGCTGCCGCCAAAACTGCATAGTAATCCATAAAGCACTGGTGCATAAATACCCAAACTGCCTTATATCTGTATAGCAATACGAACCAGTGGCTTTTACACATTTCACCTTTAACAAGTTCAATTGCACTTTCTTGCAATTTACATGTTTTGAAATGAACGCAGAAGTTCTGTGCCAGTTAAACTCAGGGGTGCCACTTCCTGTTCCATTATTTAAGGTCACAGTTCACTGAGAAAAACAATGGCAGAACCAGTAAGATGTTAAAATACCTTGGGTGCTGCACACTGCCACTCATAGAACAACCATTATCCCAGGGGAACCAGTCCACCCAGTTGGCTGGTGGGGGGCCTCTCTTGTGGCAAAGGCACCACGATCACTAAGCAATTTTTAGAGGGAAAACAAAAAAAATCTCCATGACATGAGGGAGACAGGAAGCTGTAGCGGCAGCAGCAGCATCGCCCTCGTCCTGCCCTCCACCCACCTTCAGTTTTCTAGGCGGAGCGGTATAATCATCGATGTACAAACTCAACGCCCTCCACCCACCATGAGGTCTCTGGCTTATCTTTATCTGTCATTACAATCAGGGATGCTCACGCATGTGGATTGTAAAGTCAACATAAAAACCAGGGTATGACACAAAACATAATAACAAGCCGACTAATGATTTCTTTTAACATGCTGTGGGAATGCGGATTGGAATTAAATGACTTCATACAAAATTAAATGCACAAAAATGATCCATACACGGCATCTCCTATTGGTTGCTCCTCTTTTTCCAGCCCTGACCCTCGTGTTTTGCAGGGCGGGGATGTTAACACATGGCACTGTTTTCCATCCACTCTGCAGGAAATACATCATAGTTCATTGTGGGGGGACTGTCGTGTTTTTTTAACAGGAAAGTGCAAAAATAACTATTAGCCGGTGGTTCCAAGGCCCGGCGAGTGTGCCAACATTTAGGAATGCAGGGGTTGAAGTAGAGATGTGTTGATTTAATATCAAAGACAAACAAACTGGAGCTATTGTTCTTGATGAAAATCCATAAGGACTCTGCGGCTTTATTGACTGGCTACAGCAGAACCTTTCATTCTAAACACTGAGCTCGGTAGTAAGCAAGTAAAATGCTCACCGATAACAAAAAGCCTTTTAGAAAAGTAAATGCAACATCAGGGGCAGCAGGATGAAGTAGCGGGTCCAGCTACTTGCAGTGCAAATACTTGTATTGGAAGGCCTCTGCCCTGCTGAAGTGCCTTTGAGTGTCACAGCTGATCTGTAGGTGACCTTGTGTTGGAAGCAGGCATAAGAGAATTATGCCATTTTTTAAATGGTTTCACTCAACAAATCTGGGATATTTCTTAATATACATGCACTCATCTAGTTATGAGGGTAAAACAAACAACATATGATAGACTTTAGACAAGACTGAAAGCCTACAGCTATGTGAGGCTGTACTTAAACGCATCGCTGCTAAACATGCTAGTTGCATGCAGGTATAATGAGCTGAGGATGATGGGGATGTCATAAACTGTGCAGGTATTTGGTCGTAAACTTAAGTGTTGGACAAACTGAAATTTTAATTAATGTTATTACAGTTCACCCTGTGGGGGAAGATGAAAGTATGCGGCAACAGCTGTGAAGACATTTCTCTAGAAACCACAAATGGGAATGTTAGTGCTAGAGGAAAAGTCAAGGGATTGACGCAGTCAGAAGGACTCAGCCTCTGGAGATCATGAATATCTGTATAAAATTTCATGGCAATCCATCCAATAGTGGTGGAGATATTTCAGTCTGGACCAAAGCATTGGACCGACAGCGCTGACTGTCCTGTTCAGTCACAGCGTGATGAGTTTAAGACACTGATTGGTTGTCTGCACTTCTGGTTGGATGTCATTGACTGAAGGTATTGACATTTATCACAAACTGTGCATTCTAAAATCAATACCAGTAAAATATCAGATCTAACAAATAAAAAATGTGTTATTCAAAAATATGGAGGGACCACTGCCAGTTATTTGCAGATCTTGGCACTGAAAGCGCAACTAGCCTTATTATGTCCAACTCTCTGAGCTCCACTTGAACAAACGCAAACACCTTCAGCAAAAGGCCTGAGAGAGGGCAGAGGAGGAAGTGATGGGATAAAGAGCAGTGATCCCTTTCTCCAAGCTGTAGCATCCGCTGAGGAAACTCTAGAAGACAGGGACACAAAGATATGAGCGCACGGCTCAGGAATGGAGGATGTTTGACGTTGTTCCCAGCATTCCCTTCTCCCAGCCCCTTCCCCTCTGACACACTCCCCAACACTGATTGAGCTGTTTGTGTCGCCTCCTGTTATTGTCGCAGGAGCTCCTAACGGTGCGCTCCACGCTGCTTCCCGGGCTACACTCCGCGTGCATTCCCACCACCTATATGAGCACCTATATGCAGCAAAGTGCAGTTGAAGAGTTGCAGAAAGACTAAGAAAAGGAGGAAGGGGAGGTTAAGGGAGGTGTAAGTCATGGTACAAGCTGTGATGAAGCTTTTCACAAGGGGGTGTTCAACAATGAAAACTATATTTGATTGAGGTTCACAAAGGCATTTCCTGACATAACCTTGAAATTACATCTCAAGGGAATGCAGGGGTTAGAGGGAGAGCTGCAAACTGAAATACGAATTTAACTTTTTTAATTAGCCACTACTTTAGGTACATTTTTACTTTCTCCATCTGCTTTAGTTCATTTCTGCCCATCACGGCTGAGTAACTTCTTCAGCAAGACAATATCAAGACCTGGATTAACATGTTTGCTTTGCCAACTTCTCCCTTGTATTAAATATTTCCAATATATTTCCAGGCTGGAAAACACAGCTTTCAAATTTCGGGGCTGTAACAGGTTTTCCATGACTGTGGAATTCCTGCATAGACCATGAGTCACTGTGTTTTGTGCTAATAGCAGACTAGATTGTTCCCACTGTTTGTTCGGGAACAGGAAAAGATATATCTGAAATTTGTGTTGATCTACACAGTATTCCTGCACATTTCCACACTTCAACCATCAATGAAGTTGAAGGTCGCCCTGATGCCCTTAGCAGTCTCCATACTCAACATGATATTATTTGTGCAGTGCTCGACTTCAGGGTTGTACAGAGAGAACTGCTCTCAGGCTCGTGTAGGATGTTTACAGGCAGACTGGCTGGCTGGTCCTCTGCTGCTTTAGAGCTGCATGTTTCCTCACTGACACAGCAGAGAGGCGTGTGTTACCACTGACAGAGGAAACCACTCCAAAATATCAAAGGTTTCTGAGATGAGTTCAGAAAAACAGCTTGTTTTGCATTTTTACACAAGAAAAAATATTTGACTCTCTCTCTCACCCTGATAGGGAAAATGGGAGGAAAAGCATCACTTTCTTATTAATAATCATTTCTAATGAACAACTACCACTGATCATTAAATGTGCAGTCAATATAGACCTGAAATAGGATTTTTAACTGAAAATGGAGCAAAGTGTACGTAGTTCTATTCTGGTAGAGATGACAGTTTGCTTTACAAACCCAAGCACTCATCCATGCTGCCTGTCAGACAGGACTAAGTGAGTGGACGGTAATGTTAAGGCTGAACTGTTTACTGCGTTACCACTTCCACAAACCAAGTGAACACACTGCTGTCTAGATGGGAT
This sequence comes from Chaetodon trifasciatus, assembly GCA_037975065.1. Classification (NCBI taxonomy): domain Eukaryota; kingdom Metazoa; phylum Chordata; class Actinopteri; order Chaetodontiformes; family Chaetodontidae; genus Chaetodon; species Chaetodon trifasciatus. The sequence continues at coordinate 4,607,710 of JBBMOE010000011.1, forward strand.
CAAAGGATCCTTTGTGCAAACACATATAGGTCAGAAAGGTGCTGGTGCACTCTCTCTGTGGGTTAAATTGCTCAGTCATGTTGGACTGACCACATCGCAATGGGTGATGTCACACCAGGTATTTTGCAGCTGACAGTTGGGGAGTAGAAAAAAAAACACAGGCTAAGAACATTCATTTTACACCTTTCTATGTGTAAAAACCTTGAGGCCTATTAGTCTCTATTTATTCCCAATAATATGACAGTATTCAGCAGAATAAGATGGGGCCAGTTTTTAAAGTACTGTGTACAGAGTTTGAGTTGTTTAAGTGACCTTTTCCTGCTTTTTATGCAGCAATACAGAGCAATGAAACTGAAAAAGACAAAAAAAATTTTAAAAAGTTTCTTTTCCACTTTCTCCACATTAAGTAGAGCAGATGTTGCACGGTATGAATTCACTGTTTTCTTCAAATTTACACACGCGCATGTTTCACAGTTTTAGTTTTGATTTGGATGATGTTCTTAGTGTTGAGAGGTTTCACCGCACGTTCATCCTCAACAGCTGGATGATTCTGTGCGCGCGCACTCACACTGACAATAAAGCCTCACGCGCACGCGGTCACTCACCTTCCAGCCCGCGGAGCTGTTACTGTCTCCTTTATCGTTGAAGTACGGCACGCTCTTGACCATCCAGTCGTAGATCTGAGACAGCGTCAGCCTCTTCTCAGGTGAGCTGTCTATCGCTTTGGTGATCAGGTCAGCGTACGACATGTTGCCCCAGGCGTTACGACGGGACGAGCTGCCCTTCCTCTGGCCGGAGCTGCCCAAGGGTGAGACCCCAGGAGGGGGCACCTGTTGATGAGGCGGCAGCTGCGGCCCCGGGAGCTGCTGCTGCTGCTGAAGATGATGGTGGTGGCGGCGGTGATGTAGATGCGCACAGTTTCCCTCCCGACACTGAAAATCGTTGCAGGGCACAGGCGGTTTCTGCTCAGCATACTCTTCATAGTCCTCCTCCAACAAGCCGAGGTTACTGATGAACTCGGCGTTTCCTCCCGGCTCCTGCTGCACCGACGGTGCGGGGGAGGATGTGTTGGAGCTGGCCGGGTCGTTGAGCTCCGGTCTGGGCAGCGGCCAGGTGCAGGACCGCGGGCGGGAGAGAGGCTCAAATTCCGGGTCTATTTCGACCTGTTGTTGCGGTACCTCAGCCATGTCAGGGTCAAAGCGGCTCTTACTGTCACACAGACGCTCACATACAAAACAAATATGAAGTGATGAAAAAATAAAACAGGTGATAAAATGTTGCGTTCACACACCAGCTTCCAGTACTAAACCAGAGATTTGTAATTTCAAAGTCAGAACTGTTTCGTTCAAGGTCCTCAGTAAAGTTCACACCATCCTGCACCGACTAGTTGCAACTCTCAAGTCTGCCGCTCTGACAGCGACACCCGTAGAGAGTCTGATGCTGCCTTCACGGCCCATTCATAAACTCCGTCTTCTGGACCAGCCCCTTGACGGTGCATTCAAGTACTGTTTAGATGGGAACTGACTGTTAGAAATCAAAAGTGCATTATATTATATGTCTTTAAAAAATGCAGCCGAGCTTAGATAATAAATTAGCACACATTTATACTCTTCATATGAACTCCACAGCATTGTTATTAGGACCCGTGCAGACTCAGGGGAAACTGTGCATGAGCTTTGTCATGAGTTATTGTCCTGCACGACAGCCATCTAAACAAAAATTAACGTCTGTGTCAGCTAAGTTAAGCAATGAGTGAAAATACAGAAGGCCTCCTAGTGATTAACACCAGATTTATAGCCATATGATGAGTGATCGGTTTTTGGCTGGTTATGATGTTAATATCCAAAACACTGCCATTACTTCACAAAATGTTATGACACCACTTTAATTATAGGTTGGTCTGTCTAATCCTGTGCAATATATTTATTCCAACACGTCACTGCGTTGCAGAGGGAGCTTTTTTGATGGAAATATCTAGCTCCCAGCCTTGTTATAAACTTTCTCCCACCTTTATATGGAGCCACAGCTGTCAGTGGTGCCATCTAGTGGGTCATTTGCATCTAAGAAATCTCTGAACAGAACCATGTGTCTTTACACACAAACACGCCTTTTGTGCCTTCTATGGTCCATGCGTCTAAAACATAAACGTTTGATTGCCAACATCTTATCATGCCAATCTCAACTGTGTTTCAGGAAAAGTGAACAAAATGTGGAAATGAGGCACTTTCAAATGCCAAGCTCTCATTTTCCACACTTTCTCAGACAATAGATTACTGAGGGTGTTTTTAGACCACAAGGAATCTGTGTGGTACATTGTTAACATGTTTTTAACTTTAAAAGCACTTCCCTTGCAAAGGGCACAAAGTTCAAGGTCTCATTACGCTCCTACTGTAAACCTGATCTGAGCTCCAAGATGGTGCACACAGTTTATACTTTTTCCACAACCTGCCTGGGAAAACACCATTAATCATGATCACAGGTGTTTGTATGATCTTTGACACAATAACAGTACAAAAATATTTTCATCAACCCTTTTTCTTTGAGTGTGAAGGCCTTTAACAATCAATCCTGCCTCACATTTACACTGTTGTTTTTTTTTTAAATGCAACTACCCGCAAGCTTCTCTTGATACAAAAGTTAACTTTTTCTATAAATAATTTAATCAAGTTAATTGGTGTAATTCAACTCAATTTCTGTACATCTCTTAACTGCGCTGATACAACCATAATTACGTCTGGAAGAAATATAGTATATCCTAGATACAGAAAATCCAAATGTCTTTTCCTGCAAGTGTGTCACAACACTAGTGACACATTATCATTAGTTAACTGCCTGTGTGAACAAATAATGAGTGATGTGTGTAACTGGCAGAACATGAAGCAAAAAGCCATGACTGTACATTTGCTGCTTTATATTGTTGGTACACTTTGTACAAGCACTTATACGAGCAACATTTCACTTTCTCTCTGCACATTTGTGTGACAAGCCAACTCTGAGGTGATCAAACAGTGATTCTATAAACAGGAAATACTGTACAATGTTTGACACTGGGACACAGACTTGATGCCAGTCCACTCGAACAGGAAAAACCAAGCCGGGCCTCTATGGAACCTGTTAACCCACATGGGTAAACATGATCACAGCTGCAAAGCTCTGCTGAGTAAATGGGTCTTATTTTTATGAGTCCACAAAACATATCTAATTGTCTTAAGCTCAGTTGAAGTAAACGTCCGCCTCCTTGAGAACTTCCTCTTTTTCTTGGAAGTAGTCTCTGAACCAGGAAATGTGTTCCTTCTTCTGTTGGATTGTAAGATAAGGGTTTCTGGACAGACCGGCCACGACGAGCTCCATGAAGTGACGCACTGGTCCCTGACAGGGGAAACCCTCCTCCAAGTGTTTCACTAAGAAGATGTGTTCATCGAAGGAGACACTGGCTTCCTCCTCCAGGCCTAACACGGAGCAAGGGGACACTGTCAGTGCAGTCCCTCAGCCAAAATTCATTTTTTACTTCTCTATACATTTAACTAGAATACAATCATTACTCACCAGCTTCATTGTTGATTGGGTACTGCCACATTTTTCCCTCTTTGGTCCACTGGATCATTTCCTCAAGGCTGTTGCGGGGCATTTGGTCGGCTGACACAGTCAACTTATGAGCAAACTCCATGTCCCATAGAGTTGGCCGTGCTGAAAATAAGACAGCAGCATTACGGGCAGATGTCCCAGTGAACTCAAAACCAAAACTTTTTACACTGACTGACTGCATGACAACACGACTATGTGCACCGATGACACTCTATTCTCTTTACAGCTAGTTTGTGTTAAGCAACACATTTCATCGGTTTAAATCATCTACTGTGAGCAAACACAGTCACAGTAATAGTAGACTTAAAGAAGAAAATCAAAATTCCTTATTACCAACTGTTGATTCAACCCCTTTTTCATCAGCAGTAGGGGAAAAGATGTGAAGCCTTTTGCCTGAGAACAATTTCATCCTAAAAAAAACAACATGAGCATTAAAAACAAGGCGTATTTGAAAAATTATCTGAGTGGAATGTGATGGAAGTACTTACCTTCTTCTGTATCCTTGTCCATCTTCATCAAACTTGATCTGATTCACCGCCCAAGCGTTGTGTCGGTTTGCTGTTTTTCCTACTTTCATGTCAGCGATAATTACTCTGAGAAAATATTGTTGAATTTATGTTTATTACATGTGAATTTTCTGTTATACAGAATGGAAGTAAAATAAAAAGAATCACAGTGAAGACAGGTGCTAGACACATACCCGAGGTTGTTTATGTTGCCTTTCTTCTGAGCCTCAGTGACAGTCTCGTGCTGCCTCAGCTGCCTGAGCAGCTCAGACTCAGCCTGGCTGCGGTTAGGCAGGGTGGAGGCAGCAGCAGACGCAGCCGCAACCAGTTCAGGATTCAGTGTCTCACTAAATAACACAGTGCAGAGAGGCTGGAATAAGGGGATGAAGAGAGACCAAGGCTCCAGATATCCTCCCAAGATTAGGTTTTAGAGGAAATAACAAGTTTACAGACACAAAGTAGTGCTCTTTGTTGCTAATGTTGTGAAGAAGCAGAAAACTTAAGGACCTGCACTTTAACAAGGCAGTGCAACCTGGTGAATAACTTTTCCCACTTCAGCCCTTCCCCTCTCACCTCTGTGATGAAGCCTCTGCTGTAGCCTGCTGAAACATACTGATGGTGCTCTCCATAGCTGCTAGCTCTGACGTGGGTTTGGACTCAAAACTTTGCTGCCCTTCCAAGTTTTTGCGCTTCCTCTTATTAGTTACTTCCACCTTCATGGCTCCAAGAAGGTCAAGAAGACTCTCTTTCCCACTCTTAGCTGCACCAGTCTTCACTTCTTTTGGTGTTGCTGCAACATGTTCAGTTTTAACATCCATCTGCTGCTGTGTGGCACTTCCATCATCTGCCTGTAACACCATTGGTTCTTCACTTTGTTCGCCCATCTTGATGACGTTGCTGTCATCTTTAGCTTTCTGTGTGACCACAGCCGGAGTTTCTGTTGGGTCAGCCTCTTTATCTGCACTTGTTTTGTCATCTTGATTAGAGAAGGCAACATCATTTTTCTTTTCACAGAGTCTGACTGAACTTGTGCTGAGGACTCTGACTCCACCTCTATTTGCAACCCTGTTTTAGAACAAAACAGAGTTAATCTTCAAAAAGGAGCAATAGCACAAATATTCAATATTAACACTTGCCAATTATTATCAGGGGTGGGCAACACTGTTGTAAAATAACACCATGCCATAGCAGGGGTTTTCTGCAATATGATATTCTTTTCAATGTAATAAAACTGAAAAATACTTCATTACGTATTTCAGCAACAAACACTTAATTGTTTGGCTCTTTCTCCCTCAGATCACATAACGACGGTGCCCAGAAGACTTGAGAAGAACAATATACCGATCTTGTTTTGAATGCCTCTTCTCTTACCAGAATTCGCTTAACTTTTCTATCTTAACTGTTCTTGCCCAGTGAAAAACTAACATAAGAAGTTTGGATATGGCATAAACATCACTCTAGTCTGTGAGGCTGCACATGGTGGGAAGTAGAGACTACGGTAGCTTTTAAGTTAATAACACTGTCAGAGGAAGGTTAAGTTCTCCTGTCACAAGTTGATGGCTGGGTCCATCCTCTCTCGATGCAAACAGTTTTATATTCGTAAATTCATATACATGTTACCATGGAAACTACCTGCCAGTGATGCCCTTGAACAGCTCGAAGAAATGTCAAAATGTCCCACCCCATCAGAGCAAGTTTGAATAAGCTAATAGCTAAAGTTAGCTGCCTCGTCTTCAGCTTTTACTGAAAGCTATTTCGAATGTACATTGTTGTCAGTGTAAAAATGCTGTCCACATGTTCCTCGACAAAAATACATCACTCAACAACCCAGTAAGCAGTTAGCTGTCGACATTAACGTTAACGTAGTCATTCTGTTTCATAATGTCCCGTCAGTCAAACTCACCTTAAACCTGGCGCTGCAGCTTTGTCGCATTTAGCTAGCAACACACACGACTCGTAGACACTGGCTGAAACATTTCGAGTCAAGAATAAAAATCTTAACATGTTTGCTTCTTGCAATGTCCTTCCACGTTCCTGACGTTTGTCTTCGTTGCTACAACATAAGGTCGCCCCCATAAACTCGAGAAAATATTTGGTTCCGGTCAACGGGGAAGACTCTTTGTGTAAAGGGACGGTACTCTCTGTAGGAAACTAAAATTTAATTCAGATATAATGCCAAAATATCAAATTGTGGAATGTGTTATTTTGCCATTTAAAACACATTTTCTAAGGTGATTTATAATTATTTTTCGATAAACTGCTATTCATTCCGTGAGGTCCTCAAGTATAACTTAGTCTCGCGATACCATAACCTGAACGTGACTCAAAATGGCGATGGAATACGAGCGCTAATTCACGAACGGATTTCTCAGCTGCAAGCCGAGAATTAGTTACTTAATTATATCGAGAGATGGATATGCATAGAGAAGACATAGCTTTGCGAAATAATTATTGTTGCAAATCTCAACATTGACTGTATTCAGTTGTATAAGTTCCGGCTTCAAACTCAGAAAGGAGACAAACTTCCTACCAGGTAAAAATGTCAACGAATGCTACGTTACTAGCATGGAAGCTAACATACAGCAAATTTAGCTCACTGTAATCTTATATTAAAGAAAGATGCAATCGCCAAGTGGCTCAAAATTAACACTGTTTTCACTTTGCTATGAAGTTGTTGTATTTGAATGAATATACTTTTGGTGTGGCTTGTGTGGTGTAACGTATGTCGTGACCTGGTGTTATTCCGTCGGAGTGGTTAACCCGCTTTCTGTGTAGCTCAGTGTGTTTGTTTACACACATGAAGTATAAGAACCCATTTTAAAAAGTATTCATCCTTCAGTCAACCACCTTTGTCCTGCTACATTGTTTTACAACACTGAGTCAGAGTGGATGTAATCAGGTTTTTTGACACGGTTAACAGAGAAGACTTCATATTGCCAATCTTTACACTACAAATCCGGCTATATTAAGTACAGATATAAAACTCGTAAGTATCCCCTTCACGTCGATATATAATTTAGTCATTTTCTATAGAAACGATTGTCTTCCGTGTATGCGGATAGGACCGTATTATATCTATTTGGGCGCTCCTAGTGTTTTTCTTGCTTAAACTCTTGTCAAGTTGAGGATATTGAACTGCACTTTTCAAGTTATGCCACAAATACAATTGGATTGTGAAAACCAGTTATATTTAGGTCTGGACTTCAAGATATAAACATCCTGTTTACCGTTGTTTTCCGATTGCACTCGTGTTATCATGCACCTGCATGTCTTCCAGGGTGTCTGATTTTTGGCTTACGTCAAATATAACATTTGTTGCTTTAAAAACTTGATTACACTTTGTATCTTTGACTTTCTCACATGACCCTTGGCAACACTAGCTGAGATGTCATAGAAGGCTTTTTATACATTGACTTTCCTTTTATCATTGTCCTGTAAAGCTGCAGTGAAATACCCGGGCAGTACTTGTTGTATCTCCCATCTAGGCCATCAAAACCTGTACTTCCTTCAATGATTGGCCTCTTCAGTGGTGTCTCCGGCCTGCTCCAGGCAGACATATGTATACTGTAGCTGTGTCACATGGTTTTGAAAAATTAAGGCTGCAGTGAAAAACTAGTGTCCCCTTCATAAATGGAGTGCAGCTGTTTGATTTAGATTTTTTGTGCATACATGTGAGGGGTGATATTCACACCCGTGTACTTTGTCAGCCATGGCGGAGGAACGTCGGCAGAAGCAGTGTTCAGTCGTCCTGCCCACAGAGTCCATGAAGGCCATGGCAGAGTCTGTGGGAGTGGGGCAGTTGCAGGAGGAAAGCTGCATAGCCCTAAGTGAAGAAGTCAGCTACAGGATAAAAGAAATAGCACAGGTAAATCGTGCATGATTGAAGCACATATTTTGTTTATGAGTCTGTAAATAAACCAGTAACCACAGTCTTGAATGTCTTAATTTATGTCTGATCTGATATGAGCTTTCTTCCTTTGACACAGGATGCTCTCAAATTCATGCATCATGGGAAGAGACGTAAATTAACCACCAGTGACATAGATAATGCCCTCAAACTAAAAAATGTGGAGGTAAGGAAGAACATGCATGCATTCATTGAAAGAGGACAATTTTTTATTACTTAATTAAACCACCTGATGGATATTATCAAAGGAAAGCATGAAGTGGGTCTTCTGGTCTGGTTTCTTTCTGAACTCTATGTAAATCCCTCTCGTTATAGCCCCTGTATGGGTTCCAGTCGCAAGAGTTTATCCCTTTTCGCTTTGCAAGTGGTGGTGGAAGAGAGCTTCACTTTTATGAAGAAAAAGAAGTTGACCTCAGTGACATAATCAATACGCCGCTCCCCAGAGTTCCACTAGATGTGTCTCTCAAAGGTACCCATATAATCAGTGCTGCATGTTGTTGTCTTGTTTTGGCTGCATTGTTTGTAAGCTTACACATATGCTTGTTTGTTAATCCATAGCCCACTGGTTAAGTATTGAGGGGATGCAACCAGCGATTCCAGAAAATCCACCACCAGGTCAGTCCTGTCTACATTTCCTCCGCTTAGAAAAATAAAAGGACATCTAGAGGAACATTTCGTAATTTGTTTTTATTTACTGCATTTCAGCACCAAAAGAACAACAAAAGATTGAATCTACAGAGCCCCTCAAAGTTGTCAAACCTGGTCAGGAGGAGGATGGTACAATTCAAGGCAAGGGCCAGGGGGCAGCGGCTGCTGATGGCAAAGGTCAGTATCTTGTGTTATACTGAAATTAAATGTTGTAATTTTGCTTTAGATACTGCTCACCTGCCACGAGCCAACCGATTTATGAATGACTGTTTTGGAGGTACAAAATTAAAATGACAAAAAATTCAGCAACCAGCAATAGACTGCAGATGGATATTCGTCCAGTCCTCCAAACCAGCCTCCCACTTTGCCTCCTTCGTTCCTTCATAATACTTAATGATTATGTTTGCCTCCTTCATCCTGTGTCATCCCCTGTCTCCTTCAGGAAAGGAGAAGGGTCTAATAAGGCTGAAGCCACGCAGCACCCACGAGCTGTCTGTGGAACAGCAGCTATACTACAAGGAAATCACAGAAGCGTGTGTTGGCTCCTGTGAAGCTAAGAGAGCTGTAAGTCTGGCCTGTCTATATGCATGTATGATTTATTTTATACATGCTGAGTGACAACACATTTTATCTCATTTTGCAAGCTGTCAGGAAATCAGCAGTTACAAAATTCTGCCGTAATAGTTGTTTTAACCTTGTTGTCTGTCACTACTGTTTGTTAAATGTTTCCTCTCGTCTCGTTCAGGAAGCTTTACAGAGCATCGCTACAGATCCTGGACTCTATCAGATGCTTCCACGATTCAGCACATTTATATCTGAAGGGGTGAGCTGTTTTTCCAGCTTCAGCAAGTTTGACTCCCTTTGTATAAAACACCCTCTGCTGAAAGCACTGACGTTATTCTGTCTTCAAAGGTTCGTGTAAATGTGGTGCAGAACAACTTGGCCCTGCTGATTTATCTCATGCGGATGGTCAAAGCTCTAATGGACAACCCCACTCTGTATCTGGAGAAATATGTGAGTGCAGAACACAAACAAAATGTTGGATTAGTTGTTTGAAGGTTACAACCTCAACAAAAACTTTCATTCCAATCTTCTCATTTTCTGTCTGTGTTTGTAGCTGCATGAGCTCATCCCAGCTGTGGTGACGTGCATTGTGAGTAAGCAGCTGTGTTTGCGACCAGATGTAGACAACCACTGGGCTCTACGGGACTTTGCCGCTCGCCTCATGGCCCAGAGTTGTAAAACCTTCAGTACTACGACCAACAACATCCAGTCACGTATTACCAAGACTTTTACAAAGGTGAGTTTTTGGGTTGTGTATTTTGTTCCACGGATAGTTTTAGAACATTTTCTCCAATCACAGATACAGTATGTTTGGAGTGATCACTTGTTCCAGATCAGCATTACTCTCTTCATTTAGCCTGGACACCACTGTTTAAAACACTAAACCAGACTGACATGTTTCCTCAGAGTTGGTTGGATGAGAAAACCCAGTGGACGACTCGTTACGGCTGCATCGCTGGACTTGCTGAACTCGGAGCTGATGTGAGTGTGATTCTGTTTTCCTTGGGTCCTTATCACTTTTACTCTTTTGGATCAACACCAACCTCCCGATTTTATCCTTTTGTAGGTGATTAAGACGTTGATCCTTCCTCGGCTTACTGTAGAGGGTGCTCGCATCAAAGCAGTGATGGAAGGACCGGTGGTCTCCAATATTGATAAGATAGGAGCTGACCATGTTCAAAGCCTGTTACTGGTAATACATGAACTTCTGTGATGCATTTGTAAGCTTAAACAGTCCAAGCATTTCAAGAAATACAACATGACATTCACCACTACTTTGTTTCCTATTCACAAAACGTGTTTGTGTTTCAAAGAAACACTGTGCAAGTGTTATCGCCAAGATACGACCTCAGCCTGACAACATGGAGCAGTATCGGACAGACTATGGATACCTCGGCCCCATGCTCTGCTCCCATGTAATGAAGGCCAGGACTCAAGCAGCGCTGCAAGCTCAACAAGTGAACAGAACCACGTTAACAATCACCCAGGTACATTTAATACTCAATTAAAAAATGTTTGAAAAAAAAATTAAGTTGCCATAAAAACATTGGTATGTGTCATTTAGGCATCACACAAACATTGCAGTGATGGGAGAGGAAGCCAGCACACAGCTGTTTCAGTCATGAGTGATGGTTTTCTTTCTTGCAGCCTCGTCCCGCCCTCACAGTCTCACAAAGTGGGTTAAGTGGGTCGGCAGGGCCACGCACTCCCAGCATCATTAAGGTCCCAAGCTCCCTCACCCTGATGTCCCCTCGACCGGGGACCCCATCGCAACCATCTCCCCCTGCAACAAAATACATCGTTATGGCAACCAGTGCAGGAGCCGCCTCGACTCAGCAGGTAGGCCTTATTTCTTATAAAGTACCTTCACGTGCCTATATTTATAAAATCATACGATCAAAATATTAATTTTTTAAAATGTATTTAACCTTTTTTTGTCCCAATAAAGCAGAATAAACAAAAATGATGAATAAAGACATGAAAGTGTATACTTTTCATTAGTTATTGTCATTAGAGTGATTGGTGTGAAACCGGTCTCAAAGTTCATTTTCTGTCTATAGAAGCCAGACCTCAGAGTATGAATTTACATCTCTCCCTTTATCTTCCCTCCAGGTAATCACCATCAGCTCTTCCCAGTCAGCCTCACCGGTCACTAGTACAGTTCCCAGTGCCCCGTCGACCTTGCAGCCTCTGGTAAAACTGGAGCCCAGCGGTGGACCTGGACTGACCGCTTCACGACCTCTGCAGAAGTACATAGTGGTATCTCTGCCCTCATCTGCCTCTTCCTCTTTGGAGACTAAGAGCTCTGTGCTACCAACCTCTATTTCCTCTACCCCAGTAGAAGCAGGGTTGAAGCTAGACAGATCCGAGTCTCCTGGAGCGAGCACACAGTCACCACACTGAGACTTGCATATGTAGTGGAGGGTTTTTTTTTTTTTACCATGTTGGTGCAGCTGAACACACAAGGAGGTTTGTTTGGGCTGAACTTGTAGGGGTAAACTCTGCAGTGGTATGAAGGGGAATATCTAATATCTGAACTCTTGACTGATAAAGAGCAAATGTGACATTGTAAATATGTTAATGCCCAATGAAAACTGAGGTCCATTTGTGAGATCTGTAATGTTTCAGCTTATATTCTAATTGATTTCATGTTCTGTTTTTTTTTACTCTAAAATAAATCAGATTTTGTATGAAATTCTTTATCTGGAAGTGATTTTATGGATTGTTAACAGGAGCCTTCATGAACACCTGTGGAAGAAGTACATGAGCCTGAAAAGAAATCAGTTAAATTGCAGCTGATACTTGAATGTCACCCTTTGTGACAAACAGGTGCATATTTATCAGCAAGGTCAAAACACACACTACCCGTCTCCAGTCTCTGGGGAGGGGCATACACTATAAATACTATATTCATGTTGTTTGCATGTTTTGTATGTAAGTAACCAGTAACTCTGCTATGCTATATTATATAAATATAAAAGTACCATAGCATGGAAAGACTTAAAAAGAGTACATCAAAGGGGTAAAAGTATTTGAGTAAAAGTGATGGTTACATTCCACCTCCTCGTCCTGCCAGTCGTCGGCCAGACTTCCAGAAGTGCTGGCATAAACATTTTAAAGAAGGTGAAAAATGTAAATGTACAAGACTATGCTGCAGGCTTAAGTCAACTACGACTCCCAGTGAGCATTGCGGGAAGAACCCGCAAATCCGCGAATTGCAAACCATTTGTCAGGTGATAATAGGCCAAAATGGTTGGTAGTTTTAATGTTATAGTATTGATTTTACTACAGGTTACTGATTTAAATAACCAATTCAAAATAAATGTATAAACCGGCACGTATTATTTGGTTGTATTTTATTTTGAAGTCCAAATTTCACCGAAAGTATTTCCTGTGTGTTCGGCGTGTTCAACGTGGTTCGTGGTATTACTGTTCACTGAGGAAGAGGACGGTTGGTCAGTTCACACTCACTCTTTGCTGTTGTTGTTGCTGCTGCTGTAGACATGAACTTCAAAATTCGGTCTGCAACTAAAGAAGACTGCAAAGAAATATCAAGAATGATAATGGTGAGAGTATTTCCGGGTTGTTGAAAGAAGCCACCGTTACTCTGTGTAGATGCTGCAGGTGTTACAACTGAGCGTCACGTTATGCCGCGATGAGTTGATACTCTCCCTGTGCTGAAATCTCCCAAATGTCAGGCGACACACATGCACTCATAACCTTTGAAACCCCCCTTTCCTCAGGAGTTGGCGGTTTATGAAAACATGCACGACCAGGTGAAGATCTCTCATGAAGGTAACTTTATATTGAATGAGTGACAGAAAAAATGCCGTATTTGAGAGTACGCGGGAAGCTTGCATATGCTTCGGCTGAATGACAGAAAACATTTAAAAAGAGCCCTTCAGTGTCACACTCACATGTTGATTCATTACAGAAGGCTAAAATACCATCCGCCAGGCAGATTATGAAATACTGTTTTATGGCTTGATCTTCTCACGTGAGGTCATTGACGCAGCTGATGCACCTCTTACTCTTCACATTTAAGCACATGTGAAACAAAGTCACAGAAACAGGTTTAACTTAATGGACACATCACCCTTTGCAATGCAGACAGTTACAACTGTGTTTTTGCTTTGTGTCTGTAGCGTATAAGGTCCAGTGTGAGATTAGTTATGATGGAGTAAGTAGTGCAAGACTTTGCAACCAGATGTGTACACAATAACAGGCGTCCAGTAATCAGTAACCACAGCCTTAGTGTTGGATCTTGTATGTTTGTAAATACATTCAAATTCTGAATTTGACCCAAACATTTTTGGAATTGGGGTTGTTAAAGGTACCTTGTTGAGTTCTTGACCATTAGTGGTGCTGTAGAGTGTTTTGATGAGCGGGTCCCACATTTGTTTGCATCTCTTGGTCCTGCCTGCGTCCTCTCCACACACCTCCAGTACATGCATGATGTGGTAGAAATTTCTGCTGACTGAAGATATGTTATATGGGAATGCAGTGTGCCAATAAATAAAGAATAGAAGAAGAAACATCCAGGACAGAACTTTGCAAAAGTTTGCAGAGCAATGTGACCATGTGCTGGGATTTTAGCTGCTATTAAATAAAAATTTGAATTATTATCCTCAAGCGTGTGAAGTATTGATGCTTTTGGCGTGTCCTGTCACTCGGGTTCTGATGACTACCAATATTACATCTAATAGAAAAATGTCTTGTTTTACTTGTTAGAGCTGGAGCGCGATGGCTTCTGCGAGAATCCCTTCTTTGAATGCCTCGTCGCAGAAGTACCCGAGGAGCATAAATCAAAAGATGGTAAAGTGTTGATCACAGCTTTTTCCATGCTGCTCTTCCTTATCGAGCAGCTCAGCTTTGAACTTGTCGGCATCTGGTGGAGATAAGAGGTTTGTACCGCTGCACTTCAGATATGCCCATTTAGTAGCCAACAAATTATGACAGCGAGTCAAGTGCGGTCTCATAAATCAGCGGTGTCAGATGTTGTTGATCTCTTCCCTCACAGCGTGAAAACTGAAGGAAGGTATCGTTCAGTGAACAGTGACGTCCCAGCTGTCAGATTTAAGTTTGAATTCTCATCTATTTGCTTTAGAAGCAGTAATACACTGTCATGTTATTAATTCATGAACACGTGTCCAATTTTTCAGTTTATGGTTTTTCACAGACTTTAAATAAATTCACAATTTCTTTGCTTAACACAAGAGCACTTATTCCACCATATTTGTGGTCATTTGTCCTTTTCTGGTATTCTTCCTGCTTGTCTTTTTGATTGCTTGCTTCCTTTTGTTCATATAGGGTTCACAATTGTCGGGTACGCCCTTTACTTTTACACTTACAGCACATGGAAGGGACGGTCAGTGTATCTGGAGGACCTTTATGTGATGCCAGAATTCAGAGGTAAAATGTGTGTTGAATTGTTGCCAACAAAGCCTGAAAAGAAACGTGGTTAGTTGTGTGAATCATCTTGTCTTAATGTCGCCTCTTTCTGTAAAAATATGTTCACCCATTTATTGATTTCCTTTATAGGGAATGGCATTGGCAAGGGTTTACTGAGCAGTGTCGCTCAGGTAAGAGTGGTTTTGTTGCCCACTAATGTCCAGTTTTCTGAAAAGGTCAAGTTTGATTGCAGCTTTGAAAGTATTGCTGGTCTTTGTATGAGATCAGCTGTCCTGTGTGTTTCACTAAAAGACTTCTGTTTGCTCAGATAGGGAAAAAGAAGCAGTGTGTGCGGCTGCAGCTGTCTGTGCTCGACTGGAATACTCCCTCTCGAGACTTCTACGCTGCTAAAGGAGCTCAAGACCTCACCGTCAGCGAGGGCTGGCACTTTATACGATTTGACGGACAAGACCTGGACAATTTAGTGAATGAAGCACCTAAAGATTAGAAGTTTGCTAAAGGAAATTTACTTTCCTGTGAAGAAAAAAATGTAGCTGGTTTGTTTTCGTCTATAAACATTCTCCCTCTGTAAGACAGTGCCAGAATAAGCCCTTGGAGAGTCCCCTCTCCAAAATTATGTCCTGATTTAAAGGCGATCATATTTACTAGAAGCTACGTATTACTTATGAATATTATTTTAAATACTCTAATTTATAAAGTACCTTTGGATCTTTCCTTCCTTCCCATAGCTCAATGTGATCTCAGTAAATCCAGTCCCAGATGTGTTACCGTGTACTTCCACTAGGTGGCACATTTAACTACCTGACGTGTTTGTGCCTTGTATTTCTGCATGATCTGTCCCTGGATGAAGACAATCTGTATGAGATACTGTAAAAGTGGTGAGTCAGTCAGCTGGCTTACTGTTTGGTTTTGGAAGGAAGCATTCTCTTGATTGGTCCACCGTTTGTGAGCTCCATATAAAGTGAAAACATACATGATATGATGTGACATCTCTCTGAGACGAGTGTGCAGTCAAGAAATGTCGAGGTTCAGTGGTCCACACGTTCAGATCTGTGTCCTGAACGCAATCTGTGTGCATTTTTTGCTTTGGTTAAAGGAGTTAAAGGAGAGGATGATGTGCAAACGTGCACTGTAACCCAAAACTCCTTCATTTGATCATGTCAACTGTTATTATTATTATTATTATTATTATTAATCATACTGAGTCAAATTGCTCAGCACCTCTAGTCATCACTCTGTTGGAAATCATAGTCTCTCATTTAGTGCAATCAGCCACAAAAAATGATACTTATTTGTGTATAAAATGTACTAACATCCACAGAAACACATTTAAAATCACCCACAAGGAAACTGTATGACATCACATTTAAAACATACACATATGCCAAAAAAGATTAAAATTCCCCAAAACGATGTGTTTCCATTTACTTCAGCGCTGTTACTCAAGTGTTCTGGGTCAAGGTGACAGTCAAAATCACACAACCCCTGGTCTGCTGTGATTATACATTGGACCAATATATATAATCAAAGTACATCAGGAGCTGCAAGGTAAAATGATGTCATTATTGAGCTTTCTCACAGCTTTTTTCTTACAGTCAAGTAATGCTGTGGCAATCACACTAAAAGAAAGGGAAAGGTTTGCTTATTAAAGGATCGAAATGGTTCTATATATGAACCCCCACCACATGCTGAACATGTTAAATGTGAGTATGTAACATGTTTATGCTATTCCTGAGACTAATTCTAAATTATAGCAGTAATCAACACTTGAAATTGCTTTCCATCAGCACTGTCACAGGTTTCATTATGTTGCAGTTTCTCTCAATGGTACACAGACGCAATTTTCACAGTACATAAACATTATAAACTCATATGTAGTAAATATGTATCACAAAGGTTCAGATTGGATAAAGCCTATAAATCCAAATCAAATCAAGGTTACTGCTCTGAAACTGTGCAGTGATAATGAGTCTGCAGGTGTTTTCAGCTCTAAATGCTGTCCTCTCATAGGTCAGTCAGAATGATAATCATTGCTCATTTTTTCGAAAGAAATCTTGAGCAGACTCCAAACCAGCTGGCTTTCCCTCCACAATCCCTTCTCACACATACGCATTTCTTCCGTAGTTGCTTGGGACGGACTGAGACGTGGCCACAGTTGACAGCACATGTCCTCTGGAGGGTGGTTGGTATGGATACGGTCTAAAACACAAAAGGCGCGTTTCAGTCTGCACCAATTGCTGCGAATGCACCAGTTCTACTCTACGCAGTGAATCAATGCCAAACCTCTCAGCAACACATACTTACCTTTTTTCATTGGGTGTTGTGAGTTTGCAAGCGCACATCAGGCACGAACCTCCACAGATGGCAAGTATGGCTGAAGACCAGCCAATATACAAGCCCTCTCCAATCTCATACCTGTGGTGCAATAACATTTAACATACGTGTTTCCATGTATTAATATTGAATCCACTGTAAACAATAACGTCACATTGTGCCTTTCAGCTCTTGTTCCTTTGAAAGACTGGTGCAGACTGTATTGACTTACTTTGTCCCGGGATAAAACTCGTCAAAGAACTGCTGGGTGATGTTGGCTGCATACCAAGATACAGCAATCATGGTGCACATCCCTGCAAAACATTGTTTACTTTAGACTAGTGACATGTTTTTTCAATGCAAACAACACATAGAGTCACAAGCTGAGATAAAAGGTCAAAGGTTTGAGCAGAGTTTAGTAGAGGTAGTAAAGTGATAATAGGAGTAAAACTGTAAAACCTAATGGGGCTAAAATCATTTCATGCAATGTTATGGGATGATTTATGAGGTCCGTCAAATGAAGCAAAGGCACCCGCTCACAGCTGCACGAATCACTTTGTCACAAGGCAAGACTATGCCTTTACAGCCACTCCTGCAAGTTCTATGTGAATAGAATATGATCACTATCTAAATAAAATAAACATTGTAATGATGTTTAACAGCCTTTCAAATGAAACTGAAAGAGATAGCAGGAGTATTTTTTTCTCCTCTTCCTGCATCACTTTTCGTATTTTACATAGTGTGACCTCTTCTTATAATCTGCACACTTTTGGTAATGGCAGGCTTTTGTGCATCAGGAGGTCTGTTAGAGTAAGGATAACCTTTTGAACTGTGGAGATTGGAGGGCTGCATGTTTTGTGTTCCACATGAAGTGAGACTCTTCATCTTAATCCATTTCTTAAAACACTTGCAGAGACCATATGTCTAATATTGGACATTTTAAGCCATTCTGAGTCATTTTTAAGTACTTTAGACTGCAGTGACCTCTCCTTTGAACATTTCCTCATTCTTGTTTTGTCACATTACACCCTTCCTGAAGTTTTTACCCTGTAGTAAAAAGAACACTCCTCCAACTGCAGCGATCCTCCCCTTCAGGACGTAGTTTTCACCTCCTATTTTTGAGCATTGCATTCCTACGAGAGTAGCCACGAGCCCGAATGTCCCAAACACAATGGCAGCAATCATGAGCGCCCGGGAGGCCTGGATGTACCCTGTGTACAAACATAAATATACACAATTATTTGGTAATAACATGTTCCATACACACACAAATCAGTATATTTTCAGCACTGAAAAAAATTTAATAAGAATAATGTCAGGCATCACATGTTTCTTATAGTGTTGAAAATGAATGCATTATCGACAGAGATGACATTTGCTGTCAGTGCGGGTGGCAGGACCCTCGAAGAGGCTCAACTGACATGGTCAGAAAGCAAAGCCTGTTCAACACAACTTCAGCCACTACACAAAACAAAAAGTATATTCCTCAGTCTCTCCAAACATCAAGAATTTTCCAGAGGATAAATAGAGTCATGTGTAGCTCTGTAGCTTCAGCTGGATGAAGGGGAGCTCACAGGCTTGATTCCTGACTGATGCGTCAGCCCTTTCAATTCAGTCCCCCACAAACATGTATGTGTTAGCAGTGAAGCATGTTTCTGCCTGTGATGAGACGAGGGCCTGACAAAAACAGTCAACACTGCAGCTCGGCGCTTCACTTGTCTGCTGTATCACTTTGGTAAATGTTCATGTTTGCATTAATTTGAACTGAAACCTCAACAGTTTTGACTAAAGTAGTTAAAAACCAGTTTAAAGTTTGGGTTCACTGTGGCTGCCTTTGCTTATCCTCTCTCATTTCATCATATCTTATATTCCCCCTCTTTACTGCATAGTGTAGCCATTACAGTAGAATGCTCCTGATAGGGCTTTAAAGGTACACTAAAGTCCCGTCTACAGGACATCAATGGCAAAAAAAATCAGCCATTTCTCCGCTGTTGCATTAGGTCCAGTTTAAGATTCATTGTGAATCTTTTAGGGGCAAACTGATTTATTACACATGAGACTGCCTCCTTCACACACTGATTAACTACAACGTATTTCTTTCTTTTTTTTTTAGAGATCACGTTTTCTGTGTGACTGTCATAATAATAATCTCATTCCTGGTGTGAATGGATAAGCATTTAAGTCAGATAAGTAGTCATCAATACTGATAAAGCAATTTCTGCGTTGGCCACATACCATTAAGTGCGAGCAAAGATGGAAAGTCCCGGCAGTTGTGAACTCCCGTAGAGTCGGTTGCACAGGACATCCATAAGTTTTCATAGATGGTTGATGTGGTAATAACGTTACCATCCACTGTGGAGACCTTCCAGTATCGATTTGGAAGGGCGACCCCAACCATCAGCCAGCCCAGAAACCCCAAGAAGAAGGCAAAAGCTTCCACTATTGCGTTCATTATTCCCTTCTTTCTTGTCTCCGACCCGTGTAGTTATCCAGAGAGAGAAACACTCTATACAAACGTTGACTCTCCGAGATATCTTCCTGCACAAACGTGTGGATTTGCTGGCCCCAAAGCTTCAGTGTGCCTGACCGATTCCCACCACAATGCAAGCTAAGATGCTACAGAAAACTCCAAATCAATGATTAATTCCAGATAGCCCACTCATGATTTCCCCTATTATCCTCAACTCTATTGAACCTTTTCAAAGGCTCCAAATGTTTGCCCAACTTGACAACAGAGAGGTGAAGTCCAACCTTCCAACCTGCTTACCAACGTCTATAGACTTCAAGCTATTCGTCACCTTTTGACGTCTGCTTTGAACGCTGTGTCAATAATATCAAACCGTTATTGATGGGATTCAACTCTGGTTTTGGCTCCTCACTTCGCCCTGTGTGCAAGGGACGATGGGAAAGTTCATGGCATTGAGGGGTGAGTGGTGAGGGGTGCATCCCCGTATACTGACCTGCAGATGACCACGTTTGCTGACCCTCAGATAAACCTGGTCACTTGTCTGACAACTGAACCCAAAAGACTTCATTAGTTTAGCAAATGTAGTTCGTTATCTGGCCTTTATCATCACAGAGATGAAGTACCACTGAAGCCTTTTGGCCACACACACAAAAAAACGTTTCACTCACTCTTTTTCAAATGTTTTAAACCAAAGCACAAGAACAATTTGACTGAAGTGCTTTAAGTCAAACTTTATGCACATTTCTAACGACATCGTTTTCGTAGCTTTCTACTGGATTACACAGTGTCAACAAGAATGAAGTACTATTTCACAAGGGCTACAACAGCTTGACTTAACTGCTTATTAAATACAGCATGCAATAACCACCACCATGGCAGTTCTAAATGGGTGTCCAACATGCATTGCATTAAATTCAAAGGATACAGCGGAATAAGAGCACCTTTACGTAATGACAATAAGGTTGGTTAATGATGAGACTATTTCCTTTTACTGAGACTGTGCACACCTAAAATATATGTAATCAAGTACAATCTATAGCTCTAAAGTCCTCTTATGTGTACAGCCTCAATAAAAAATAACATTTACAAGCAAACTTTCCAGAGCTATTGGATTAGATTGCACAGCTGCTGCTTTTTGTCACATCACTGTAGATTACAGCAGAGGCATTGCATTACATTCTGTATGTATATTATCTTTCTTGTTAAGAACGGCCTGTCTGGGTCTGTATGTATAGTTCATGATGATTTACACCCTCTAAGAAGAAACATACGTGCCTCCATCAATCAGAGGAAATAAAGCTGTATTTCTCTCAGTATGACGTCGTACATTAGAATATGCATACTCAGCTGTTACATAAAGCTGAATCATCAGAGAAAAACTGAAAGCATAATTTAAAAATATTAAAAGAATCTCAAGCAAGTTATTAGTTACTGGCAACACTAATATCTTCTCTCTTTTTTTGTCAACAGCAGATAAAAAAAAAATCAATGACTTTTCTGGTATCTTGTAATGTACACCTTAATGATCACAAACATGCTATTAGACAATTACTACTTCTACTTTTACTTACCCGGGAGAGCAAAAAGGGATGGAAAGTCACGACAGTTATAGATCCCCGTTGAATCACTTGCACAAGACATCCAGAGGTTCTCATAGAGTGTGGAGGTTGTAATTACGCTGCCATCTGTGGTGGATTCTTTCCAATACTGATCTTGTAGGGATATGAAAATCATTATCCAGCCTGCAAAACCTAGGAAAAGTGCTATAACTTCAATGATCTCTTTCATCCTGAAAGCAATGTTCTATTAATAATTAGCAAAAGTAATAGATATTGCCTCTGTGAGGAGCTCTATTCACAACTTCTGTATCTGATATACATTTTGGGAGTGTGAGACCTGACTCAGGTTTTTTTTTTTCTCGTGCACTCAAACCTGGACTAATTTGACCATTGATTTGTTGCTGTAGCTACATTATAAGTCTGCTATTCCCGCCCAAAATTGATGACATTTCATGTGCCTGGCACGTTACCATAGAAATGTGAGTATACAATGAGCTTTTTTTTTTCCTCTTTTGATTGGCACTGGAGGTACAGATAATCTCAGGTATCACAGCTTTAAATCCACAAGCCAGGAGTTAAAAGACACTGAAGCTTCTTTTGGAGACACTTAATATGACAGTTAATTGTATATTTATGTGGTGTTTTAAGAAGCCTCTCAGGAGCACTTAAATGCAGAATGTATGCAGGTTGAAATAAGTAAATCAGAGGAAGGATTAATGATGTCGTGAATAACATCTTATCAAATGATGCTCTTATGGCACTGTAGGTTTACTCTGTGGGTATCATTTGTCTTTTTTTGGTTGCTCACATCATCTTGTCCTCCTGTCTGTGTCCCCTTTTGAGGAAATGGTAGCTTGTGATTTTAGGGAGGTCATTTGAAGTTCCATAAGCAAATACTAATGTAGAAATGCTGAATAGTTGGCAGAGCAAACACTGTTGATGGGTGATTTATTGAAGGCAGAAAGTGTCTATTTTAGCACTGGTTAAGCATTAACGAGTCTGCAGCGAGACAAAAGATGCGTTGAAACTCTTGCTCTTTGTAAGTCCATTTTTTATACTGGAGCGTATAGATTTAACATTGATGCCTGTTCTTTGGAAACATTGTGTGCTGACATAGTACAGTGTTGTCACCTAAAAGAAGCTGGCCAAAGACCAGGCTGTTCAAACACACCCTTATAATGAACTGGTGCCTCTATACGTTAAGTAGCATATGGAAGTGTGCAAAAAAAAAAAAAAAAAGCAAGATTTAGAAGCTCTGATGTGCATACAGAGCAATTTTGCATTGAGTGTTTGCAGAAACCTCCCATATACTCTGTGCAGGCGACCCTTAAATGTAAACACAGATGTTTGCCTCTTGTTTCAGTCGAGCAAGTCTTTGTTTATGAGAAACTTCAAACTCACCATTTACAGTCTCTATCTTATCAAATGCGAATTCTCTTTAGCCAACCACTAATCAGAGGCACAGTTCAAAGTACTGTCATATACTTAACAGTAGTGAACAGACATTCAGACTTTAACTCATAATCTTTCAGCTGTTAATATTTTATTCCGTTGCCCTTCAGTCAGCTGAAGTATTTATTCGGTTGTGTACGTGCTGACCTCCCTCCTTAAAGGGAAAGTTCGCTCAAAACCAACCTGAAGAGGTTTTTTGATTTTAGCCTTTGACACTGACCAGGACCAGGACCGTGAGGCTCACATCAGACTCTGAACCCAGAGCAAATACATGTTTGTTATCATGGCCATGATTTTCGGCTTTCAGTGATTCCACCTTAATCTTGACTGTATACTTCAGCAGACAATAGCTGAAGCTGACTGTCCAGTGGAAAAATGTTGAGCTGCTCTAAAGGAATATTACAATGTAATATAACATTTTTAACTTTTAATATCTTAAACTGCTGTGAACTAGAACACAAAGTGAGTCCACCAGCAGCCACTAGTGCGATGTGACTGACCATGTGACCACGATGCTGCACAACATCAGCAACCAGAACTGCGGTCGTGCACAGAATGACACTGATCGGTAAATGAAAGCAACTCTTTGGCTGACTTTTATCATTTGAAATATCACGTGACTGAACAAACCTTTGTGCAAATCTCCACTGACCTAAATTTAGATTGTGATTCATGTGTGGGTTCAGTAATGTGCTCTCACTAAAACCTGTTTAAATAATGTCATGTTTGTATAACTCTGAACAGTCAGTATTTGTGTACTCTATGTAATAGTTTCGATGAAGTCACTGCTTCAATATGATCTTATCTATCAGCGTGATCGATAACAAGATTGTCACTCTCTGCGTCTCTGTGTATACACACATAAACAGAGAAGCTTGAAAAATCTTTGATTTGGACCATTAAGTAGTTGCTGGCCTCGTGTAATGTAACTTTTAGACAGCAATGGTTTGGCATGGCTCTATGAACGTCTGTCAGTCAGTCCACCACTGGTTCAGACAGAAACATCTCAACAATGATTTGATGGATTGTCATGAAACTTTGCACAGAGGTTCCTGGTCCCTAGAGGATGAATCTTATCGACTCTGGTTATCTCCTGACTTCTCTTATTTCACCACTGTGAGATATTTGTGTGTTTGTATACGAACAAATATCTGCAAGCAATGACATTTCCCATCAGCCTCAGCTGTACTTTTATGGCTGCAGACTGTCAGTCTTATTAAACATTTTTCACCAGTGTTTTGAAATGTCACAGATGATAATGATGATGTGATGATCTTTCACCGCTGCTGGCATTAATTGAGAGTGTGGCTTTTTTTTTAATCGTGTTATCGGCCATTCTGGATTCATATCTGTACTTTCCCGTGGCACATACAGTATAATTAATACAGTTACAGTACAGAATATCATCTCACGTTCACTTTTACTGCTGAATTGCTCTGAGTGTTAATTTAAGATTAACTATTAAAGATAGATCTGAAATGTGCTGTGGTTTAATCATTTACTCTGCAACATAAAAGTAGTAGTAGTATTGTTTTCTACTATCACAGAGAAGAGTGGCTTGATGTACAACAGCATTAAAGCCATATTAAATGCGTCATACTAAGATGATGACCTGTTGTTTTTACTGGAATGTTAAATTGGTTCCTGGATGGGGAGTGATAAAAAACATAGATCCAAAAGTGTAAACTGTGATGAGTTTTATTCTTTTGGTATTTCTAAGTCATAGAAAGGACACTCAACACATATATTTATGCTTTGCAAGGTTTTATTGATTGCCTTTAATTCTTATATCTACAATATTTGTCATAATAATAACTTAAACACTATAAAGGAATAATAAGGACATAATATTGCGATGTCAGTACACTTTTCTTCAGTCCAAATCAATGATATTATATAAACATTGCATGTGGCTTCTTTACAAAATAATTTCTATTTAATTTGTTTTCAATTACTAAACAAAAATATTGTACATATATAGTAAGATTACAGCAGTCATTATTAGAGCAACCATATTTACATTTTTGTTACATAATATTTCAACTATGTGACATTTTACCACACCTCTTTTACAGCAACACTATCAGTATCACAATATAAATACATAATGATACATATATATAAATATGTATGTGTATATATATATTATGTAAATACATGAATAATAATTCATTACAACAATATCAGGTTATTGTTCACATTACAGATGATTACAGATGAGCAAGTGGCACCAAATGAGCACATACCAAATCTAAATGTGTTTAATTTCAGCAGATCTCCTTCTCTCTGCTCTGCTGCCGTCTCTCAGAGGAGGACACATCCTCCACCTTTGGCCTCCACATAGTTTGGGTCGAGGTCACAGGGCAGCTTGCCGTTCTCTCCCCAGGTGTTCATCTCTCCAAACACACCTGTCTCGATCATCTCCTCCTGCCAGGGGATTGGGACGTTGCCGGAAGCAAAGTCATTGTAGAACTCGGTGTCCTTGTTATCCAGGACGACGCCTTTGATCGTGCTGAAGGCGCCCACATCGTCAATATTTTTGGCATAGACCATCTTCGGATCAGGGACAAATGGTGGAGGTAGCATACCTTTAGATGGAACACAGAGGACAAATTAAAGCATGGCATATAGCAAATACCTATTATTTTCATATTTTCCCTCTCTTCCATGTCTTGAGCGTCTTAATTCCACGTTTAATGTGTCTCTCATTTCTGATGATTTGTACGGAAGTGCATCAGCTAATACATTGTAGACGTCGCCCACCTGCTTCCATACGGCCCCAGTTAATCTCTTTGAAGAAGGGCTGATTCTTGAGCTCCTGGCAGTCGTTATTCTTAAATCCGAGGCGTTTCGCTGGGTCCTTATGCAACAGGCCTTCACAAATATCCTTGCATTCTTTGCTGAACTTTGGTATATATACAGCTGGATCCTTCAAGATTCTGCGAGTTACCTCATCATTCTCAACCTGAAGAAGGAAAACATTTACATGATGATTTGGGAGCAGCGAATTGTCAGTGAACAAGAGCAAAAAGTCAAATTGAGGATAATTTTGTCACCTTATGTGTCTGCTTTACACATGTTTAGTACCTTCTCTCCTCGTACTCTAAAGGGCCCTTTAGCAGCAATCATCTCATACAGGGTGACTCCCAGAGTAAAGTAGTCCACTGAGTAGTCGTACTCTTTCTTCTGGAGCAGCTCTGGAGCCATGAAACCTATAGACAACATGATTTCACAAACAGACTGCTCAGACTGCTCCACTGGACCATTTTTGACAGACTTCATCTTAAAATTTGGTGTTTGTTCACTTACCTGGAGTTCCAGCATATCCAGTAGTTTTGTCTTTTCCTGGCGGAAGTTCAACAGCCAGACCCAAATCTGACAGACGGACGTGTCCTGAGTGAAGAGTTTTTGATTACAGCAGTGGCTCATGAATAGACAACCAACTATTATGCTCTTTGTAGCATCTCACTGGTACAAATAATGGTTTTGGTGTCTAGTGCTGATTTCTCCGTTCTGAACTGTACAGGGGTGAATTTTTCTATAATCACTCATTTGAATTATATTAAGGCTTTATGCATAATTATGGCCGTGTCTGCATTGAGTTGCAAACAGTGGCAAGGTTTCAGAAGCCGGCCTTCATTTGGCTGCTTCAGCTTCACCTCATTACCTAGTTTTGGATTAAGAGGGAGTTTGGCAGAGTCAGGCACTCCAAGCTTGCAACAGGTGAAACCACTGTCACTGAGTTTCACATTGGCTCCAGAAACCTATGGGTGAAAGACTACGTCCATTGCATTATACAGGCTATACTGTAGAGTGATGACAACTCCATTTGTCCAGTGATTTGATTCACTGGTGTACAGCCTGATGCCTATTTTGATCCAATCCACTGAACCAAACGTGCACCAGAGCTTGTTAGTGGTGGAGCATCTCCATGGTGATTTACTCTGTTTAAAATTGAGCCAGCTTCATTAGTGAAGCCAATTAGCTTGTTAACCCCAATCTTGTTTTGTGATTATCAGACCCAGACCAAAGGTGGTTTGGACTGCAGCTTTGGAGCTGTAGTCCATTCATGCAGATGCACGAGGAAGCTGCAGAAGCTGCAGAAGCTGCAGAGAATGGCTCACCTGCATCATCCAGCAGTACGTTCTCTGGTTTCAGGTCTCTGTAGATGATCCTGTGCTGGTGAAGGTGCTCAAGCCCGCAAATGATCTGAGCTGTGTAGAAACATGCTCTCTTTTCATCAAAACCAGGATTTTTTTCATCCACATTATACATATGAAACCTGTGAAACACGAGAGAAGATTGTTATTGTGTTTTCTGAAACCTCTGTGAAATCAAGAAAAGATAGGCGATAGAAGAGAAATTAATGAAGACTCCTTAAGTCAACCTCTGACGTATAGCATGCTGCACCCGAGGGCCCTGTCTGTATATTAGCTCTGAGGTTTATCTACCTTAGGCTGATTAGTAGAGATGAGAGTACACTGTTCCCATGCTGTTAAGTACAGAATTCAGCATGTAGCATGTGTTTTAAAGGCACAGTGTTGAGGTCAGTCTATGCACATCATTGTGTGTGTGTATACTGAGCACCTGAGATCTCCGCCATTCATGATGGTCATCACTAGGCAGAGGTCGGTCTTGGTCTGGAAGGCGTAAGCCAGCGTCACAATGAAGCGACTGTGCACTTTTGCAAGGATGCGCTTCTCCACAATTGCACCCTAAACACAAATCAAACATCATAACATGATTAGTCGGACGAAAGCAAGAATGTACAATATCAACAATTACACGCCTACTGCCCAGCCTCACAGGCATGTCGCCTGATTAAACCTCTTCTGAGGGCTCTCATTCCTTTGACTGTACAAACAGGTTCTTGCATTTCATTCAGCTGTGACAGATCTATGGCTCTGATTTCCCATTTTTACATTAGACATTTAGACTTTTCAGTAGGAAAAGCACAGATGCAGCCAGTTACATTTACAATGGTTGTGTTCAAGTTAGGTGTCCAGGTGTACAGTTCTATAAGGCCTGGCATTCTGAATGTGTTTTTGGCTAGTTTAAAAAATGAATGAGCCTCCATTAATGCTCTCTCTCTCTCTCTCTCTCTCTCTCTC
>JBBMOE010000011.1:4635540-4758459 GCA_037975065.1 Chaetodon trifasciatus
CTCTCTGTGTATATATATATATATATATATATATATATTTGTATTTTTTTGAAGAAGGTACTAAGTTACTGCCACACCAAAATGCAACAGAGCCATCATTAATGCAATTAGTTACACCTGTGCTATGAGAAATGGATGTATTCTTATGAGCACATTAGTACATAAAGCTATGTGATGTCTTGTTACAGTGTTGCTCTGATCCCAGGCAACAAAATGAAAGTTCATTATCCACTGATGCTTTTAGAAGCAGTGGGCTTCAGTCGGTTGCACTGTCTCTGTGTCTGGCTCTGAGCTGCTTTGAGAGGACTTTAAGAGAGTCACAAGCTTCTTTCCATTGAGCCGCTGTGGTAAAAACTAAACCTCTGCACACAGTGGGTGATATTCCCACAAACTGCTCTGTCTTATTTCCTGCTGTAGATCATGAGGCTGCCAGTTGAATGGGCTCACTTTTGATCCACACTATGAATAGCTGTGGGTGACACATCAGATGCCACGTCAGTGCTTTACCCATAGACAGAATAATAAACACTGGACACAGCCACTGTGACGTCACCCACTGGACGAGTGGGTGGAGCTGGAGAGGGCACACATGGCCACATCTCTATCCTGATTGGATCTGACTGAGAACCCAAGGACATGGCGTGGTAGGGACTTGTCAGGCATGACTTCCTTGTGTCGTGCCTTAGAGCATCTTATGCTAAATGGTACCATCATTTATAAAATGGACATCAAGCTGTATTGATGAAGATTTGAAACTAGCAAGTGAGATGACGTAATAACTCAAGTAAAAAGTAGGGTCATTTTCTCATAAGCATACACACAAACAGACTTCTTTTTGCAGCCAGTACAGATGCAACCTGCTGGCCATTAGAAAAAATGCAGGTTTAAGGCATTTCATATTGCCTGGAAGCTCCAGCCACTTATTATACATTACCTCGTAGCCTTTGCGCTTCTTCAGCCTCTTTTTCTCCAGCTTCTTGTTGGCGTACATCTTGCCCGTTGCCTTAGCCTGACAAGCAAACACTTCCCCAAAACCTCCCTTTCCCAGGACCCTGAAGTCCATGAACCACTCCTCATCAACAGGCTGGCCCTCCAGCCATTTGAACTGAACAAAACGCAGGAAGTACATGCTGTTCTTGAAGCCAGGTAGGGCCTTCTGCTCCAGGTGTTTGAGCAGCTGCTGCTCGCTCTCTTTAAACAGGTCACCACGGACATTCTTGAAGTCTTCCTTCACCCGAGTGACGGCCTTCTCTGCCAAGAAGCTGCAAAAATTCTTTGAAGACGACTCATAGTATTTATTGACCATTTTTTGGGCCTTCTGGGTTCTGTCCTTCTCTTGACATATGATGTAATCTTCTATGTCTTTCCACAGCTCTCCAGCATTTTTATGGGTCGCGTCACTCTCTAGAAACTGTTGGAACAGGCGTTTGCCGATGGGCTGTTTGACACACATGCTGTCAAAGGCTGTGTCTATTGATGTCTTCATGTGCTCACAATCTCTAATGTGTGGGAGCTTCAGCCTGGCGCGCATCTTCTTGTCACGCATGGTGGCTGCTGCAGCTCCGTCCACACTGCCACGGGCTGAGACATAGGCAGAGTTTGCCACCACTGTCTCCAAACCACCGATGTCCATGGCTGCACCTGTTAGGCACACACAAAACTTGTAAGGACATTAATAAGGGTGCTGAAAAACGCCTATATCGCACTCAGACTTTAGAATGACGCTCTTCAATCATAACAACCCCAACTCTTTACCAGATGATCTGATGATAGTCTTGACATTTGTTTGACATTATTTTTGTGCAGCTGTGACTTATTCCACCAGCATAGTGTTAGAATCTGATAAGATTTTACATTATCAATAGAACACATTAAAATGCTCTTTGTGCACAATGCCATATAATGAGTTAGTTAAATATAGCGTTATACTAGTATTATAATGTATGTCATTAGTCATCAATATTGAGTTTATTCCATGCATTGCTTGGTACTTTTTCAGTACACTAAATTCCCCCGGGTACGCCTCCTATCCAGAGCCTGTCTCAGTGCACTTAGTGCTCCAGAGAATGATTTCAATAGCAGAATGACTTTTTCCAAATAATAAGATAGTGAGGGTGGAGAAGGGATACAGTTGTGATATGCTGCACCCTGCTGTTCAAGAGACAAAAGTCTCCTCTGAATGCTTAGTGTTTCGGATGCAGACACAACATGATGTTAAGCTTGAGTTGCACTTGCACTTGCACACACTCACGCAAGGCAAAGGATTTGGGGAGCTTCAAAGGAGAGCATTAACTCACATTGGATAATCTGAGATATTTTCACTTCCTCTGCCTGGTTCCTTGCTGCCTTTGGACTTCTGCTGATTACCACATTTGAACTACACAGCATTTTACACACAATGTTTATTCCTTTGTCCACTTTTGCATCTCTTGCATCAGATTTCTTCCTGGATTATTGAACACTGAAGTGAAAAGGCCATTTAAGAAAGAAGCTTTTGCTTGTTAACGCTGAGAGACTGAGAGCAAGACCATTCATCATGGATGTATTACATTGTACAGAAAAGTTAATGATCTGCAGTTAAACATTATTTTATCTCTACTGAAATGTCTCCATATGATATTATCCTCTATGCTGTGCAGTGCAACAAAATGAGACAGGAAATGCAAAGTGGGTGACGGGGTCGCTGCATTAAGTGTTTCTGGGTGTATATTTCATGTGTTTAAGCTGCTCTGTCTTAGCTGGGTACATGTAGTGCTGAAAGTGATACTGTTGGCTACGTAGGTACTAACCTGACTCCTCATAATCCAATTAACACTGACTGTTGATACCAGAGATAGAGATGATTGACCTCCTTTTCAGACATGTTTTTAAATTTGAAAAGTGCAGGTCTTATTGCAGATGTTATTGTTGATCAATGTGGATTTTACTGGAGTTCTTAAATCAAAAGAACTCAATGAAAAATAGAATATTAGTGATGAAAAATAAATCAGCAGATCTTTATTGAGATCTTTATTTTGTTTATGTTGCAGCCACATCAATAAATAGTTTCATTTCAGAGAGACAGTATTTTACATCAAGGTTGACACCATATAAAACTAATATCGATCCAGCAGCACTCACCGTACTTATTGGCTTTATCAGAACGTCAAATGAGGACTGGAAGGCAATAAATTAAGTCCAACTGAGAAGCATCCAACATATATTTTCTTCTCTTCTTTGCTCCTTGTTCTTCCATCAACCAGAGCAAGCAGAAATAACTTCTGTCCTGTCACGGTCTGGCACACACTTTCTCTCAAGTTGCCAACCTTTCCCTTCCTTCCACTCCTTCCTGCAGTGTAGTGTGAGGTTGGGGCATCAGGTCGAGGTTTACCCTGCACCTGAAATCCTACTTGGTAGTTCATTAGCTGTTGAGGATTACACCCTAACGTTATTGGAGGGAGCAACTTGGCAGAAGCTATTATTGTAACTCAGCAGCAGGAGTGATTACTGATGAGGGATCCTGTGCTAACTCAGAGGGCAATATGTGACTGTTCAACACAGAATTCCTGTTTGGTTTCACAGAGAGCACATTTCATATAAAAAATATGATCCTTGACTCTTCATCGATGCCATTATTGACTGATAATTGTCTTATTTTCATTGTCCAAGCCACCATGTTTTGAATCATGCATGAGGAATGATGAAGATGCATTGCAAAGTGAGATCACCACAGTTTTGACTTTTCCCACACACTGTATGAGTGAGAGTCCACCTCAGAAGCAGACAGCAGATGCAGAATGGACTGTCTACTGTGGGTGTAAGGGAGCAACACTGCTGCAAGTCTTTGCATTGTTTTTGAACTACTGTCTCATTACAAAAGTATTCATACATTACACAGAAAGAAATTATGTGGGTAC
Source organism: Chaetodon trifasciatus (assembly GCA_037975065.1). Taxonomy (NCBI): domain Eukaryota; kingdom Metazoa; phylum Chordata; class Actinopteri; order Chaetodontiformes; family Chaetodontidae; genus Chaetodon; species Chaetodon trifasciatus. Next base: position 4,639,437 of record JBBMOE010000011.1, read on the forward strand.
ATTTAAGGTGAGGGGATTTAGTGGGTGGCTGAGGAAATGGAGAAGAGGGATTTAGATCGTGCTGCTGAAGAGGACAGAAACTGTCAAACAGCAGAGAAACTATATCAGAGCATCTGTTAAAGAATTTGTTTATGATCACAGACGCGAAGCTGCGTGCTGCTGGAAATAGGCCATGTTGCTATTAGTCTAGAAGTGGCTGAGGCAGCCACACCATCACACTGTGGTTTGCACAGGCAGATTAACACATAATGAGCTAGATAGGTGGTCATTTTTCAATGTGTTACATTTGCTTTTGGCTCAGTATTTATGAAAGACTTTCAATTTGCATCACATTATTGACAATAAACAAAAGACAAGAAATGAGCAATTCTGTTGCTGCACTGCTCATGAAGGTAATGATGTTAAAATAAGAACAGGTTTCATTGATTCAGGAAGTTTTAGCCATAAGCACTGAAACTCTGGCTAATGTGAGGTGTCTGAGGACTGAGCCTTCAGCATTTTGTGGAGAAGAATTTAGCAGGCCTGCTTGGATTTAGTTTTGCATGCTGAAACTTGAAAATACTGTGAAAAGTGCTGATGCATGCAGGATTAAAAAGTTAAAGAAAATGGTGGACTGTTGTGACTGAGGAATCTGGCAAGAGGTTAGGTATCTACAGTAAATTAGAGTAGAAACATAATGTCATTTAAAATCACACTTACCGGAGACATTTCAGTTCTATCAAGATTGGACTCAAGTTTAGAGAAATAAACACGATCAGCGATACAAGAGCTTCAGGTTTTGGCATTATGATGACATGTAATGCTTTTGATATCTAGAAGCTGCTAAGAAATGTAACAGTTCATGACCTGATGTCCATCCACAATCTGTGGCCATGTTTCCATGAACTTAAAAGTTTTAAATCTTGCGCGGCTACAGGAGCAAATGATAGAAAGCCTGGGTTTTCGGCATGACTTTTGTGCAAAGGGAGGCACATTTTTTTGGAAAGAAAACAAAGTCAAAGTAAGACAGCACAAAACAAGCTGTTGTCTTGCTGAAACATTTGACCCAAAACTTAAAATATAGTCCTATTTAGGCCTGTTTAAGTCCAAAAGACCCTGAGCACAAATCCTATTTGAAGGGGTAGAGGTGAAACAGATTTTACGTTCAAGTCTAATCCAGCTCAGCGACGAAGACCAGACCCACCACCCATACAAGGAGTTAAGTCTGTCGCTCAGAGGTGGTGTAATTGCGCCTTTAATCACCTGGAAATGCATCAGTACTAACCATCATCTGGGTTTGCACTCGCTCTTCCATCATTGCACTGCTGTGGTTTTATCATGCTCTAATCGTGGCTTCAGCAGCATGTTGGTATTGAACTGAAAACGCTTTCCTGTTTAATTAATTCAGTATAAAGTAGAAATCCCATTACATTTGCTCACACGTTGGAGTTGTCAAAATGTCAGTGATCCTCAGGTAGCTGAGCTGTAAGTGCTCCTCAGCTGATTAAACAGAGATGTGGTTAAAAACAGCAGTGGAAGTCACAGTAAATAATCTCTAATTGAGACTGATGGTCGTGAGACGGTGACACACTTTTTAGCTGAACTCAGGTCAATTCACTCAGGAGACTTTGAATAGAAATATTGATGCTTTTGATAGAGGAGCGTGAGAGATTTGTATTTATTCTGTCAGTTTCTCACTGAGGCAGTATTTCCCAAATCAGAGCAACAGCAGCTTCTCTTCTGCCCTATATCACACTCCTGTTCATCACTAAGACGCTCAAGAGAATGAAATGCAGATGCCTGAGGTCATCTGGACTAACTGCTACAGCTATGTTTAAATTTATTCAGATGCTTCAAAGAACTCGGCTAAAATAAATTGGTATTTCATTAATAGCTCCAGGTTTCAACCTGAAAATCAGCGAATGTATCAGAGATGGGTTATTGGTGTATGCTCAGGAGAAATGCTGGCAATTTTGGCAGCGTGGCAATCAGCTGAAAATGTCATTTGAGAGCAGTAATATGCTCTGATTCCATTTCGCCCTAAACCAGGTTGAAGAACAGCCATTCAGACAGCAGGCCAGATGTTTTCGTAGAGATAGAGCAAACACTATATAGAATTCATCATAGAAAATGGTGGAACTAAATATGACATTTGTGTGGATATTAGCACATTCAAGAGGAAGCCATCATCACATCATATCACAGTACCCTTTAGTAAAATAGAAATAAAGACCACTGTTAAACATTAGTTGAAAGCATGGTGGGAAAAGCAGTGGGAAGAAGAGGGAACAGTAAGATGGTTCTCAAGAATTCAAAGAAAAGTAGGTAAGATGAGAAGTATGGAGGAAGAGGAAGCAATAATATATCTATGGTTTGGTCATATCAGGAAGAACAGGAGATTATTCAAATAGGAAAACACAATAGAGGAATGTGTAAATTTTGTGATTTATGAAACTGTATCCATGTTCTGCTTTACTGTCTAAAAATATGACGCTGAGAGAAGGGAACTGATACTGAGCCTTAATGAACTAAAGCTGAGCTGTGATTTTCAAAAAGAAGTTTTCGGAAGAAGTGGTATCTGTTTCTGATCGATGTCTTCGGAGAACGAGCATGATCAACGGCATATAGCTTTGTTTACTTAACTTTATTTTTACTCTCTTTTTTATTTTTAAAGTTAATGAAGATATAAGAAGATGCCAGATGCACACTCCATACCACTTGGTGGCAGGAATGCGCCATAACGTTGTTTGCCAACCGCTCAAAGCATCAACTGGAAGAAGAAGAATCTCCAGGATGATGTGTTTAAGGGACAGATGGAGTGTCTGCCAAATGGAGTACATCGCATTAGCAATACATGCTGTACTATGTTGTATACTGTATTTGTCCTCTGTGAAATACAAAATGTAAAAAGTGTCTTTTTGTCGTCGTCCATCGAAATATTATGAACTGAATGAGGAATGATTTTTCAAGAGATTTCTCTCTACAAAGCATAACTGAAATTGAAAGAGGAAGTTTATTTCGATCAGAAAATCACAAAAGTGATCAAAACACAAGATGGCAATTAATCCCAACAACCCCACAATGGAAAATAATACAACACAACATTTTTACACATTGACGAAAATTACTAAATAAAATGAATACATGTATCAGAAGAAATTGACTGACACCAAGTCTGTGCTTAAGAATATTTCTGTTCGAATTTATTACAGCGATTAACAGAAACGTCACATTTATCAGTTCGTTTCTCGGAATTACGAGTTTACAAGGAGCTCTTGAAGTGCTCTTATGTCTGCCCTCTAATGTACCGCACAGTGGAACACTGGATGTGAGTGAATGTGTGTGTGAGTGTATGTGTGTGCGTGTGTGTTGTGTGTACAGAATCGGGGAGGAGGAAACGTCTCTCATAGAAACTCCCTGATATGAAGGACAAGTCGGACCGGCTCCAGGCCTGAGCTCCACATCCGTTCTCCCGCCGGTCGTTCGCGATGGATTTCGTGCTGAGCGGAGCGGCGGCGTGCGGAGCGTGTCTGTTCACCAACCCGCTGGAGGTCGTCAAAACTCGAATGCAGCTGCAGGGAGAGCTGCAGAGCCGGGGCTCCTACCAGGTGTACTACCGCAACGTGTTCCACGCTTTTTACACCATCGGGAAAGTGGACGGACTGGCCGGCTTACAGAAAGGACTGGCGCCCGGGCTGGTGTATCAGTTTTTTATGAATGGAGTCCGGCTCGGCTCGTACGCCATCATCGAGTCCTCTGGCTACATCCACACGGACGGAAGGGTCAGCGCGGTCAAAACCACGGTGGCAGGGGCCGTGGCTGGGGTGGTGGGAGCCGTGATGGGCAGTCCTGTCTACTTGGTCAGTTTGGCCTTGACTTCATTGTCTTTGCACTGTTTCCGCAGTTTGACACTTCAAGGTGAGCTGACACTTGTAACTGTGGAGGAGAGTAATCAGTTTGTCTCCATTGGCAGGTTAAGACTCATCTGCAGAGTCAGTCCACTTCCTCTATTGCAGTTGGACATCAGTATAAACACCAGGTAACATAACAACCCAAGTGATGGTGTTAAATCTGAGCAGCCGGCATCAGCGGTGCCCTCATGTGTTCCTCCTCCTCTTCCTGTCAGGGGATGATCCACGCTCTGGCAGCCATCTACAGGGAGCATGGCATTCTGGGACTGTGGAGGGGCTCCAGTGCTGCAGTTCCCAGGGTCAGCGTGGGGTCAGCCGCACAGCTCTCCACTTTCTCCTCCTCCAAGGAGCTCGTGATTGACCTACAGGTTAGAGTGTTTTATTGCTGAGGTTTGAGCGTCTCGTCATCAGGGCTGATGAGTGGAAACAGGCTCACTGGAGGAATGTTGTCTACTCGGCCTCCCACCTTCAGCCTTGCAGGTCTTCCGTATGACCGCACTATTCAAGAATAAACAGGACTGTTTTGGGGGGTCTGGCATAGCTCACACAGAGCTGCCATGGTTTGTCTCTGGGAGCCTGTGATTGGCATTTTTCATTTGCTGATATTATGTACAGTCTGGATTGGTCTAGAATTCTAGACAGAACAGTTCATTGAGAAAATAATCAGCAGATTCATTGATCTTCACAATAATCATTAGTTGCAGCCCTAAACTCAGTGGTCTGTTGGAGTCAGTCGCTGTGTACAGATTACAAAAGCAGTCATTGTGACGCTGACAAAGCGCCAGGCATTGCACTCCTCTGGAATAGAAATTCGACACCTTTCATTGGCCCCCCTGACTGAAAACATGCAGCTTACACAACTAGTGCACCAGTTTACTTGCTGCTGCTGACCCAGCTCTGGTTAAAAACAGGTCATTCATATCAAATACCCCTACCACTAAACACCATCACTCTTCTCCAGTACCCTTTGTTTCCCAAACTGCCTTTGTGCTGTTTTAACTGGTCTGTGGATCAGTGAGGGTGGAGGTGTGGCTGTCCATAACATCCCAGGCATACAACACTCCCACTGACTCTTGCATAAGCTGCTGTATCACTCTGCTAAAGTGCAGCTTATGTTTTAATATTACAGGGAAATGTTGCCATGTTTCGTGTGGATGTCCAGTCACGATTGATTGAGGCAGGAAATTCCTCAGTGTGTGCTGAGTTCTCCGTCTCGCCATGCCAGCAGTGTCTATGTGATGTCCACAGTCATGTTGGCGTGTATCACCACCTTATCCAATAGTTATGACATTGTTAGCCAAAACATAGCTTTAGGTGACTCACCCGGTGGTCATCCTTCCTCTTGGTCTTGCTGGTCTTGGTTTGTCTTCGGGATCGTGAAGAAGGTCCCCAGCACGCGTCTGTCCAAGTGAGGAGCGAAACTTTAGCATCGCACACACAGGCTCTCTCGTGGTTGGCAGCATCCAAGAAAAACCTGATATTCACTGCAGCGGAATGATTCTGTTTCTGTTGACATACGTTGTTGTTTGCTTTAGGCAGCTCAGGCTCTGCTCACCCCCTGGCTACCCAGAGGGGGAGACTAGAAATCCAAGCTGGAATAGCCTGTAGTTCTTCCTTGACACGACTATGTCGCTGTACACAAAGGACAGCGCTGGTGCCAGAAGAACAGATATTGCACCAGGAGAACTCCTCGACCTCGTCAACATAGTGCACACTGAGGAATCTATTGGCTCAGTCCACTACATTTCCCATCAGCGCTGGCTGACATCCAGATAAAACATAGTGAAATTTTCCATTTACATTCAGTAGTGTTAGATTAAAGCAGACAATACGGCAACTTGAGCTGTTCCACAATCTTCAGGTGGGAAGTGAGTAAAAGACCTTTCAAAGAGGTGAAAAGTGTTGAGCTGCTGCTGTTGTGTTGGTTGTTTATTATTCTATTGTTGTGTGACCATCCTTGTAAAGCTTGAGACAATTAACTCTACTGTGCATAAAGAAGTTGTCTTTCCTATTCTTTTGTGTTGTAAACCAGCAGGTTTGCATAGAATACAGCTTTGACCATAGCTACTGTGTGTGTGTGTGTGTGTGTGTGTGTGTGTGTGTGTGTGTGTGTGTGGGCACTAATAATAGAACCATTCTTCTGTTTCACTTCTCGCGGGAGATCATGACCAGTTAAAATTAGAAGTGGCTGCACACATGGTGCTACCCTGATGATGATATATTGGTTCAGTATCACTGGGCTACATCCACTAATGTCTCATTTCTATCATACTGCAACATGAGCCTCACATATCCTTAAAGGACCAGTGTGCAGGATTTAGTGGCAGCTAGTGGTAAGGTTGCAGATTGCAACCAAATGAATACTCCTGCTCCCTTTCCAAGTGCATAGGAGAACCTACAGCGGCCATGAAAAACACAAAAGGTGCTCTATAGTGTCAGTGTTTGGTTTGACCACATTGATATCTTCTTCTTCCCAAGGTGTTCTCAAAGGACAGCTGGTTGGTGGCCCTGACTGCCGGCATGATCAGCAGCGTGGTGGTGGTGCTGGCCATGACACCTTTTGATGTGGTGAGCACACGGCTCTACAACCAGCCCGTGGATCATTTGGGAAAGGTGAGGCAAGAGACCAGTAGGTCAACAGGTTTTCATCATGTCAAACCTGATTTTTGATTCTATGTATTGCTGACACAGTTCACAGCTCAGGGCGTGTTTTCCACCCACAGCAGTTAATGCAAAAGTCAAACAAAACTCTTAACATGTATTGTCACACTTGCTGTTATCGCCTGTAACCACAGGTGTCAGCAGATCAGAGCACTCCTGCATATGTGAAAAAAGTTGATAAAGCCTGTTGTAGCTCCAGAGCGAGCTGCCTGAAGTCTGATAAATTGCCTCAAGTGATTGAGTTAACATTGGTTTGGGCTAAAGATGACAAGTTTGATGAAAATAAAAGGCAGATTTTGACAAGGAAAAAGAATGTTGGATAAAAAAGGTGATTTTTCTGGTAGAGGTCTTCACGGGTCCACAGAGTTGTGGCCAAACCAGAAAAGATCCAGAAATGTGCTCTAAGCTAATCTAACACTAGTAGCCTTCTCCCCTGTGTCTGGCCGTGATGCATAATCCTTGGCTTCAGTCTGCCTGTGAAGACTTGATTTCTGGTTCTGCTGCTTTGGTTTTACTGAGACTGTCCATCATCAGTCAAACCATGTTACAGATGTGCAGAGCTAAACTGGTGGAGTGCTCTGTTAAAGCTGCAGTAGATAAGATGGAGAAGAGAGCAGACTTAGCCTGAAAATTTGAACCAACACAAGTTCACTCCCCCTCCCTCTCCACTGCACTCATGTCCTGCCTCCAAGCCCCTCCTGCGGTGTCTGCGCGGCTGCCGTGACAACCAGTAACGTTAGCCTTAGCATCGGAAACAAGCTAACTCTGCCCAGCCGCTACATCACGGTCGCTAACATACCGTACGCGCTGTGGAGTGTTACTGTAACAATCACCATATTAGCTTTCTGGTTATTTGTTGTCTTAGCCGTATATGCTGCTGTTGGCAGTGGTGGTATGGGCACTTTCTCCCTGGCTGTTGCTCCACCATAGCTTTCACTCGCCTCCTGACGCCGCTCACAGAGCTGCTTGACTGAGCGGCAGCCGGCAGCAGGAGCGAAGGGAGGTTCGCAGCGTGTATGAGTAGTGATTGACAGATGTCAGACACTCCTCTGGCTCTGATTGGTTGTTTTGTGTTGGGTGTGGTGGATTCTTATAGATCGCAATAGGAGCAGTAGGTGGGACCAATGGAGCCGTTTTTTTTCCACAGACTACATGTTTCATGTACTGCTGTCTGAGGATAGGGGCAGTTTTAGCAAATATGACAAAAAATTACTTTTATACAAGTTACCTACTGCAGCTTTAATGATTCTAACTTGTAAGTAGTGACTGATCACAGATCCAGATCTGACCTTCATTTTCTTGTCTTTCAGGGGCAGCTTTATAAAGGATTTGCTGACTGCTTTTCTAAGACACTGAGGAAGGAGGGCTTGATGGGACTCTACAAAGGCTTGGGAGCCTCCTACTTCCGGCTTGGTCCGCACACCATTCTGTCTTTGTTCTTCTGGGATGAACTGCGCAAACTGTACCAGCGGTTCAGATAACACCTGGGGCAAAAAAAAATGAAAAATGGGTTACTCATTAAGCTCTGGGTGCATAGGTTAAATGAGTCCTCATTTAATGAGTTTGTTATTATGAGGTGGAAGAAAAACCAGAAGACGCTCTCCTTTCTTGATGAGGAAGAGAAAGAGCAAAGGTAATAATTTATACTCCAATAAGAAAACACATTAGAGCAGCATGAATGTGTCAGGAAGAAGGTGAAAAAGTCAAAACTGCAGTCAGGAGCTCTGAATAATTCTATGGACAGATGTGCAGTTGGATTTGTCATGGTGACATATGATGTTACCTACATAACAGCTTATAAGATATCCCAATAGGCCTCATGTACAGTGCACTGTATGTCCTGGGGGCAAATGCGTCAAAAGTAATAGCACTTAGACTTTGAGTTGTGCCATTTCTACACAGCTCTGTACCCTCTGGAGAAAGCATCAAATGTGGCCCATAGTTTGAGAAAATGAGCGGATTGTGCCAACAGCCACAACAGTGGCTCATAAAGTCCACTATGAAGTGATTGGTGCAAATTGGCCAGATGGCAGCTGCTCCATGCTTTGCAGTCGCAGCTGTTTTCAGTACAAAGTCAACAAAGGTAATGGTCCTCACCAGTGTGTTCACAGAGTAACACACTGGTGAGGACTCGATGAAACATAAAAGTAGATGCTCTGCGTTATCTCAGACATGCTTACAGCACTGATAAAGGTGTGCCAATCATCAAATGACCTGCAGTGGCCTTGTGTTGGCAGGAAGCCATACAGAGTGGAATGTATGAACAGAAGTAAGAATTGTGGAGATGAAGGATTTCCTGTGGTGTTAAAGTCACAGAGAACCAGCTGATCACTGACCAGTCAGTATAAACTGGTCTGTGCAGCCGAACTTTTACGTTTTAGATTTTAGAGGAGATCCTAAAGTTTCTAAAGATATCAAATGTGTCAGGCTTAATTTTGGAGAAATGCCTGTAATATCCCCAAGTATACAGATATAATGCAAATAAGTATTGAGTTAAAATGTTCTGTTCAGTGTTAACGTTATGTGACTGAAAGAACTGGAACAAAGGGGATACAGAATAGAGAACTTTCCAACCTTAAATGGAAAAAGGAGAAACTGTTTACAGAGGAGTTAAACAGCTCTCGGACGAAGACTTCCTGTCTTGAAGTGGAATATCTGCAGCAGATGAGAATCCTTCAGAGTTTTCCCTGTTGAGTGTCCACAGCAGAAAGAGGAAAATCTGTAGTTGAGACGTAGTTTGGACCTCATCAGCAAAGAATGCAGCTTCTTCTGGGACGTGAACACTGCCGTTAAAGTGAGAGAAATAGTAAGACAGTACATTCACATTAGTCATTGGTGACACAGTTTAGTACATTGTCTGAATTATTTATTTATTTATGTTCATTTTTACAGGAACAGATAGAATCCTACAGTTGTTACTGAATAGACTTATATAGTATTTCACTGTATCTTGAGCTGATTTGCTTTTCTAAATGAACAGTGTAATAAAAAATGCAAAAATGTCCAAACTATAAATAAATCATGTGGATTACGTGCAGTCAAAGTACAGTAAAAGTAGCTAAGGAAGGATGTCATCACCTGATGACAGTGAAACTCCCCATGAGTGCACCTCGAGCCGCTTAAGAGGTTTCACTGTGTCACTGAGCACCTTGAGACTAGTTATACATTTATAGGTGTGTTGAAAATTAGCGAGTGTAATGATGTTTTCACATATATGTTTTGTGGAAAAGGAGAAAAAAATGGCTGACTTTACATTCATGCATCATTGTCTGTGTGCCACATGGCTTCTTCTTGCCTCTGTGATTCCTCTGCTGTCACATTCATTTTTCCATTTCTTAATTCTTTAATCAACACACTGTTTTAGACTGTTACACTAGGCCGCACCAGGAGCAGCTTGTCAGTGCTGATGACTCATTCATCTGCTGTAGTAAAGCCTAAATGCTGACAGTATGTGTTGTTAGAAACTTGCTTCCTGGCCCACAAGTAATATTTCTTAAATAATTGTGATCTTTTTGTACCTGAGGAGATTTGTTTTTAATTCGAGTTGTACTTTTAGCAGTTTGACTTTGATCAAATTTTCTAATTATTATTTCACGTTCCTTTTTGTGTGTCACTTTGATCCAACTGACATTAAAATCATCTCAATGAATACTTGTACCTGATGTATAATTGTAACTTTTTTAGCTGTATATGACAACATGCTTAATTTCTAACAGTTAGCTTCTTTACACACACCTGAACACATTGTTGATCACATTTCAGTGTGTTTTTGTGGTACCTCAGTTCAAGACAGGAGCTTTTTGTCAAATATGTAAATGAACCATCATTGACACTAAGTTTAAAGTGTTTCTTCGAAGGAATATCCACCGATCTGTGATTTATTATGGAGCTTTCTGAAATCTGTCTACAGTTTGCTACAGTTTGCTTTATTTTGAAGGATCCAAATAATCCAAGTGAATCAGGATAATGGCACAGCAGGACTTCAAGCTAAATGCTCACATCAGCATGCTAACATGATGACAATGACAAATCTAACATGCTGATGCTCATGTTTGCTAATTAGCATGAAACACGGTGCAGCTGAGGCTGATGGGAATGGTGTAAGCATCTCAACAGCCATGCTGCTCGCAGAAATGAAATTATGCCCAGGACAGCCCATAATTAACCTTTATTCTTTTAGTTTTTTAGTTTATAAGAAACTCTCCTCCATTGATAAACGTGCATGCAACAAAAATATAGATTTTTTTTAAGTTCCAAAGAATTTAAACTGCTGAGAGCAGTTAGCTCTCTGACATGTTTCACTTACAGGATTTTGTTTGTGTTGGCATCTGTCGTGTTCGCTGGGCCATTGTAGCATGGCCTGAGTCATGTGCCACTCACACTGCTAAACCAGCAGTTATAACGCTGGCTTTGTATGACTAACAGGGTCATTCAGAAAGTCAGCCATGGCGAAAGTACAGAAGTAACAATCTGAGTGTTACACGGTAATGCCGGACGTCAAGATCTTTGTGTACACAAAGATAATGTCTGGACTTAAAGGTGGCTGAAGGTGACAGCACGGTTAACTCTGCATGCTTTCACTAACAAACACCTTTACTCTGCAGCAACATTTTCATTAGACAATAATTCACAGTAGAGCTAAACAGGTTTGAAAATGCATAAAATACGAGTGTAAAACTCGACTTGTTGAGCAGTTAAAACCCTTTAAAAAAGCAAATTGTTACAAATTGTGAGCAATCATTGGTATTTTTGCGTTCGGCTGGATGAAAGCCATCATGTAACTGCCAAAACAAACAAGGTTAATGTGTCATTGGTGCTGCCACAGCCAATTCAGTGGGTCTTGGCAGAGCTCCTGCAAATGTCTAGAGTGTTACTGAGTAACACTAGAAATTTTCCTCACAGAGACTGGCATTACTTGAAGCTCAGAGGCCGGTCCAGAGGTGTTCATTAAAAGGTGCTTTCACCCATAATTGGTGCCAAGGAAGAAATCTAGATGCATCAATGAGTTCTAGTATATTCCAAATCCAAAATGTAGGTAAAACTATTATTTTAATGATCATCTTGACGTCATTTACTGCAGCTACCGTTGTACTTTTTCATGAAATGTTCCCTTAATTGCCCCTATTGGGACTTCAGAGTTGATGTTCAGTCTCTCGGTCTGGCAGCAAAAAGCTGAGCAGAGAAATTGGCTTGAGGTAAAAACCTCATCAAGCACTTGAACAAAACACTTAAAGGTCCAGTGTGTCCTCTTACACAGAGTCACACTGGCTCCAAAGAGGGCCTTTCATGGTTTTTGACCACCATTGGAGAGGTGAGGTGAGGGGTATTCAGTCGGTTGCAATCTGTAACCCCATGAGCTGCTCAGTAACTGCTGGTAGCAGCGCAAGACGTTTGGCAGTCATGCTCAGTGAACCTGAGTTGATAAAGTGAAAAGCATGAAATAGTAGTCACAAATATTTCAAAAAGGGTTGTAAGACAAATATTTAATCATATATTACGTGACACAAAATAGACATTGTAAAGGCTATAACACAGCAAGACAACTGGAATGACCACAATGAGGCCGACATGGACATTTTCTCCAGTCAGCAGTGTAAACAGTAAATCTGGTGACATGAATGCATCATCAGCAGGATGCTCCGTCTTCAACCACTGAGGAGGAACTAATGGGTGAAATAACAAAAGCTTGTGTTCTCGCTCGAGTCTGCAGCATGGCTGCTCTTCTTCCCCAGCTCAGAATCACGTATGTGCTTTAGAAGTTACTCAGTGAAATTCTTGTGAAAATATTGCCTTACCCAACCCTTAGTCAACTGTCACTTCTCAAATTTTAGTGATTCAATACGCCTTGGCAAACAGTAGCAGAGCCAGGAGACTTAAAACCACCTGAAAAAACAGTTGTTACTCCCTCACCCTGACGATAATATGAAGCTAACTGCAGAAAATGTCTAAAATTTGATGTAAAAAAAAATGTATGGAATTTAAAATGTATGAAATGATGAAGTAGCATGACAATGAGAGTTGTCATTTATACAGACACACAGCACATGACTTGCTTTAAAACAGATCTGAGTGAAACACGCAAACAAATTTGTACAAATACACCCTGGAATATTTCCTGCTACTCTGGCGCAAAACATTTCTTGAACTACGGGAGGAGTTTGAAGACGATGTGAGCGTTCATTTGTCACCTCCTCCACCATCTACGTGTTCTTTTTAGCGTTGGCGGTGCTGCTCCGGTAGCAGAGGACCTGGACCAGGAGGACACAGCTGAGACAGGCTGAGAGGATGTTTGACAGAGGGATAAATGAGCTTCCTGTCTGCTACAAAACAAAGTGTGAAGAAATCACAGTTAGTAAACACAAGAATGGCAGATTGGAATACTGTAAACTATGACGTTGTGCAGCTGTGTTAATGTTTGAGTGTAATACCTGCAGAGACACAAAGACAACAGCCAGAGACCCTGTCCACGACAGCAACACAGACAGAGTGGACAGCTGGCCTGTGTGGCCATTACAGTAGTTAGTTCTTGCCTGGAGACCCTGGAAACAAGAAATCCAGCAAATCAAATCAGTGCCATCATAAACGAGCACTGAGCACATTTCACAGGTCTTATTAATAATACATCCCTGAGTCCAAAGAGCTGGGACGCTTTGTAAATAGAATTCAAACAGAATGCAGTAACTTGCTACTCCTTTTTATCATATAGTATTGAAAACAGTACAAAGACAATATATTTGACATTTGCCCTCATCAGCTTCATTGATTTTTGTAAATATTTGCTTTTTCTGAGTTTGATGGAGCAACACATCAACAAGTTGGGACAGGAGCAACTAAAGACTGGGAAAATTGAGGAATGCTCCAAAAAAACCTGTTTGGAACAATCCACAGGTAAACAGGTTGATCATGATTGGGTATGAAAGGGGCATCTTCAGAAGGCTCAGTTATTCACAAGCAAGGTTGGAGCGAGGTTCACCACTTTGTGAGCACATGATTGTATAAAGGATATCAGTACATGAGCACAGGAACACTTAGTTGTCAGTGAACACACAGTTTGTTTGCAAATGACTGCATTCTGTTTTTACTGATGTTTCACACAGCGCCTTGACTTTTTTGGAATCAGGGTTGTAGAACAGCTGAGAAATTGAGCTGCACAGATCAGATAAGGCACTGAGCTGCTACCTTGCTTGCAATTAAAGCTGCCAAACTGGAGACCTGCATCACTGAGCTGACTGCTGCAGCTGCGTATGAGCCCAGGAGGAACAGTGCACCACTGAAAGCCAAGAGGAACAGCATTCCTGCCACAGAAAAACAGAAAACAGGGTGATAAAAGATGGTAGAAACAAACGAGAAACAAAAGGTCCCTGTGAAAAGTTTGAGTCAAGTGATGCTACCACAAGGTGGCGCTCCAGGAAAGCACTGACCAAAAATGAAACAGGAAGACTGTGTGAGTCACCTGAAACACTGTGGTTGGCTGATAAATCACATCCAACATAAGATTGTGGCTTTGTTTAGATATACTTTATTATTTTTCAGTACTTCAAGCTTTCTAAGTGAGTTACAGCTCCAACCTGCACTAAAACATCTTTGGTGTGGATGGGTCCATCAGTGGAGGCAGCACTTGTTAGAGGAAGTGGTTTGATGGAAACATGGCCAACATGTCAGCTATCTAGTGTTTACTTTTGCATTGTAGCGGTTGCCAAAACACTATAACGTGTTATCTGAATCCACCCTCAGCATATAAACGTTAAGAGGAAGGTTTTTTTCCCCACTGGCTTGGGATAGCCTCCAGTCTTATAGTGTGTGGTTTGTTTGCGCAGCTCTTTATAGAGGACATTCAGAGACGTCAGTCCCACTTACACTGTTGTGCTGTGAGGAAACACTCACACCAGATGTGTGTGAAATGTGTTGTGAGACTGTGTGCAGGTACCTGTGCAGGTGTCACCACGATAATGCATGATGAGGAAGACGATCGCTGCTGCCTGGGCCAGCGTGAAGAGCCTCTCACCCCAGGCACTGCAGAGCAGGTCATTTAAAACACATTAATAACGTTAACAAACTTTAAACTTGACAGAACATGCACTGAGGGGAGCTGGTTTTATCTTTTATATACATTGAATGGATGTTACTCTGTACACCCGGGGGCCTGTGCAAACGTCTCACTACCACAGTGAGTCACACGTTCAAACAATATAACTGATGTGTTTCTACATTTCAAATCAGTACGTATTGAGAAGTTTGCAACATGATGATGAAATAAAACTAGTGATAATGGTATCACATAATGACTCATAGTTTTATCTGCCAGTGAATCAGTGTAGACTGAGTTTTTATTGTCGTTAAATACGTACAAGAGAGGGAAGTTGTTGGCCATGGCGTACACAACAGGACAGGAGATGGCATACAGGTGCAGCAGGGCGGAGGTCAGATTCAGGCCTGCTGCGCTTCCTCTCCACAGTATCTTCAGCAGCTGAGGTAGCTGTGCTGCGGGGAGATGACAGACAAGGAGGTGAGGGTGGAGCAGAGGAGGTGCAGCATTGCTGACCAACATGTAGACAGCAAACATGAGGAAGACACAGCAGTTATGGAAAAAACATCTTAATATCCATATAACACTGTGTTGTTGTCATTCAGTTTCTCATGAACGTGCTTCTGCATGGATGATCTGCAGTTTTCTGATGTCATCACTGGGCCTGATGTTGTCATGGTTATCTCCACTGTTAGTTTCCTAATTTGATCATTGTGTTGTACTGAGATCCAATCAATAGTGATTGATCATCATAGTGTAAAGAGAGTGAAATAATCTGAGTGGCTTGTATAATCTCACCCGTGAGCAGAGATGGAATGTAACTGAGTACATTTACTTAAGTGCTGTACTTCAGTACACATCTGATGTCATTGTACTTCACTTGAGTATGTTATACATCTTCTCCACTATGTCCAAATCTCTATTTAAAATTCCTCTAGGATTAGCTGAAAGATTGACAACCACAAAGCTAAAAACATTTTTTCTTTTTACTGTTTTCAGAGACCGGGGTTCTCACAGGAGTAGTATATAAAGTAGTTCAAATGATCTCAACCTTAAATATTGACAGCAGTTAAGAACAACATGCACATTAATGCAGCAGCAACATTAATCCAGAAACTTCATGTGTAATAAAACACTATTTTCACAGTGTGGTATAAGTACTTTTACTTAAGGGTCTGAATACTTCTTCTGTGAGCAAGTCAGAAGAAAACCTATCATCAAAGCATCTTTGTTGGTTGTGTTAGTTAGTGATGCCCTGCTGCTGTCATGTCATGCAGTCAGACAGGTTCAGTCTTACCCAGCAAAGAGTCCAGTAAGATCCACAATCCGGATGTTTTGCTCAGTACAAACTTGAGGCAAGGCACTGAGACACAAATGAAGAATATTAAACACAGTCAGCGCCTAATGTTGGATAACGACAGGCCACTTTTGGAAACAAGTAGCTGACAGAATAGCCCTAAAACACAAATCCACAGCTTTAGGTTACAAAAAAGCACAATCTGTAGAGACGGACGCCCCCGCGCGCCCCCCTCCTCCTGCACATCTGGAAAGACTTTACCGCAACTTTTCACCCATTTTACTCCGAAACTTCACAACGATCAGCCTCACCGTGCATGTAAAAGTTGACAAAAATCTCCTCGTAACATTTCTCAGGCATCAAAAATGTAACCAGGAGGTGTCTGAGTGGAGACGTGGCCATGGTGGCTGAGCTGCGGCCCGCAGTGCTCCTCAGTGACGGACGGGGGAGTGGTCCGAAGTCCCTCCAGTGTTTACAGTCTGCAGAGCCGGGGACACTCACCCCCGAAGCTTGCCCTCATGCTGATGTCCACGCTTTCATCAAACAGTCTCACCTGGCTCATGAAAATTTAAATTTTTCGAGATATGTACTTCTCACAGGACGTGATGACCTCATAGATAAATAGATGCATTGCTGCAGATTACACTAACCAACAGTACATAAAGTAGTTCAAACTAACTCAACCGTAAACATCTCCAGCAGTAAAATGCAGCATAGACATGAATACAGAACCACATCACAAATCAGGTGGAGCAGATGACTCAAACTTCACTGAGCAGTCTGTTCTCAGAGTGTTTGCTCTGGAGGCTTCACACAAGATTGACTTCCAAACTCCACAAACTGCTGCTTTTTAGTGTGTCAGACTCGGCACATGCATCCTTCTGCACGGTGAGGCTCAAACATCCAGATGAAGAGACAATAAGTTTTAACACTCAAAAATTTCACGATAACTATTGTTCCCTTACCATGTATGAAGGAAATTTACCAAAAAACAAAAAAACCTCCAAATAACATTTTCTGACATCAAGTAGGTAAGTCGTACTAACCCATTTACACATACAGCTCAGAGGTTGGAACAGAGAAAGAGATTTGCCAAAAACTGCAGGTTTTACTTAAATAAGATAATAATAAGATTCTATGTGATTGCTTTTATACCCAGTTTGCCAATTGTGAAGCCAACTTGATTCTGAATTACATGAATTCAGAAAAGGTGTGTTAAAATATGCATTGAGACAACAGTCCAGAGTTAAAAGAGGTATAAAATACACAGTACTGATTTTCTCCGTACCCAAGTGCAAAGTGTACTGCATTCAAACTACTCTAACAACTACAATTTGCACAAAAAAGTTATTGAAGTACATGTAACAACGCAAATGTAGTCGAAGTTAATCATCTAATTACACCTCCCTCACAACCTCACCATCATTCTTAAGCCACTTCTCTCTCTTTTGGTTCATGTGGGGCTTCTCTGAAAAGAGGAAGGATTTGAGCAGAGACCTGATGAACGGGAGGTTTCACAGCAGTTGGTTAGCATTCACCCTGACAACATGTGCATCACAAAATGCTCCCGTTGCATTGCTTTTACTCTGTACCCATTAGTGCTCCTGTCCATCGCCTGTAACATAGTGCTGTTCTTTCCTGGAGGGAATGCCAAGTATGCTAAAAATGGACACATTACTGAGGAGGTGAAATACATGGGGGGACTCATTGGAGGCGGTTTACTGGTGAGTTGTCTCTCCTCTAACCTGTTACTGAAGGGTGTGACTGTGGCCTAAAAGCTGCTGTTAACGTGTTTATGAAATAAGTTCAGCCTCAGGTAAATCTGAAAAATGCTGGTTTTATACTGTTTATTGTTTGTTTTGTTGGGTTTGGACTCTCCTGGGTCCTAATTTTGTGCATTTGTGCACCAAGTATTTGGCGTTCCACAAAAACCTGACCAAAGGCTGACTTCTGTAAAGTTTCCCAAACGCTGAATTATTTCAACCGAACTTGTGAACTATTCTGAACGTGTTTTACACTGACACTGCATCGAACTCCCTGTCAACTAACATGTCTCGTCACAGGTGTTGGTCCCAGCACTTTACATCAACCTGACTGGACAGCAGGGGTGCTGTGGAAATCGCTTTGGGGTGAGTCAGTCAGAGGTGCTTCAGGTGCTCAGAAGGAGAGAAAGGAAAGTTAAGATTATTTGTCAGTAATTATTTTTAAGGTGAAGAGGAACCATCACATTCAGCTAAAGGCAAGTGCTGCATCACCGTTGCACAGCGTTTCGTTCCTCTTGAGGTGATTGATAAGATAATGCAGCATCATCAGCCACAACATATTTCTCCTTTTCTTTTTCAAAAAGAACATTTCTGTATGCGTTCAAGATCTGCACGACAGGAATGCATTTAAACAGACACTGACATGAATTATCATCTGAAAATACTTCGACCATGTCAAACTTTGTGAGCTTTGCTTATCACTGAACCTCTGCAGATGTTCTTATCCATCCTGCTGGCTGCAGTGGGAGTGGCCGGCGCCCTGTACAGTTTCATTGTGGCCCTGCTCGGTGTGGGTAATGGGCCCCTCTGCAAACATGGTGGGAGATGGACGACACCTTTCAAAAAAAGGTGACAGACAGAACTTTCTGATGACATTAATAAACATGGTGAAGCTCTGGTTATTTATGAGCCTCTTCCTTTCCACAGTAACTGGAACTACCTGTCTGACGTCAAGTCGTGGAGAGAGTGCACCGAGCCGAAGAACGTGGTGATGTTCAACACTGGGCTGCTCATCACGCTGATGGCGGCCAGCTGTGTGCAGATGTTGCTCTGCGCTATTCAGATGATCAACGGCTTCTTTGGCTGCCTGTGTGGAACCTCTAACAACAAAGAGGTTTTTAAGGTGAAGAGGTCACACTTCAGCTCTCTGTCTTGTATCGAATCCAGGTTTTTCTCACATTAATTGTGTCATTTGAGAATCTTTACTTCAGTCCTCCACTTTTATTGTAATTGTTGTTCGTTTTTGTTTTTTTTTTAACACTTGTTTTTTTACTTACAGGAAGCATGAGTTAACCATTTGCAGTCCGACCACATTTGAGGAATTGACATGGTCTGTTTCGTTGTGATGCAACACGTACCTGGAATAAGCTCCCTGATGATAAGAGGCGAGCCCCAACTCTGACCACTTTAAGTCACAGCTGAAACTTCTCCTATTTCACTCCTCCTGTCGTACCCTTTCAGCTTAGCTTTGAAAGAGCCTTCATTTTAACTGTGGGAGTATTTGTTGTCATCTTTTCTTTGTATTTCATCTGGTCTGACCTGCACTAGTTTATCTTTTGTCTGTACTTTTGCAGGTTTTGAATTCAGAATCTTTGTCTTTTACTGTATTATTATCACCATGTTACACACGTTGAATTGCCCCAGTGTATGAAACGTACTATACAAATAAAGTTGCCTTGCTTTGTGCCCTGTGCTGGATGACTTCGAGTTGCGTTCCTGGCTGAATCTGCATAAAACCTTCTGTCGAAATTGCTGTTGTTTCTGGTAACAGGTGATTTTTTTAAGTGTATTTCATTTGATTCTATTTAATTTTATTATCAGATCACACACATACAAAAACACAGCATTTAACCTAACAGACTGCTTCAAGGAAGAAAAGACTAAATCTGCCAGCTGTGCCTTGATTGGTCTAAAATCTGGGTATAATGAAGCATAATCCGGGTGAGGAGAGAAATAGAATAAAGTAAATAATCCTAAAGAGAAATTCACCTCCTGATGGGGCCTTTTTCACACACTTTATTCCGTCTGAAATCATGCATTGCTTCTGAGTTATTTATGGGAAGAAGGGAAGCCCAATTCAACAGCAGCATATTTACCACCTTTATCTCTGATGAGGAACACTGCATCGCCCTGCATTGCTAGGACAACACATGTTTTGGGAAGCATCACCTCTTCTTCTTCTTCTTCTTCTTTTTTTTTTTTTTTCAAATTTCACAATTTTCTTTATTGATACAACGTGGAAACAACCTCAGCCATCAGGTCACTTGAGAAAAATGCAGCCTGTCCCGTCAGTGCTGAACTCAATTTATCAGCGATTTGCAGTTGATGTCAATGACTCATTGTTCTTGCTCTGCCATGCACACTGCCACAGGTCTAAAGTCCAACCATCCTGTGATCCTGCAGCCACTATGTCAATACATGACCTGTATACTGGGTACAGCAGTTGGAGCTGAAGATGTCTCACAGTGAATCTCAACACTCCCCACAACGTCAAACAGGCAGCAGCTTACAGCAACATACAAGAAACTTCGACTTAACGACAATAAGCATGTTGGAGGCCTGATCACCAAACCCAACATATGTGTATAACAGTCATGTGACCACCAGTGACATGTCTGACCTGAATGCATTTGCATCTTGAACCAAAAAAGTGTGCATCTACAAATGATCGAGCTCAACAACACAAGTGTTATCACTCAAAGATGTCACAGTATGAGTCACGTATACTACAGCAGCCTATCCCAGGTTGTGTTTGTCCATGTTATCAGTTGGTCATTACACCTCCCACACCCTAAAATTACTCACCATATTCAGTTTCTGCTCCCAGTAAGAGGACATTTCCCTCCGTGGCCTACTTTCAAGTGGAACTCCTCTCCGAAAACAGGAAGGATTTGAGTTAAAACTTGCAGAACAAAAGCTTTTTACAGCACTCAGTTGACAACATGTGTACTGGAAAATGCTCCCGTTGCATTTCTGCTACTCTGTACCCATTAGTGCTCATATCCATCATCTGTAACATAGTGCTGTTCTTTCCTGGCGGGGATGTCAAGTATGCTAAAGATGGACACATTACCGAGGAGGTGAAATACATGGGGGGGCTCATCGGAGGGGGTCTCATGGTGAGTTGTCTCTCTAACCTGTTACTGAAGGGTGTGACTGTGGACTGTGGAGCTGCTGTAAATACCTTTCTGAAATGATTAATGTGCAGCCTCAGAAAAACGTTAGTTAGATATGTAAAGCTGAAAAATACCAGCTTTGTGCTGTATGTTTGCTGTGGACATCATCTCTCATATCACACATGAAGCAAAGTTTGAAGTGGTTTTCCTCCCAACTGACTAAAAGCTGACTTCTGCAATGTTTCTTAAAGTCTCATAACATATTCTACAAGCTTTATGTGATTAAGATTAAGTGAAAATGCGGAATTGTTTGACTATGCTGAGCTGAAAATTAACTCGTGTGTCCTGCTGTAGGTGCTGCTTCCTGCATTGTACATCCACTTGACTGGAACAAAGGGGTGCTGTGGGAATCGCTGCGGGGTGAGACGTTTCAGAGGCTGAGCTCAGCCGGCTTTAATTTAAACGATTAACATCCAGCCAAAGAAACAGAACATGATTAAACTTTATGAATCACTAAATCGTAAAAAGTGTACTGCGTGTGTCTGCATCACTAAACCATTGCCTAACACCTTCTTTGGAAAGATAACATGCCCTGCAATAAATTCTGATAACATCAGAGCAGTATGTGTCTCTATGTTGACCCAAAAAGAATATTTAACAGTTCAAGATGTGCAAAAAGCTTATTGAAATGTGCTCTCCAAATGCTCCTGATATGTATGATCACACAGACTTTTTAAAACACCAGCCAGGTTAGACATGCTAGTTTTGGTTATGATAGCACTGTCTGATGTCACATGCAGGTGTGGTAGGACAATAGCAGTAAATACAGTACGATCCTGCACACAGAAAATGTCACCAAACTGCAGCAGGCTGAAACATGTTTCAGTATGTTGGGCTTACTGTGTTTTTCTTCTTGTGACTGTTGGCAAAAGCACAGTTTGACAGAATATATGTGAGGAATGTGAGAGGTGAAAGAAAAGTCAGTGGACAACAGAGAGCCTGTTCCTCCTGAAACTCATAAGTACCTAATTTATCAATAGCATGAAACAATGTGAAGAGGAAGAGGAGAATGAACATGGGGGAGAATGCAGTGCGAAGAAAGAGAAATGTTTCTGACCTTTGCTTATCTTTGAACTCCTGCAGATGTTCTTATCAATTGCGTTCGCTGCAGTGGGTGTGCTTGGTGCCCTGTACAGTTTCGTTGTGGCAGTGCTCGGGTTGCATTACGGGCCCCTCTGCAAAGTCGTCGGGGTTTGGGTCACACCTTTCAAAGACAAGTTAGTAACTTTCTGATGACTTTTCTGAAGTTTCTGAGGTCCTGCTCATTCATGAAGCTGCTCTTCTGCACAGAGAGCAGCGGTACCTGACTGACGACACATGGTGGGGAATCTGCATTGAGCCTGAGAACATTGTGCCGTTCAACATTGGATTGTTTGCTACTCTGCTGGCCACAAGCAGTCTGCAGCTGATCCTCTGTGCCATTCAGATGGTCAACGGGCTCTTTGGCTGCCTGTGTGGAACCTGCATGGACAAAGGGGTGAGATGAAGCTGAGCCTAAAATGAATAGGTGGAAATGAAAACACTCAGTTCTCTGTGTTACATCAGACAATCTTAACATCTTCTGTCCTTGCCTGTTTCGTTTTTACAGCCACTGTGAGCCCCTGACAGTTGACTGGTGCCCCCTGCTGGAGGACTAATAGCATTCCTGGCTGCCTGTGCAAAAAATAGGGATTTCTGGTCTCTTTTTAACAGATTTTTATATTTTTTATGTGTATTTCTTGATGCTTAACACGAAAATGTTTTCAATGTATTAAGATATCTTGTGAAAACGGCAGTGTTAGAAATAAATCATGCTAATTATACAGTTAATGTTAAATAAATTAGTTTTAAGCCACTGCTACATCTGTCTGTTGCATTACAATGTGTTTGGCATTTGACAATAAAATTGACCTGTGGCTTGATAAAAAATCAAGAGGCAGCCCGTCAAACAAAACACAGGACAGTAATTCTTCAATGACACCTTTAATGTAGGTTGTATTACAACAGTGAATATCAGGGTTGATATCTATACAAACATTTCAAGTGTCATCTCAAGTTGTTCACAACTAAAATACCTACATTTCTCAATTAACACTTAAGGAATATGAATGAGATTTCTCAATTGCCAACTGCTAAGCCCTGGAAAAAGAAAAAAAAAACCCTGCACGTGAAATGCAGTGTGCAAATGGCACGCTGGAAGAGGCAGCTGATGTTTTCTCATAAACGAAGAAAAGGCAAAAAGCAGTGATTTAAAAGGCAAAAGAACAGAAACTCAATGACAACAGGAGCAGAATATCACGCCAATACAAAAACAGTAAGTGTGACGGAAAATAAAATAAGATTCAAATTTAAAACACCTGCTGGCTGTGTTTGATGTTTCCAGGTGTGTGAAACCTGTAAAATTTCAGTTGAGGCTGTCTGAAATGTAAATGTACCAGGACTGCATTTTTTTTTTTTTTTTTTTTGTCTCTTTACCTAAATAAACCGAAACTCAGGCACATATTTGGCTGAGTATGATTCTATAACTGAAAACACAAGTCAGTGAATTAGCATATGCCACTTTACATTGATTTTGTGCTTTTGAGATAATCTCACAATGTAACGGAGTTCTTTTCTTACTCGTGTGGCTGCACATGGAGCAAGTAAAGGATTTGAAATGGCAGAGAAACATATTTCTGTTGAGGTAGACACAAAACAATAAACTGGAGTGTTGACAATTCCTCCTTAAGAGGCTAATCAAGGTTTCTCAGTACTGTTCCGCACACGTGTCATACATGTATGCATGTTGCACGTTGGCAGTATCACTTTTGGAGTGTTAAAAACAAGCAATATCTTAATCTAAAAAATAAATTAATGTGAGTGTTTCAACAATGAAAAATACTGTCAGAAGTGTGAGAAATGGAGTGTGGCAGTTTTTAGGTGAGTTCAACAAAAGCAGGAACTGGCAAAAACCAGGTCCCTCACATAACACGCTTAAACTGGAGTCTGGGTGAGATTATATGGCTGTAATACACTCCCAGTTCACCGCTCCCTCGTTTGAGTGATGCATATTTTGTCAGTCAAACTGCTTCATCATGAGCTTCCGGCTGGCCTCGTAACCCAGGAACAGTGCCCCGTTAGCAGGGAAGGTGCGGACCATGGTGGGGGTAAGACCGGAGTAGAGCGCCCTCACACCTAAACAAAAGAAACAGCAAAGATTACAGTCTGCGTGATCTGAGCAAACATCCTCGACGAGACGATGAGACAAGGCCGACTCTGCCTACCTTCAGTGCGGCTGATGGTCATGAAGGTTTTGAAGAACCCTGCCTGCTTGCCTGTCATAGACATGACCTGGATCCGGGACTTGACGCAGTCCATGGGATAGACCACCAGCCACAGGCACCCCCCCCCGAAACCACCACTGAACACGATTGGAGCCACACCTTCAACACACACGGGAGCACCAGTTAGACGAGAACCCAGGGAGGTGAGAGCAGATTATACCAATGAAGAGGAAAACCTGTTTTAGATCGCTAAATTACAACTGCCAACAACTGTAACAACAACATTAGTAACTAAATAAAGTAGGAAAATCAAAGGAAAATCCCAACATATACATACTGAATGACAGATTTCTCTCTTCCCTTTGATTCTGAGGAGCTGACACCAAAAGCTGACATTTGAAATACTTTGTGCTTTAGGCACAACAACCTGCCAGTACCTATGTCGTCTTTGTCACATTTCATGTAGTCAGCGAAGGTGGTGCGGCAGAGCTCGTAGGCACCGAAGAAGCAGAAGTAACCAGGGACCTCTCTGGCGATGGTGGTGGTCAGGCCCTGGAAGAAGCCTTGTGGTCCCTCATTCCTCATAATGGATTTGACCACCGACCACACTGTGCTTCAGAAAGAGCATTATCACTTGTCATTGTGCCGCATACATTAACTAACAAAACTGAAAGACATGCAGAGGTTTATGTTTGGTGAGCAGGAAGGCTGGAGCTGCAGTCGAGCAGCGGGGGCATGGATGGAGATAGACACGGGGATTATCTGCATATTCATAGATCTGTGCAGACTAAATGAAGGCAAAGGCATAGAGTTACATCTAAGCCTTTTTTTTTTTTTAATTTATTGTTTTTCCTTTTACAAAGCATTTTATAAAGTAACACAACATGAACATGGGGTGTTTTCTGACACAATATTACATCAAATTAATTACCAATCAAGTACATTTTGATATAGAAAAGAAACTTAAACAAAAGAAGGACGTTTCAGGGAAATATACATTTTCCATTGCTTCCATATGTCATTGAATTTAGATTGCTGGAGCCTCATTGAGAAAGTGATTCTTTCCATTACATACACATAAATAATATGATACCATTCATCTATAGATGGGATGTCTGGCTTGAGCCATTTCTTTGTAATTGCTTTTCTAGCAGCTAGACTCAGTATTCCAAATAAATATTTATTTTTCACACTTACATTAGCTGAGTGTAAAAGCCCAAAAAGAAGTTCGTCCCATTTAAGTGTAATGTTGGTACCAAGTATAGTTACTAGTTCTGAATAAACCTTGTGCCAGAAAATGTTTATTTATGGACAGGTCCAGAACAAATGGTAATGATTGGCTTCCTGAGAACGACATAACCTCCAACAGCTAAAAGATCCTGTATGGTAGCTCTGCTGAGCAGGTGTAATGAAATACCTAATGAGACACTTCCAGCCGAAAGATCTCCATGAGTTTGAGCTTGATGTCCTCCTCTGAAATTCACAGTATTTTATCCAGGTATCTTCTGATAGGCAGCTGTTGGTTTCCCTGTCCCAGTTTTGTTTTATATATGTAGTATTCACTATTTTTATTTCCTGCAGGCCTCTATAAAGTCTAGAGATGACCCACATTTTAAGCCATTTTAAGGCATGAAGGGACCTTTTTCCCAAGGAAAAAAACATGTAAATATGTAATTCTGATGAAAAGAGATCAGTTTTTAGGGGTTTACATCTGTGCATAAAGACAAACTTTATTATATACAGTTTGTGTTGTGGAAGTTTAGCTGTATCTACTGAATCTCCTTCACATTGGCCAATATACAGCCAGAACTTTTGAGTAATGTAAGAGCAAATGTACAGTATCATCCAAAACCAAGTGACTTTTTAAACCCACTTACTTCTGGCTCTTTGCTATCTTTCCTGATGCCTCCATCTCATACATGGCTTGCAGCCGACACTTGACAAGCTCAGTGGGGCAGAGTACCAGCGAGGAGAAGATGGACGCTACGGAGCCAGCACAGGCTTTGTGCATGTCACTAAAACAGAGGGAAAGATAAACAGATCCAGCTCTTGCACGCATTCTCAGGGCAAAGTTGGCTTCATGTCAACACGGAGGACGGCTGGGTACAATCCTCACCCTACCTCAGCACGGCGTCACTGTGCAGTCCGGCCATGATGCGGATGACCTGCTGGCAGAAGCCGTAGCTCATGAAGAGCACAGAGTTCTCTGCGATGTTGGCCATCAGTGCCGGCGTGGTGCCCTGGTAGAGGCCCCGCAGACCCACTAGTTTGTAGGTGGACACGATGCAGTGGATGAAACCCCGGTACAGCGTAGGAAAGGTCTGCATCTTGACCTTTGCTGTGTCCAGAGGCTGCCCACTGAAGACACACGCAGCTCCACCTTACGGAGAGAAAGTAAGAAAAACGTCAAGAATCTGACCAAAAGCAGAGTACGGTTGCGATACGAACTACAAGAAAAAAATCTGCGTTTGCTCGCAACATATGTGCTGTGAAGAGAGATAAGAATCAGAGTGGGCTTCACTCCACCAAACAGCATAAACGCTCAATGGAAGCACAGAGATAAGCGAGCCGGAAAAACACAGGAGTCATCAAAATCTCCTGCTACGTTAGACACTGCTCGGCTGTTGTTTGGCAAAGCAGCGGAAAAGCAGCATGATTACTCCATACAGACGAAAAACTGCTAAAACTGCAAACTGTAATACTGTTTGTTTACTGACTCTGGGAGACAAAGCGCTGTAGTCACCTATGGCTCCTGCAGAGAGGTCAATAACAGCCTGGACCACCGGGTGTGGGGCCATGGTGTCTCAGAAGTCGTCAGAAGAGGTGTCTCTTTCTCACAGCTACCTAGATTAAAAATAAATAAACACTTAAAATAAACTACACTTAATTCCACTCACAACATACACTGCTACATCTTGTCAGAGTGCTTTAATTACTGTAAACATACAAAGAATATAATCAGCCATTTGTTTCTTCAAATGCTGAGTGTGGGACAGTGATTATGTGTGTGTGTCAGCAGACGAATCAGAGGCCAGGACAGACTGACTGACTGACTGACTGACTGACAGACAGACAGACTGACAGACAGCAGCAGCAGATGGGTTATAAAGTTCACTCCAATAAAACCTGCCCTTATTTATGGTAACGGTAATTATTTACAGTCAGGTTAGAATGGGCTTGTGTGGAGACAGTCATGAATGATAAAATGAAAGGGCAGTAGAGCATTACACTGCGCAAAAGACAAGTTTGCATGAAAATTAACTGGAGTCTTTCTTTACGAAGGACAAAAGCATAGTTTAACTCAACAGTCTGTGTCTTCTCAGACAAATGAAAATGCTCTCCAGTCCAATAATGCTCAGGACTTTTATGTTGACAACGTATTTGTTATATTGTTGTTGTTTACACCATTATTTACAAGTCGTCTTACTTTAACTAAACTACACTGTGAGCAGTATTTCTACTTTTCGGCGTTCCTTCCATTGCTGATGTAACACGAAGTACTCAGT
The DNA here is from genome assembly GCA_037975065.1 of Chaetodon trifasciatus. NCBI lineage: Eukaryota > Metazoa > Chordata > Actinopteri > Chaetodontiformes > Chaetodontidae > Chaetodon > Chaetodon trifasciatus. Next base: position 4,666,998 of record JBBMOE010000011.1, read on the forward strand.
CCGGTCTCCATGTGTGTAACACACGCTAACCACCAGGGGGCGACAAATACTTTTCTTTGTAAAGACATAAAAATATTTTGTAGATATCAAAACGACCGAAGGACACTTTCACTGTCGTTTACTGGCAAAAATTAAGAGTAACCAGTTAAAACGCCTAACGGTGTTTTCTTTGAACCGGTAACTTCCGTCGCAACAACAGGTTACAGCAGCCATTAGCAATACTCGTACGTAAAGTAAGTAACGTCAGCTGAAACCCTGGAAAGTTACTGTTTTCTGTGCGTCCAAATGTTAAATGTGTACGTGTAAAAGCTAAAGTGGAAAAAAACGGTTGAAATTACTTCTGCATACAAACCTTACAGGGGAGAGACGGGTTCAACTCGGAGCATCAAAGTGTCGTTGCTGGTGAGGTAACGTTAAAGTCCGTGTGTCACACATAATATAACCAACAATAACGTTGACCGAGTGAGCTGCTGACCGAAGCTAACATCGTCCACGAGTGAGCACATGATAACTTACACCACCAGGTCAAACATCCACATTTTATCTTTATGTTATCTCATTTGCAACATGTAACGTACCCCTCTGGTCACTCACTGCGGTCAATGAATGGGGTCGACCATCAGTGACAATGATGTGGAGGAGAAAGCTGGGGGTTGTTTCATGAAGTCCGAGATGCGGAGAAATGAAGAGCTCTCACTCTGGCTGAAATTCCGGATACAAAACCATAACGTGAATCGAAACTTCTCATATCCACTCATTCTGCTCTGAGCACTGGACTTACTAATGGTTACAATGCAAGTGAATTTATGTAAGTCTGTTGAAGTAATAGGTTTTCCAAAAATTGCACATCTACTAAAAATTTCATCATACATCAGTTAGATAATATTGTAGTGTCCGTTACATCAAATTTAGGATACACATCTACGATATAGACTCTTTCATACTTGGTTTTTATATATGTATTTTCTTTCTCTTTTCTTTCCTTTCTAATTTCTTTCTTGTATGGAGCACCTGCGACAAAAACAATTTCCCCTCGGGGATCAATAAAGGAATCTGAATCTGAATATGAATTTTTGGCGTGGTGGCTATTTCTCAATGTAGTACAGTTTGTACCCTGAGTCATCTTCGCAATTTAAGATCTGTGATACGAAGCGGCATGTACGTTAAAACTTCCGGTTTACGTTCTTTCTTGTTTTTCAAAATAAACCCATCGACGGTAGCGTGAGAGTACAGCACCCCCTGCTGGTTGTTAAAAAACACACAAAACAAGTTATTCGAGGTGTTTCTGTCTTGTTTTTCCCCACCTGGAAACCAAGTACAGAATGTTGCGAACCAGGTTTGCTGGTATGTTGTTTTTACAATTTTGTAACTTTTGCAAGCTTTTGAAGACACCTACTGCATCAATCTTTTATAATCCAGTCTTTGATATATAGTACATTTGGATGAGCCTAAGCAACGTGAGTGTGTATCATTAGTGTGCACGCAGATTAAAAACTTTAAAACATTTTCTATTCATTAAAATAACGCATTTAGTGCAGCATGTGTCTGTGTTCTTTCTTGTTTAGCAACAATCAGACCTGAAAATAAGCCCCTAATGTTGGAGCAGAGCAGCAAGCACATGGATGATTAAAGTAACACAATTCACTCCAAACAGCGTGTAATAATTTTGTTAGAGTTCACTTAATTCCAAATAGATACAACATTGTGTACTTTTAAAGGAATTCAATTGATTAACTTATGTCTAGATCAGGATAAACAACGTTTTATAAAGCATCTTTCTTTCCATCATGATGTGTCACTTTCGTCAGCGCTTCTGAGTTATAGGTCACTGTGCAGATCAGATGCAGTCTCTCTTTTACAAAAAGGCCAAAATATCACACCAAGCCCTGTTTAATATTCCCATAAACCTGGCAAAAGCACTCTTGAAATATTTAGCCAACAAGTACATCAGACATAATCCAAACATCAAATTTGTATAAATAGAAGAAGTTGCCAGAACGTGCTGTTCTCGATCAGAGGCGCCTTTGGAGTTCTGCTTTGTGCATAATTACCCTGCCTATCTTTAGGGGTGTCTGGAAGTGCTTCTCCTCCCCTCTCTCCTGCAGAGCAGCACAGAACCTCCATTAAACTCAATCCTGTATGTGCTCAGTCAGTCATGGTGGCCAGTGTTTGAAACTCCTCTGCAGCATTGCTGTATAAGACCACAGTAATATCAGCAGCTTCCTGAATCTTGTGCATACTCTCTCTTTGCCATTTACTAAACAAAGAGATGAGTGAACTGCACTTATTGTACTCAGAGTAAACATTTATTAAAAGCTCAGTACTCCACAGTTGGACATGACATCACCTGCAGTTTCTTGTCATGTTAAATTTAAGGTGCAGACTTTCTGTGGATGCTGTGTTTTCGGAGCCGACAGGAGGTTAAAAATGTCCAACTCCAGATCTCTGGTTTAACCATGTGTATTTGGTGTTATCATCTTCATTTGGGATCATCATTGAAGTAGGAAACTATGAACCAGGTTATTTAAAGGTGCTAGTAAAGAATAGGCCACAGCATGCACAACACCACAAAACCAATGCGAGCAGCCTTGGAAAAGATTCTGTTCGATAAATGCTGTATTGATCAAGATGTTTGAACGTAGCCTGCAGATACGATGTGTTGATGGACCCAATAAAGCTGCGTAATTTTGACATGTCACCAGTTTGATAGAAACTTCAGAGAGGGAAGTGTCGAATGGAGGATTTCAGAAACAGCAGCTGACCTTGTGTGTTGTGAATGAGTGTCTGACAAAGGTCAAGTCAGTCAATGAGAATCCTTTCCCATCATGCACTTATTACCACCTCTGCTGGGCTGTGTCCCTCTCCTACACTGACAACCTGTGGAGCAAAGTTTAATGCAACCAACAAACATTTGTTTTGTTGAATAAACAGTATATGAGTCAGCATTTAAAATTTTAAATAGCTCAGATTAAAAAAGTTGTTTAATCGTTTTTTGTCAGGTTTATTAGCTTTTTTCACACTTTGTGTTTTTCGCTCTGTTAACTCCCACAAGAGTCTTAGGAATGTTTGAATGTGATTTCCTTTATCTTACTCATTTTCATTATTTAATAAGTTTAGATTTTTCTTTGGTTTCTGTGTTGTGTTTGTCAGAAAAGAAAAGGCACCAGGGAGGGGAGGACGCTTTAGAAAAACAGTGTTCGTTCCCATTTTGATGAATTATATGTATTTTTAATTCAACCGCTGATTGCAATGATTTCATGGGTAAAAGCCAGTGGTGGAGGAACCAGATTCTTTTCTTAAGTAGATGTAATCACAGCACACTGTAAAAACACTCCATTACAAGGTCAACTAACATCTTAATTCAGTAAAAGTACAAAAGTGTTATCAGGAAAGTCCCAGTCAAACAGAGCTCAAAGTGACACCTTCAAATGTCCTCTTTGGCCTCACATTCAGGCCTTTTCAAAGCAGAAATTACTTCAATGATTGATCACTCACCAAAGCAATCACTGGTTCATTTTTTTGATTAATCAACAAACCGACTTAAAGTTTTAGCTCAGTGTTTGTATACTTTGTGGAATCTTAATTTTACAATGCTTCATGTTTTAAAAGCTCATTTATTTTGTGTCAGCTCTTGATTTGTAAAGCAACTACAGCTGTCAGACATTTGTAGTGGAGTAAAAAGTGCAGTATTTCCCTCTGAAATGTAGTGAAGTGGAAGTAGAAGTGTCATGAAATAAAAATATTTAGTTGTAATAAATGCAAATGTACTTAGACATTACATTCCACCACTGGTAACATACCACACCTTTCCTCCTCCTCCTCCTGTTCACCTGCAGATAGGTGATTCAATAGATAAATATGCTTGTGAAACAATAGAATACTCCAAAAGTCACGCTATTGTTATTCACCTATGAACTTAAATGCTACCAAAATACCATCTGTTTCAGCAGAGTAGCCTGGGATTAAACATGTGCCCTCTGTCCACAGGCTTATCCTCAAACTCAGACCAGCGATGGCTTACAGCAGTCTAGACTCATGCGTCTGCATGTCCTAACACCTCATCTACGTCATCTTGCAGTCAATAAAAGACACACCAGTTTCCTTTTTTTTATATCACTTTGCATTTTATCAAAAAAAAAACAAACAAACAAAAAAACATTGACGTTGTCTACATCACAGACAAGAATCATCAATATTCTGTTTTAAACAATTTTGCTGTGAACAGAATGAACCCCATGCCCATCCCTCCCCTGGAGCAACCTCCTCTATACACAGTATACTTTACATACCTATAGTTCCTGTTAGGTCTTTTTGCATTTTACATCATTATCAAAGTAGTATCAATAGCTTTAAAATACATACAATGCTCTTTCCCTTGTAATTATAATCGCTATCCTGATTGTACATAGAGTATCATTTCCCACAGTTAGAGTCTGATCGTTTTCAACACCTTGTTACAAAATACTCTGAAGAGACGACGCCAGTCTCTGCATTTCATTGAACCAAAACACTTCTGATGATTGGTGGATGAGAAGCGTTTTCGTGCGCCCGCTGTGTGTCATGAGAATGGAAACACTGCAGAGAGCCTCACGCTGTGAAAGCAGTTTTGAATACACAATACACTGAATGATATTTACCCAAATCCACGGCTTTTATTTATGCCTTCCTCCCGTTTGACGTCAGTAATATCCTGAACCCTTCTCAGACTCTCCAAGGGGCTTTACTACCAACTGTTACGTCTGCTCGAATTTGAGATTATGAGGTGCAGTCAGAGAATCTCAGTAATCCCTAATTAGAAGAGTTACACTGAAGGAATAACAAAGAGATTATATAAGATCACTTCAACAAAAGACTAACACAAGTTAGAAAAGTGGAACTAGTCCATGTGTTTGTATGGATTTGTTATACAAGAGTTTGGCAATAAAGTTCTCAGTATTGAGCACAAACTGTTGGCAGTAGTGGGCTGTGCTCAATCAATATATATTTTCTTCATAGGATTAAAAACAGTGACTGATAAGTGGTTCACAAATGTCTAAAAACCAGATTTTCTAGATTGAACTTTGTATCAGTTTGGTGTCAGAGTTCCTCAAGCCTGCACGGTCAAGCTCGGAAATCGCCACTCGCACGTTAAACTTTGGCACCAGAAACAAGTCCGTCGCAAAGGATCACATCTCCGCCTGAACACTACAGAAAGGTGTGGAAGACTTGCTGGTTTGAATTTTCTATCTATGCGTTGAGATAAACCCAAACATGACCGATTAATGAGCGGTAATCACAGCCAGGCACTTGAGTGTCCTTTCAGATGTGAGCTGAGGGCGGCGACAGCCAGAGTGAATATCTGCACCCTTTTACCTCAAAGGATTAAGACACTCAAATTTGTTTTTATGTGTTAACAGCGTGCAAGTGCAGTGAAGCCTTTAATGTCTGCCACAGGGCCAAAACTATTTGGTTTGTGAGACCAGAGCCCTGTGAGAAATAAGAACTCAATCTAAATGTGGGAAAAGCTACCAGTGTCAAAAATACATCAAGAAAGCCTTCTTTGTTTGTACCCTGTATACACACAGCCAGAGCCCCGACTGACACAGCACGGTCACTGCATGGAGTGAAGGGTTTGGAACACCATATCCAACATGGCCAAACTCTCCATCAGCGGCTCTGGATACAGTACGCAACCAGTCATAAACTATGAGTCACATACCTTAAGAAAAAAAACAAAAAAAAACTCCATTTCAATTTTAACTGATTTTTTGCCCCAGTGGCTGTGAAGTGAAAAAGTGACTTTAAAAAAAAAAATCAGATCTATGACTGATTTTGTGCGTCTACTCTTTGCACAGGATCTTAATCCTGCAGTAGACCTTTGAATTGTTGTCAGACTTTGTACTTTTAGGCAATTTGTTTGACAGCAGCAGAATGTTACACATGGAGTAAAAGAGAAAGCACTGAGCAGGAACGTCTCGTGTAGTTTAGACCAAGTCCAGAGAGAAGAAGAGAGAGTGAGAGAGAAGTCGCGCTATTCACACCTTCTGGGAGCTGAATCCACATCCAGACAATGAGCGCAACATGCACCTCTGTTAATACTGTTTTAGCTCAGATCAGCAGTCAGCCACCAGTACCGACTGCTCTGAGGGGATAAAATCACCTCCTTTGGTGTTTGTTTGGGGTTCAAAATATACTGCAGGTAAATTAGTGCACATATTTCTTTTTTTTTTTGTCTAACACTGAGTCAGTGGACGACATATTTTATATACAAGACACTGACAAGTGTATTCTTCTTGGAGTAAAAAAACAAGGAAAGTTAAAATAGCCATTCAAAATATGATTTCACATTAAAAATCTGTGTAATGTAGAATCCTCATAAGATTTCTTAGTTCTTTCTGCAAGCGCTCCGCTCCACAGTGTCCGCTAATAACCAGCGTCAGACGGGAGACGTCCCACCTGCAACAGGACGTCAGCTGGTTGGTAGATGACAAGAGTGAAGACGGGAGGGCCTGAAGTGGAAACATCCCAGGGTGTGAAACGACTGAGAGAAAGACAAAGAGATTTTTTTTTTTTTTTTTTGGCTTTTTTTGCTTTTTGCTTTGTGTTTTTTTGGCCAGACCTCAGCTTGACGAAGCCAAACAAAAGAGCGAGGGAGTGCGTACATTGTGGCTGAAGTGTTAGGCACTGCAAAAAATAAAAATGAGATTTTTTTTTTCTCCATGTTTCTGATAAACACAGTAAGGCAATTTGATTATGGCTGACTGATAGCAATAGAAGTTTCCGGTCTGTCTTCTGTAAAGATCAACATGTTCACAATTAAGACTCAGGAGAGAAACAACACTTTTTCTTTTTTTTTTTCCATTTTCACAACCCAGTTCAAGATTACCTGTGTAAAAACAGCTACAATCAAAAATGAGGCACTTTATAAAAGAGTATATAGATATCTAGGCTATATAGTATTAATCATTATATGTATACTGTATGTTTTATATACCATTGTAATGTGTCACTTTATATTAGAATTGTGTTAACTGAAAACAAACTACAGTATGTACTATAGTTTCTGTCGTTCTACTTGTATACTGTAGTATATACTATAGTATAATATACAGTTTTAATAGAAAAGCTCAGTTGCCAAAAAAGCATTTACACTATTCAAAGATTTTGTGCTACACATTAGTTTAAAATGCATTAATGTCGGATCTTTTTTGGTTGTAATCAACTTTTTAAACTGACATGGAAAGGAAATGGCATTATTATCTAGTCTCATCTGAGTCAAACATGTATGATTTCATATGTGGGTTGTGGTTAGGGGCTGTATGAAAATTACTAGGGGGGCAGAGAGGGAGGAAATGTTTAGGAGTGCAGAGGGGGGTCTCTTAACTTTTTCTCATCCCAAATTGTTTCATCCACGGTTAGATATATCGTAGATTCTTTAATACAATATTTCCATCACAAAGGTGGCTTTCATAATTTTTGGAAAATCCCTAAGCTGTTTAATTTTTTTCTTTTCAAAACTGTAGTTTTCAGCTTCCTTCACTAATGATCCTGTTGTCAGGTCCCCTCAGCACACCTCAGTGTACACACATGCAATCTAATTACTGCCCTTACTGTGTATTTGAATCCAATTTGATTCAGCTGTTTACATGCGTAGCAGAAGAGTGTCAGGGTAATTTGGCCATTTTTATGCAATGTTGCATAATCAAATAAATTGCTCTACGTGACATCAATCATTTCCCATCTTTCATGGGACCTTTCCCTGCTGTGTTTACCTGCAGCACATACATCATATGTGAGTCCAATGAAATCTGTTTGTTAGCTGCAGCTGCTGAAGATTTGAAGTGTCTGCGTATATGTAAATACGGTTCGCTTCATTTAGGGACTCAATTTTGTTTAATTTTCTAATGTACGGTGGAGGACAGAATACCCACCATGTGTTAAATACTGCGCAGACAGGCGATCGATTAACTTTCCCTTCAGACACCCTATAGTAAGTAAATCCACCAAATACCCTTAAGTACCACTGGGATGCACTGACTAGATTTTCATACTGGCACCATTCGAGAATCAGCCACCGGACATGACAAGACATGTTTAGTTAATGCATAATCAGAGCTGGGGCTGTATAAACATGAATCCAATGCGAGTGCACATCTGGAGCTTTAGGGATCAAACTTCTCTCTGCGTGGAAAAACACAGAATTACAGAATGACAATTCTGAATGGATAAAAAGAGAGTCATTGTTCTCATCCCTCAGCTGTGACCTGCAGATCGGCTGCATGTGAAAATCAAATTGTAATCATACTGTATGCAATCCTATGTTAATGCAGTTTACACTCCTGTGGATTTCACAAAGATTGCGTAAGATGTGTGGGATTTTCACACGACCGTTTACTTCTTGTGTGAGAAACTGACAGAAAACATGAAAATGATATCTAAATTTAATTTGTGTAGCATTGTTTCGCTGCCTTTAACCTCAGAGATGAAGCACATGTCGAAGTCCCTCTGTAGCACAAGAAAAGCAACAAGAAGTATAAAGGCTTTTTTGGGCAACTGTGTCTTATAAATCAAATAGGTTTACAGTGACAGCATGTATGAATGTATGAAACCTTTGCCAAGCTGCATTTCCTTCTTATTTTGAGTCAAAGTGACACTTGATGATCATTTAACTTATCAGATACGGACAAAGGATGATGTGACGATTCATTAAAACATACACATACGGTGGCGCTGAGCCTGGATTCACAAGAGTTCAATAGATTGCTCCAATCACAAGCAAATGTGTTTCAAATGAAGATGCACAGATGGACTTTTTCTGCCATTTGTGTGTTTCCCTGAAAGCCTTGTTAATGTCTGACTTTGCCTGCGTGATTGTTGATGTGTGACGGAGCCACCTGAGAGCTCACACACAAATTGTCATCCTTTATCAACATTAAGTTAAACAATGATCAAAATGTCATTTTATCCAAAACAGAGACACAAATTAAACAATTTTCCTTACCCTGTGTGTGTGTGTTTGTGTGTGTGTGTGAGTGTTTGGCACACATTTGGTTGACAGAAAACAGCCATCGGGATGGGGATGAGTTTTCCAGGGTTTTCAGTGTTCAGACTCCGGTGTACAGTTCTGTTGTGGCAACAGATCGGGCCGCCGAGCGTCCCCTCACAGACTGAGCGTGGAGCTGTCGCACTGGCGTCACGCTCAGATCCAGGACCAAGACTGAGATCAACAATCTGCAAGAGGGGAATCAAAAGCAGGCAGGAATTTGAATCATACATTTTCAACACAAAGACTTCTCCCCTGCTCACAGTAATTGGTGTTTTTTAAAAGCGTATCATCTGTTATCATAGTTGAAATAATAATTCACAGTAAATCTAATTTAAATCTCCACACACAAAATGTTGCAGACAGAGAGGCAGTTTATTCTCCAAAGCATATTGCCTTTGTTGAATCTAGAGCTCCTGCTGGCTGCTTGGGTAAATATCACATGACACATGCTATTTTTCTAAAATGACTTTCTGATTGGAGTCTAATGCACACTGTAGCAGACATCAATATTATGTGTCTTGACTTTGCCTCAGACCTATCAGTTCCAGGGAGTTTGACCCAGTTCTTTTTAATGAGCCACCTTAACGACACAAAGAGCTCATTGCTACATTATAAAGAGAGATTGTAATACTTTATTTAAAAAAAAAAGGTGGTACATCAAGGGAAGATGTGGTCTGAGTGGCTGAGACAGTCTAACCACTTCCTCCATCCACTTTCAGGGTCAAATAACCGCCTGCAACCTCAACACAGCCAGCTGATGACAACCAATTCATTTCTATGTTTTTCTATTACCTGGCTTGTAGTGCAGACAGCCAGTACTACAATTTCATGCTGATAATAATAATGAAAAGAAGTGCTAGAACATGGGCAGGCTGTGGCGTCGTTCACTAATAACTACTCATAATGCTGCAAGTGGATCAAATAAAGATAATTAGCTATCTACAACCATCAGGCTGACTGGAAGGTTTAAGTTACACCACTGAATCAGACTCTGAGTCTCGCTCTTCTGCTCCGTTCACGTGAAGACCACAGATGTGACAATGCTGCAGATAAAAAAAGGGCCACAAATAAACACCTTCATCTACTTCTGATTGGATTTGAGCGTCTAATTAAAATGTAATTAATGCAGCCGGAGTAATGTGATATGAGCAAAAAATATTTGAGTGTTGATTGGACGTTTGAGAGCTGACCCTGTTTATCTGAGGGTTTATTAACTGCAGTGCAGCCACCATCCCCCCTATATCCAAGCTTCATATATTGACTTCCATTATTAGAGTATGGCAGCAGTTAATGAAAGCAGAATAAACACTGTTTGTAGCCTATAGGAGGAGCGGCGCATTCAGTCATTAACCGCAGTGTGAAAAACTACTTGAAACAGTAATTTAAAGAATATTAACAGAGCCTTCTTTTCCTCGCCATGCATGTGAAATGCATAAATAAACTATGCCCAATTGAAATAATTAGGCAATTATTATGATTGCACATGTACGCGTAGAGATTGAATAGCATTTAGACGAGTCAATCATGCAAATGTTGTCGCCGCTCCGAATAAATAAGGTACACAAGCAGTTTGTTCCATTTAGTTCTCTGATTAATATTGATATATTTACCTTTATATTTACATTGTCACATACTGCCTCCTGCAGCTTTTAATTTCTGACATGTAAAAGGAGTGTGTGTACATCCACCAAAGATGAACTTCAGCCACTAACATTAGCCATCAAGTAATTGTCATCTGTGCAATGTGAGGGAACCCTCGGAGCTGCCATGTGAGATCCTGCAGCCGATACCACACACCCACACATGAACATAAACACCTGGCCCGTATTCTGTCCCCTCTACCTCCATTTATGTGAAATGGCTCATTACCAGCAGACAAATCAATTGGCTTTGCTCTCTGAACACCCACTTGTGATAATAAGAGACTCTACAGACAGCCCACAGCCTGGAAACACGGTGCTGCCCTCCAGCTTGAAGCAAAGGTACACATCAGTGAAGGATGAAAAGGAGAGTGAAAAGGAGTGACTAAGACCCAGACATGAGTCTCGTCTGTGGATTATGCACATCACATAAAAAGATCACATCCAGCTGGACAAATCTTACCAGATACAGATTTTGTGTCTCCTCTCACCTATTTTGAAATATTTCTTTCACTTTCACCTGTTAAACATGAATGAGTTAGAGCTATGAAATTACAAAGAGTAAATCACTATTTTCTAAATCCAAAGATGAGAAGATCTAACTGCTTGTTTTGTCAGACCAACAGTTTGTTAGTTTCGGTATTCAGTTTACTGTCACAGAGGACGACGACAAGCGGCAAACGTGCATTTAAAAATCTAGAGCTAGTGAATGTTCAGTGTTTTTGCTAAAAAAGCTAATCAATTCACTGACTAATCACTGCATCTTGAATAAAAAAAACTGAATTTTGACTCACATTTGGCTGTCATCACCCTGTTTTGCAGTTAATAAATAAAATGTTAAAAATGAGTCCTGCAGCTAACAATTATTTTCATTATCTCCATTATTTCAGTTTGTTTTCTTGATTAATCAATTATGCATTTGGTGTACAAAATGTCAGAAAACATGAAAAAAAACACCTGTTAAAATTAGTCTAAGCTGGCATCTTCAATTTGCTTGTTTTATCCAACCATCAGTCCAAAGACCAACGATATTCATGTTACCATCATTTATGACAGAAAAGCAGCAAATCTTCTCATTTAAGAAGCTAAAACGAGAGAGATATTTGGCTTTTTTGCTTGAAACATGACTGAAAAGGTTGATTAATTATGAAATTGTTACTGACTAATGCCTTATGATTAATCATTGCAGCTCTATTGAAAATGAAAGTCCTATTTGGTTGTCAACAAGTGGGAGTTTTCCTCCTAATAGAATCGTTCAATGATCAGTTTCAGAAATCACATGAGAAACAATTCTGACAGAGCTTTGAAATAATAGCACAAATAATATTACAATCAGGATTTTCTTTCTTTTCCTTGTGAGGTCAGAACTGACACCAATAACCTGATTGTTCAGAAGATGAACAAATGAATGTGCCACGACAGACACTGCAACCACATTCATATCATAAAAGATGACACTGTCTCTGACGATGCCCTTTCTGAACATAGAATTTGCCTCAGTGAGATCTCAGATGTTCTCAAACTGTTCTTTACCCACCCATTGTTTAACAGATATTTTAGGATCGGTTTGTGGTTTAAGTAGTGCTTACCTTGACCATCCTTTCTACTGTTCTGGTGTGCTCTCAGTTCTTCTGACTTATAGAAATCAATACTGGCATAAGTGTTGAGGCTTGAGCCGGCACTGCTGCCCACAGCACTTGCTCCGATGTTGTAGGCGGCAGATGTACGCTCCACTCCAGCTTGAGGACTCTCCTTAATGGCCAAGTCAAGGTCAATATAGTTAAGGCCTTGTTCAGCAGATGAGGTGGAGGCTTGTGGTGGAGGTGTGGCAGATAAACTAGCTGCCTGCCTGTTCTCCCACAGTGAGCAATCCAAACCATGCCGATGGCTCGCTGCCTGGCTGCCCTCTGGGAAGAGGGAGGTAGAAGAGGGTGGGTGGCGTGGCAGGGAGGGAGGTGAGTTAAATGTCTCTGAACGGTGGCTCTGCCGTGCCTGCTGGTCACCTCGGACCAATCTGCCGCTCCGCTCAGGGGACTGGAAGGATTTGACTGGGGAAAAGCCCAACCCTGTCTCCTGCTCCATGGTTAAGGGTTGACCAGAGTGGATGGCAGGTCTTGCTGAAATGCTGGGATCTGAACCTTTGTTGTCCGTAAATGGAGTAGGGGTGTCTGATGGCATGGCTGCCATCTTTACTTTTGTTCTGTACCCGGCATTGCCTTCTGCTGCCAGAGGAGAGGACATGCCGTGTTCATGGCGGGCCTTGGGGGCAACAGCTGGTGGGCCCTGTGGGCTGCTGAATGTGGATCTAACAGGAGTCAGAGGCGTTGAGGTCTTCCCTAAATCCATGCTGACATATTCACCAGAGGTGGACAACGGAGCTGAGAAGCTGCGGGGAAGGTTAGCAGGATTATCGTGGCAAAGGAGTGGTTGATTCACGGGCCGGAGGGTTCCATGGATCACAGGTTGTCCATGTTTAGACCGCGTACATCCTCCTCCGTCATACTTATTGTCCTCCTTGAACACAATACTGACATACTCACCAACGTTTTGAGACACTGATGGCAACAAATTCTCCTTCACCCTGGGCAAGGTGTTTGCTTTAGTAATGTCTGAAGACAGGCTGAGGGGACGTCCCCTCCTCTGTTGCTTTGGACTCTTACTACTTGATCCACGTTTTTGATGGTGACGCCCTTCTTTTGTGCATGTTCCTGCACTCTTGTACTCTGCTCCAGTTCTTAATAAACTTAACCCTCTCCCTGCTGATATGGACTTGTCTTCCAGGCTTTCGCTGCTGGCTGAGCTGGAGGAGAAGGAAGAGGAAGACATGGAGAGTTGACAGCTTCCTGCAGAACCCACTGTAATTTTGTTTCTTTTGCTGTATCCCACTCCCCCTCCCCTCCCAGCACTATCATGCCCACTGCTGTCCTTTTTTCCTTCCCCTTTATTCAAGTCCTCCTCAAAGCGAGTATAGAGAGTATGTTGATAAGCTCTTGGGAGGGAGAAGTAGGAATTGAACATTTTTGGCTGCAGTTGGTGCTGCTCGGGGTGGGAAGGTGGTGTGCTGCAGGCAGAGCGGCTACAAACAGGTGAGATGTTCATGTAGTCACTGGCAGCCCGGCTCTCCATGCTGGCTCTACTATCCCACATTCCCAGTCTGTGCAGGTCTGTGGAGCTGCTACTATTGGGAGACATGACCATGTAGCCCTCTGTGCTGGGCTGGTGGATGTGCTGAGGGGGGGACACACTGTTGTTGGGGGTCATGGCCATATACTCATCATCTGCCCCAGGTTTAGTACTGGCGTCAGGCATACCTATCGAGAGAGAGAGTGAAACAGGAGGAGATGTCACTCCAGGTAACATTGACATATAACCACTATCCACTGCTGCTCCTGCATCCACTTCTCCTCTGCTTTTGTCAGCCCTCTTCCTATTTTCCCCAACGGCATCATGCTGCCCAGCCCCAACTGCCAGAGCTCCTGAGCCATGGTGCAAATCAGCTCTCTCTCGGTTAGCACTCTGCGACATGATGGCATATTCTTCATCATCTTCATCATCCTCATCTTTTCTATGAGGGGCCAGTCGTTCATGGGCAGCCAAAGGCAGGGACGCCCTCTTACTTAGTAGTCTGCGTTCTGCCTCAGATTCCCTGCTGGATGCGCGCCGCAGAATCCGCCTGCCTTTTGAGCGATGATGAGAACCAAGGAGACCCTCTCGCTGTCCCATCACTATATAGCTGGAGGAGCCCTCTCCATGTACATGATGTCCAGACAGACTGGGAACGAGCAGAGAGTGCTCCCCAGGACTGGAGCCATATTCATCTGAGGAGCCATAGTCGCTTGGTGAACCTGAAACAGAAACTCTCTGAGAAACACGAGGGTAGGAGCAGATTGTCATGCCCCCCACTGCCGCCCCCACTAGGCCACACTCTGAGCCATGACCAGAACTGGAGGACAGACTCGGTGCAGGAGAGGGAGCGGGGTTAGGCGTGTAACGTGCAAGGCTGAGGGTAATCTTAGCAGGAGTTGGGGCCCTGGTGGGCTTTGGCCTCAGTGTCGGCGTAGTTGAGCAGGAACCATTAAGACTTGGGCTGGAGCTGGCCCATGTCCCTTTGGCACTTGCTCCGCCCTCCTCTGACCTGGCCCCGATGCTGGCAGTTCGCGCCCTCGGGAATCCGTGACGTGACGTAGGTGAAGTGCTCGTGCTGCTGCCTCCGGTTCCAGGAGTCTCTGTGCGGGCTCGTCTGGAGAAGCCCACCTGGCTCGGTGGCAGATTCGGATGATGACGACGACTTGGGACACTGATGGGGTTTGAAGCAGTACCACCTCCACACGATGTTCCCACAGACTGAGATTTACTGCGCTGACGGAACTCCTCACTTAAGGCCTTCATGGCCTCCAGTAGGGTCTCGTGCATGTTCTGAGCCACCACAGAGTCATCCACCTGCATCCAGAACTCTCCAGGGCCAGTAATCGCTGAGCGGCCCACCTCAATGAAGAAGAAATTCTCTGAATGGCCACACCTACGAACATTCATCAGCTGCAACACCACAGCTGCCACATCAGAGTTGAGTTTGACAAAGTTGACTGTCTTGTCAGTTAGGCACAGCCGGTAGATGCCCACTAAGTTCCTGGCATGTCCAAGACCTTTAGGCCAAACCTTGACCTGCCACACTTCCTTGAAGGTTGGAACAGGAGACGGAGAGCTACACTCTCCACTACTGCCATAGTCTTCAGGAGTTTTACCTAGGAAAACAATAAAGAGTAAATAAATAAAGACAATTAAGTCATTGAACGAATAAACACATCATGCACACATTACTTAAAAACTCCAGCTTTACATAAAACACATAACATGTTGACACACTGATCAAAGCCAAAATGACAAAGCAGTGTATGTGACACTAATAAGTCATATTTTGTTTCTCTGTCATTACTAAATTGATACATGCAGAATTTGTACAGTGTCTGCCAAGCAGCTGTGCTGCAGCTAATTCATCACCATCAAGCTACAGCAATATAATTAATTAAGTCTTCTGAGATTTAGAATACATCTACTGAAAAGCAACATGCTCAACTGTGAAATAATGCATCATAGTTCAGTTCAATGCCAATCACATGTCAAATTACTGAATTATGTTTTTTTCTTGCCACAGGGTCACTGTTATCTTCACTGAACAACTGATAAGTGCTTTGATCCCATCCTCAAGAACAATATTTAATCTATTAGACACGATTCTGTGGGAATCACTGCAACATTAATGTGCTCCAATCTTTTCTTCAATCTCTTCTGAACAGGCAGCAATAAAATGACATTAAGACCAGTGTTTTATTGTGACTGTCCCTGAGACAAAATCTCAACAAAATGGGGGTCTGTACTCTAATGAGACTCTTTAGGCTTCCACAGCATGACAACATTAAAGCGGGGCAAGCCCATCAGTCGGAACTACCTGAAACGCAAAGGATAACAGGGTGGGTGGGTGGTAGTGTTCAGCTCCAGCATAAGGATAACAACGTAAACACGAGGATAACCAACAGAAACGCATTTTCCAGTGAGAGCGCACTGACGATGCCATCTCCTCCCTACCAGCAGCACCGTGCAACAGAAATGTAGGTTAGGCGAACGGCAGTCAGAGCTGTGCAGAAAAACAAAAACACAGGCTCCAGCGGAGTGCACCGCGATAGGCTACTACTATATGATGCATCCGTTGGATGGTTGCTATATGCCCACTGCGCCATGCAAAAATACACCGTCGTATGAAATGCGCTGCGTTTCAGTGAGAAAGGCGGTCATCTGATCATTATTACACACAATTCAATGCATCAAATTACATTTTGCAGACAGAAAATGATCCGCAGGTTATAACTGTATGAAACCAAGGCTGATTGAGATTGTGCAGCACAAACACAGCACATGCCGCCCATAGCGTGTTAGTCTACCCCGTTCAGTCGGATCCACCTGCCTCTCGGTTAAAAACACACCGTCCAAACGGCATCACTTGGACTGATTTATTCCCATTACACGGGTGAACCGGACCCGCGGCGCCAATAATCCCACAAACCGAACCACTGATATGCAATGAACAATCGGGAATGGCCGAGCCAAATAGTGTATGGAGAACAAACAGCCTACGGCAGGATAGGCCTGGTGCAGGAGCAGACAGCAGAAATCACATCACACTTCTCATATCTTACAGTTGCACTGAAGGTCCAGCATTGCTTGGTACCACTCATTCTGGATCTCCTCGCTGTCTGCAGCGATGGCAAAGCTCTCGCTGCGGGTATAAAGGACTATCATGTGCTTGTTCTTGGAATCTGCCCGCTTGTTGATGTTGAAGCAAGTCTCCAGGTTCAGGACTTTTTTGGGCACAGGTGATTTACTGCGGAATTTCTTCTCGTTCTCATAATACTCAAGTCGAGCAGGACCATGCTCCGAGGCCGCCCTCAGCACGAAGAATCGCCGGTGCATTGATTTATGCTTGCGGAGATAGCCGCTTTTCTGTACATCTTCATAGTTCTGCGGCTCGGCTGCTTGGTTCTCCATGGCCGAGGCACGGGGATAGATATTACAAGCCAATAATCTCAGGGAAAAAATCGAAGTCCATGTGTACTCCTCATCAATCCATTGCCACTACATCCCTCGTCCTCCCGGTGTCCACAGTGAAGTGTCCAGCATGTGTGCGAAGGCTCAGGATGGGAAAATCAGCCAAAGCATGTTTTGGATCTGGTCTCATCCTGTGAATCCCGCAGCTGCAGGAGGATCCGCGCACCGAGCGTGCACAGCGTGCACCGCCGCTCGTCCCGCAGCCCAGCCCAGTCCTGCCCGATCAGGTCCGACCACAGTGCACTTCAGCTGCTTAAGGACGTCTCCTCCACCTGTCTGAGGTTGCCCACAGTCAGTCTATACCCAACACTGTCAAGGGAGGCGGAATGAAGACGCAACTTCCGGTAAAGATTTTCAAAATTTACACCCTTTCGAATGGAGTACGAGTCACGAGCCATCTGCTTCCTCGCCTGCAGTTTTTCATCACTCATCCTGGTCAGCGACAGGACAAACACAGGCTTGTCGTTTTGCCAGCTCCCTCTGCACCATCAGCAGTTTTCCCTGGGTCCTGTCCTGGGTTTGTCCGATGTCTCCTGAAGTCCAGAAGAATCAAAACTACTTCTTCAAAAAGTGAAGGAGCAGCACACCCCAATGAGTGTCTCAGTCTGCCACAGTGAGTTCGGGTGAGTGGAGGTAAAATAATATATGAGAAGAATGCTACAAACGACTCTTTTTTTCTGTTTCTCGCAGTGTCTGCTTGTTAACTGCAGCTCCATAAAGTCATGATTCAGTAAGTCATCTGGGTATTCTAATATGCTTTAATTATGAAAGCCGACTCGCTAAGTTTCCGGTCGCTCCCTTATTGTCTCTGGCTGACTTGACGCAGCTTCTGCTAGACTGGCACTTCCAACTCGGTGCCAGTCAAATGCCGGTGGGTTGGGGGACGGGGAGGTGGGGGGTTCAGGACTGATGAGGTGCACAGAGGAACACGGTGTTCAGTCGAGGAAGACTTCGTTTGTCATCATGTGGACGATCAGACAGTTTCTGTTGTGTAATACGGCGTTTATTCCGAGGATTTTTACCCCACTGACTGGAGGACAAAAAAGAGCTGCAGAACATGCTGTTTGATAGGTCAAGGCTTACGCAGCTATAGGCTTAACATGTTTTTGGGATAGTACTGCTGAATGTCATGCAGCCATTAAATACATGTGTGCAGATTTTACAGAGAAACAGCTCAGTTCAGTAGCCTGTGCTGGAGACACACACTATGGAGATACCGCCCTACAGAGACACTGTCACAGAGATTTAGGACTGTAATAGATTGTAAAAGATTCGGTGATAATAACATGCAGTGTAGACGTAATCCAATCAAATCTGTGATAATGAACACAAGTCAAATATACTCACCACTACACTATATCCAGGACATATTGAGTTAATTCTTCTATTGTCATTTAATGGGCTTACCTGGACGGTTTGGAACAGTAAAGGCACTAAAAGGACCAGGATGGCCAAACTAGTATTCCACAGGGCACACAACACAGCTTTTAAATGCAGACTGAGGCACTTTTTATGGTTATTTATATTATGACCCATACAGGCAGACAGAATATTTACTAAATAATGCAACATGCCAAAACATTGGTGTGGTATTGATGATTTATATCAAATTGTCCTCACAGCAACCCCCTGTTAAAGGCAGAGGTAAAAACTACTTTTAAGCTGGCATTGTCCTCAGAGTGCTGATATCACAGTGCAGACATGATCTGTTCTTATTCTGATTTGGATAATAACATTTTAATCATTTCAAAAAGTCACATTTAAACATATGGTCTTGTTGTCTGGCACAGTAGCGATCTCCAGGAAGGTTTCTGCTAGAATTCAAATATTCCTTTATAGAAGATCCCCTGACCTAAAGCAACAAATATGCTCTGTTACTGAAGGAAAACTGGAATGATGTTTCTGGATTTCTTCAAAAGTTTTGACAAATACCTTAATTGTGATCCAAAATTTTGTTTGATGGACTTACTGTGAGATACACTACAATGCAACCTCAGCCTCATCAAGATCAATCCACTCAGTGAACATTATGAATCAGATTTTTCATCATTTGCAGTGTTCAGGATGAAGCTGCAACAAAAACACTTGTCAGGGGTTGTTTACATCATGCTGCGTGTATTGCACAGAAGTTGCATTATGTAAAGCCATCCTTACGTTTCCATTGGATTGTTCCACTGCAGAATAAAACACACCAGCTCAAGTAAATAAAAACGGGCCCAAAGCATGTTAGCGTTACTGTAACTTGGTTGGGGATTTATGGTGAAATGTTGAGGTAAGACTTCCTATGAGCTTCTGTCTCTTCTTCATGATTCAGTGGAGTTTTAATGTTGTAGATACTTTAAGTGTGTCACTCCTTATGGCCTTTGTAATGCCCTGCCCATTTACAAAACTGCTTAAAACGGCAACTTAAAAACATCAAGACTTTATCTAACTTGTGATTTTTTGCTCGGCTTGTTTGAAATCCTAATTTAATGTGCTGTCAGGGCACCATGTGGGATATAACCTAACATATACAGACTGAGGGGCAGGCAATAAGACAAATACATAACAACACAATCTTCACTAAAACCAGAGTTTATTTACAGAAACACATTGAGATCACTTTTCAAAATGAACAATACAGTCCATTCAGTTTTGATGGGATCTATCTATTTGGCAAATTGATTAGAAGTCTAGAAAAAGTAGGTCCTACCTACATATGCATTAGAATAGCTCATTTTGTTCTTTAGATACCCATCAAAGGAGCATTCAGACAGCTTCCCCCATGTTCTTCATTTTGATTCAGAATCCTGTGTTTCCTCCTCATCAGGGGTTCAATCATGCTCGTGGAGCCAGTGCTGGTGCTACACACTTAATGGGGTGAAAGACTACACCGCAAGCAACCTGATAATCAAGTCATCAGATGGCCATTTTGTTTGTCTACGCACTGAGCTACTGTGGCAAGTCGCTGTATAGAAGTGGTCAGCACTGAGCTCCCAATGAAGAACTGTCCACAGACTGAAACTGTTGTCGGAGGATATTGCATCCTGACATTGCCGGCCTATTGTTGCTTCAATATCAGTGCTGCAGCAGACAATTAGTGAGCCAACAGAGAGTGAGTGAACAATGCAGTTGCTTGCTTTTTGAATGCTCTGTGATTAAACCCTCGGGTTTTGTTGATATCTCCCTTTGTGTCAGGGCTTTAGGGAACCCAAGCAGAAAAAAAACTCCACTAAAAAGTCCCTAACCCTGCACAGGACACAAAGACAAACTATGTACAAATATACACATCCCCAGTCCAAAGAGAAATGTCTGAGAGGACTAGAGGACACTGGCATTTTCCTTTTTATGCAAGCCCCCCCTCCACATGTTGTGTTAAATTCATCTTGGATCCCCAGGGGTTGGGCATCGGAGGAAGTTAGTGAGCATTTGCTCTCACAGGACCTTCACTTTTGGGTCCTGGAGAGCCCAAAAAAGAAGGTAATGGGTGAAAAACTCAGACAGAGCCAGGCATTTTCCTCTAGGAGATGGCGATACACATGAAAAGGCTCAATCTGCTGAAGCACATTATTGGAAATGATCATTTCAGTCAATTGACTTAGACATTCTGCATATCAGTGCAGAGCAGATATGCTGTATGTCACAGAAATCAAGTCCTCCTATTGTTTTCCTATTAAGAACCACACAGCATGCCGTACAATACATTCAGCCATGCATGCAGCATGTTTCAGTAATAGGCGACAGTACGTTACATTAGTGAGCAATAGCTTTGTTCTCGTCTGCATGTCGCATACGTCTTCTAGGTTTTGGTAGAAAATGTCAGTATAATGTTCAAAGCAATCCACACATCATTAAAAACAATGCATACTGCATGTAGTATCATACATCATTAGGGAGAGAAACATACTGTAGATGCACATCAGGTTTTTAAAGAACAATATCATGTGGATCCCATGGCATTTATCCAATGGTTTGTCATTGAATGTTGGAATTTGGTTCACAGTCTGGATTTTTAGAATTAACATTGGAACAAGCATCTAAGCTAAATTTCAGAGCACATTCTCATCTTTAGATCCTTTTAATCAAACTGATAAATTAGAATCAATCAGTCCTATCAGTCAACTCAAACAGGCCTACCACAGTATAAGGGTATAAAATGTTGAGAGATCCAGTAGTCAAAAAGATTTTGTTTTTAAAATCTATGTTAATAAGTAGATCTAATATTACACAAACAAACCGGATGTTTTGTTTGATATATTTCGACCGTTTTTGGATGATATGGCTTCATTCAGCAAATGTGTGAACGATCACAGTAATGCTGCTACAAAAGCAAAATCACAGCTTCCCCCGACCTGAGCTCTCCACCCTGACAGACCTCTCCGCTGCATACCAGCCTAAATTACTGTGGAAATGTTGCTGTAAAAGGCTAATGCTCTGAAAATGAGTGCAGCATTATACCTGATATGAACTGTCGAGCAGTGGGGGGGAGTTGGGGTTCATGATAAAATCTCTCCAAAGTCTCTACAAAGCATAACGATCCATACAAATACATACAGTACACAAAGTACACCAGTATTACACATGATACTGTGATCATGTTTGTAGACACAGTCTCTTCCTCTTTAGGCAGTTACTGTCCTCTAAACCAACCCCTATACTTTGGCCTTGGTCTGCATATGATGCTGCATGCGTACTTTATTTTCAGTATAAAAACTGTTGAATATAATATGGACAGTTGCCTCTTTTGCATCCTGGAGCTGGGGTTTATCGTGGCACGCATGTGCAGAGACTATGAAAAGAATGACAGTCTTTGAGATTATTTTCGTATAGAAATGATTTTGAGAAATCCGAAAAGTGTGAATTCTTACATCACAGGTGCTGGATTTCATTTTGCACAAAGCACAAATTATAGTAGATTGCTGTTGGATGTTGCAACATTCAACTTTTCATTTGCACGTCCCTCGGTGTATTCTTTTATTTAAAAAATCTTACTTTCCATTCTGGGACATCGATAAAAAAAAAGGTCAGGCTAGCCCATCTTCTTCTGTCGATCCAGGAATTTCTGTCTTCTGTCAACAGGTATCTCCTCTAAGGCGATACCATGATTGCTTCCCCTGTAATAAGAAATACAGCTTTTTACGTACTGTGACTGGGACACACTGCAGAACACAACATACACACAAATAGGCCATTTGATCACATTAGGTTGTGCTGCAATAATATACAATGAAACAGTATAAATGTAGCACAAAGATTAAATCCCATTTGTATGGATTTATCTGGAGCAGAAACCAGAAGAGTCTCTTACCCTTGAAGGTCTGGAGGTATCGGAAGAGGCTTGCTGAAATCTTCCCTCCCTACCAACCAATAAGTGTTCTCAATCCCTTTTCCCTGGGAATAAATAATAATTAGTGTTGATTAGCTACTATTGCAATGTATGTGCTACAGTTTATACAGTTTATACATTGCATTCTTCTTTTTATATTATGTATCTTCTTTTTTTTTTTTTCATTATTATTCATTTTACCTTTAACTCTGTCAAGCCCCTGACTTGAATCTTGTATCCTAACTTCAAGCTGTTCAGGACATCAACTGTGGATTGGTTGACATGGATTCTGTAAGCTGTGAGAGCAAAAAAAAAAAAAAAAAAAAAAGGATCATCCTCAGCATTTGCATACTGGTGTTGCTTTAATATCAGGTACACATGACAAATCTGTATTGGTCTTGGAACTTTCTAAGGTTAAAAATTACATTTAAAAATTCAGGCTGTCCTTTTGGTATTATGCCACTGGGTGGCAGTAGAGTACTCACTGTCGCTTTGCCTGTAATTGCACAAAGTCAGTATATTCATGCATAAATGCATAATTGTTATTTTAGATATATTAATTAGACTGAAACGGCCACTGAGTAGTTCAAAGTGATTACTTTAATTTATTTTAGTGTGATCTCCTGGGAGCTACATGTTCAAAAGTTTGGAATCACCTCTTACATGATGTTTTTCATCTTTCCTTCAATAATGACTATTTTAGTCACCAAATGTATTATTTATGTTAACAGTTCTGACCCTAAAGGAATAAAAATCAAGTCATTTAAATTTCCATCTAGTCTTTTTCCCCACAGTGTTAAATACCATTTGATTTTGAATTTGCTTTCAAGTCCAGAAAAGTGTAAGCCATCAAGCCATTGTATGTACAGCTGATATTCCAACAGTGCTTACCCTACTCTCACCTTTTGCTTCTATTGTGAAGTATTAAGAGCAGCTTTGCCAAAGCAACACACCTATTAATCCCAACTTGTTACAGGCATTACTGTGCACTTGACCGTGAAACAGGAACGTGCTCCTGTTTAAATCTGCATAGATTTTGATGCTAAGATTCCAGTTTCTTTGACCAGTGACTAGTGATTTATTTTATTCTCATTGAAGTGTCGCTCAAAGGTATCTTTGTCTCTGTCTGCCCTTTCAGTTGTCAGTCTGGTTCAATCTTTGTACAGTGTTTTATCCTGCCTGTACAGAATATTACTTTTTTTTGCAAACCTTTCATACAAAATGACATATGTTTGTAAAGAGGACTTTCCATATCCTAAAAGCATGAAAAAAAAACCATTCAAAAATAGTCGTAGTCCTCGTAGTCGAGTAGTCCTCTCAGTTATCTGACTGTACCAACTCAAACTTGTGTGGCAGGTGATTCCAAACCTTTGAACAGCAGAGTACAACAAATGTTATTTTTAAACACAGGCAAAATGTTCCCCGTAGTTAATACTTCAGTTTATACTTAATTTATACAGCACGCAGAGGGTAGCTGACGCAAACTTGGACATTGACGACATTTACAGTGAAACTTCAATTTGACCTCTAATTCTGCTGATAGTCTTAAAGGATTAGTAAGGACTGCTCACTCAAAGCTCTGTTTAGCCTCAAGCAGCATGCACACAAACTACACCTGTCCCCTCAACTACTATGCCAAAAAACACTAAAAAGGAAGAGCAGATCAGTGCTGAGACACTCACGCAACCCCGTGGACTCCATTCGAGATGCTGTGTTGACCGTGTCTCCAAACAGACAGTACCGAGGCATCGTAAGACCCACTACTCCTGCTACCACTGGGCCTGCAAAGACCACACACACACACACACACACACACACACACACACACACACACACACACACACACACACACACACACACACGATGAGTGGGCTTTGAATAGGATGCCTCTCATTAGCAAGTAATATCTTACATCATAAACCATTTTGTGTGTCAAATTTTTACTCTGAAGACTCAATTTTCAATACATTTTTTGTGCCCACTCTTTCCCATAATCTAGCATTTCAGTCAAAGTGCACAATTCTTTTCTCAATGTGTGACATTAAAGGAGTGCACTGCCACTCTTCTGTGCATAAAGAAATACATAGAATAGAGTTAGAAATCCACAGTATGCAGTGTGTTAATTGGATGAAAGCACTCTAAGTGGATAGTGTGTCAGTGTTCCAGGAATAAGTTCCAGACAAGGATAAAGGAGGTAAAAATACCTCCTTGCCTTAGCAGCTTGGGTTCTTGTATTCGTATTCCTCTGCATTTACTTTTATTCACTCTCGAGTGGAATTTGGATTCATGTTATTCTACACATGTACGTGACTCTTGAAGCAAATATATTTCTATGTAGCGTCACTGTTGGGCATCAATATGATTGGAGCAAAGTTTATCACAGCACAGAAAGCTCACCAGAGTGCAGGCCAATACGGATCCTGACTTTGAGTTCAGGCATGTGCCTCATCTTGAAGGTCCCAATGCAGTGGAGGATGTCAAGAGACATGTTGGCCATCTCAGCTGCATGACGGTTGCCGTTCCTAGAGGGGACTCCTGAGGCTACCATGTAGGCATCACCGATAGTTTCCACCTAGATAACATAAAAATAAGACACACAAACACATACACAATGTGGACTTTTTCTCTCATGATGTTTCTCTCTGATTAATGTATGCTACAAAAGATCGGTTTTATTATATTCAGAATAAAGAAAAATATTTAAACATGCCCCAATACTAATACCCAAAAATAACACTCACTTTATAGACATCATGCAGTCCAATGATAGCATCAAAGAGTGTGTAGAGGTCGTTGAGTAAGTCGACCACCTCAATGGGTTCACTGAGAGCTGAGATGGTGGTGAAGCCCACAATGTCACTGAAGTACAGTGTGACGTCGCTGAAATGCTCAGGTTTGACGGGCTTGCCTGTCTTCAGCGCAGAAGCCACAGACCTGAAAGAGGAGGAAGACAATGAGTGGAAACTATCGTTTCTGATCATTGCAAAGAGGCAAAGTGACGTCTCTGAAAGCAGTGCTATGACAGCATGCCGTGAGTCTCTGCTGTCAATATGCAGTTAACACAGGAAAGCCACTGCTCACTGCCAGATCAGTGATTTCAAATTCATTTTTTAGTTGATCTAATATAGGAAAGATTCTGATCTGATTCAACTAAATTCAATGCTATGAAGAACACAGTAGAGTGTGTCCATGTTTTGATGTATATTTTTTCATTCATCATACTGGATATCATGCATGAATTAATTACAGACTCCTATTAAAATAACATAACATAACACCTTCTTATTGAAACAGACTGCAACAAATGCCGCTGACAGACAGAAGTTAACAACAGGACAGTTATTTAACATCATCTTGTGGTTTATACTGAGTTTTGCATTTGATCTTAAAAATCACTTAAAGTATATTCTGTCATTTTGTGTTTGTATCAGCAAGCAAAACCCAAAGAAGGTTTCGGGGATGGTATTTGATTTAGACAGGTCTGACTGTCTGACATCATTGGTTTGTTGCACCAAATATTCCCACAGCAGCTGAACGCAGCAGAACTGCAGCTATATTCTGGTGGTAAAGTTTAAGACAAAAAATAAAGAAATATCTTTTGACTGTTTCATTTTCCCGCTCAAGACCTCAACAGTCCCACATCATCTTGTTTCAGCTGAATGTTTCACAGCTGGCCTGAGCCCCACAACTTCTGAGAATCATTATTAAACCCCTGCAGAAGACCTCTAAACCTCTCTGTATATCAGCTGAGCTGAGCACCGATCCCCACCAGCTTCAGGGATGCTGTCTCTGACCTTTGACCTCCCTTGTGCTGATTCTCTATGGGCCTCCAGAGGTTATTGCTGCTCACCAATCTTAATAGACTTAGAGCATGACACCACAGTTTTATTATGTCTTGCATGCATCAGTTAAAGTTGCTGGACACTCACTTGGGCAACATCGCAGCCACCAGCTTGTCGGTCTTCTGTCTCTCCACCTCCAGCTCCTCTGTCCTCTCTCTAATCAGATCCTCCAAGTTGGATGAGTACTGCTCCAACATGCGCAGCATAGAGTCGATGATGTTGGTCTTCTTTCCCTTGGTGATGCTCTTGAACTGTCACATGAATAGGAGGGAACAGAAATGCCACCAGCTTTAAAATTGAGCATATAAGGAGGAGCAGATCTGAGTCGAAGTGTGTTTTTAGTGTTTTTACCTGTTTGAAGATCTCCTCAAAGTTCGGTCTCTTCTCTGGCTCTTCACTCCAGGACTGTTTCAAAACCTGTATCACGTCCAACGGGGCCTCGTCCACTGACATAACAGGCCGACACAGAGGAGGAGGCTCTTTGACCTTGCTGATAATCTCTGTCAATGCACACAGACAGCACACATTGCACGGATGACAACACAGGCAAACACAGACAAAACATGCACTAAAAATTCAATACCATTGTTTCTTAATGTATCTAATTTTGCGCAGTTTTGTCCAATTACTGTGAATGTCCCTGATAAGAAGATATAGTTAGCGCAACATTTCCAGCTATAAATCTAATATTTGTCATTTTTGTTTCAGCTCAGCATGAACACTCTGTGCATGAGGTGCGTGGAGAACAACAATAAATGTTCTCATGGTATTCATAGCATGGTATTAGCACCTCAGGTCAATCATCAGCCTTTTACTCAGGTGGTGAACATAAAGGACAGAATGAACAGTTCAAATAGCTAAAATAGCTTTTCATGTTGCCATATCACTCACCCTTAACAGGCATGTCTAGCATGCAAAAAGGTGCAGAGCGACAGACGACCTCCTGTGCAACAATGGAGAAGCTGTAGACGTCTCCCTGGAAAGTACCCCTCCTCCTCTGAGTGGCATTTCGCAGCAGCTCAGGAGCTGTCCAAAGCAGGTCTTCATTGGAAAAAAATAGATGCGATACAAAGAAAATCAATACGTAGAAGCAAAAGCAAAGCAAAATCACCAAATGAGTGCATGTGAACTCACCCTCTGGCTTTTCCTCCTCAGTGTCAATGCTTTGGGCAATCAGAATTTCATTGAACCCATAATCTGTCACCTTCAGTACAAAGCGGCCGTCCACCACACAGTTACGGGATTTGAGCCGTCCGTGGATGATGTCACGATTGTGCAGGTATTTCATGCCCTGATGACAGTTTGTGGGAAATGTATGAGTGCTGAATCATGGCGAGATGAGAAATGACAAGACTGGGCCATGTTGTCTCTCTCACCCGAATCAGATCCATCAACAGGGAAGATTTGAACATCCAATCAAGACGCACGTCCTCATTGTTGAGCAGATCCTCCAAGCTGCCCCTGGTGCAGTGCTCGGTCACAACGCCAAAGATCCCAGAGTCGAAGAACAGGCCCAGGAACAGATTGAGGTTTTCGTGCCTCATGTCTCTGAGCTGAGAGGAAGACAATGGAAACATGAAGGCTGTGATCTATCAGGTCTGTGTCGCGGTGTCACTTAGCTTGACAGCTTTTGTGGCAGCGCAGTCAGAGCTTTTGTAACATCTCCTCCTTTAGATTCAAATTCAGATAAAAATCTATTAATGTGTAATCACAGAACAAGACCAGTGTGTATTTTCTGGCAACAAAGGCCAGTCAGTTGTTTTAATGATGGGTGATGTCACCCAAACATTCACTTACCTTGACAAAGACATTCTCAGTGCTGTTGGCGACACCTGTTACTGCTCCACTGGGGCACTTCTTCAGCCAAACCCAGTCACCCTGGGAGTTACACAAAACCACGCAGTCTTTGTGAAACCAAAATCATCTGAAGGCGTGAGTGCCAAAATGGCAAAACAGGAGTTTATTGATTGTGTCAACCTTACTTCAAACACAGCAACATTCGAGCTGTCTGGCGTGGAGGCCAAGTAGCTGCGACCGGACACCGAATGGTGAGGCGTCTTCACGTCCAGCTGACTTCTCAAGATGCTTTCGTCATTGAGCTTCTGCTCACACACACACACACAGAGTTCACAGAGGATGGGTCAGCCTCAAGTCGATCATCTTTTGCAGGTAAACAACTTTAATGCCACAGCAAAATACTGTCAGTGTTGTCAGAGATTCAGCACAGAACTGACCCGTTTGCTGATTTGAGTGTTGATGAAGATCAGGTCATCCAGGGTCAGGACTACCTTTGTCGATCCACCGCCACCACCACCTGCAAAGCTGAACGCAACCCTGCCACTTCTTCTGGAGGGACAAAAGAAAAGAAAAGAAAAGAAAAGAAAAGAAAAGAAAAGAAAAGAAAAGAAAAGAAAAGAAAAGAAAAGAAAAGAATAGGGACATTTTTGAAAAATCTGAGAAATTCAGAAAGGCTGAACCGGACAAGATGTCATGCTCTACATACTTGAAACCAATAAGGACGTTAACTCCAAATCCAGTCAATCCAATGAACAGCAGGCAAAGAAAGAGGAGAGTGACTGAATCCATGCCTTTCGGAAGAAAAAACACAGAAATTTGAATTGATTTGAATGAACTCAATTCAGAAAAATACACAGCACCAGCTTATACTTTTTTCCTCCAATGACAGTAATACTGCACTTACCTCCAGTGCACGCAAAGTATGGGCTAAACCAGCAGCCTGAGTCAGTGTAGGGCGTGCTGCCGGCAAAATGGATCGAACGGCCGAGGTATTTCAAACCCCCCATCTTGCCATCTGTATGAGCAGCCTCCAGAGAATGAGTGGAGTAGAGAGATGTGCCCATGCCACTGTAGTCCAGCACTACATAGCGACCTTGCATGCCTTCACCATTCCTGCCAGCCCTCAAGGGCTGACTGAAGCCTTCAAATTCAAAGCCACCCTTGCTGTCACCCAAGATCTCTCCAGTTACCCAGCGGCCTCCATTGGCACGGGCTTGCTCCACAGCCATAGCTATGTAGTACATCATGTCGTAGATGGTGCCAAAGAATGGAGAAACCTGTCAGAAGAGACAGTGATGTAAAGATTTTGATTGAATTCAGTGCCTCTTCCTCCTCTTCCAGATTTGCTATAATAATTATCACAATATTCAGTCTCACCTGCTCTGGTGGAGTGCTGCTGCGGATTTCATAGCTGTCCTGAGCATCTTTGAAGGCCTCATAGAAATTGCGTTGTCCAGAGTCCATAGTGATGGTGAGGACCCCGTCATAGGCTTTCCGCAGCTTGGTGTCATTGCCTAGCAAATAGTAGTTTGCATCCTTGTAGGGTAATGAGTAGAGGAGGGTGTCGTAGGGGATGAACACGTAGCCACGGTCGATCATACGCATGGCCAAGGCTGTTGTCAGAAGTTGGTACTGCGATTGACCACCAATCAGGACAGAAGGCATGCACATAATGACCACTGTGGAGAGAGGAGGGTTTGAAAACCCAGATATTTGCATGATTCATGTGGAATGAGACAATGTGGAGGTTGTTTTAACGTTGCGACATTATTTGTTTTTGGTCTCATTTCAATCATCTTTACATTTTCAACTCACCTCTGACCCGGTCTGTGTCCCGCACTTTTGTCAGGGCTCTCCGAGGCCCTTCTTTGTCGTCCCCCATTGTGACCACAGGGTTGACGGGCAGGCCAAGGGCCCTTAGTGACGAGGCCAGCTCACGTCCTGTAGCATCCCATATGTCTGTATCCTCTGAGATTATGGCCACATGGGCCCAACGAAAGTAACGCAACACAGTAAAGAGCACATGAGAGGACAGTGGCAGCGGCCGATTGAAGGTGGGATACGTCCCTCCTTTTTTCATGTTGGGTTTGAGGCAAGCCCAGGAAAGAAGCCCAACATCCCACTCCTTTGCATACAAAGCAGCTGAGGAGCAGTAGCCTGGATTTGCAGGGCCCAGGAAAGCAGCACCATAACCTTCCAGCTCAGCAAAGCGAGCAAGGGCACGGGAGGATTTGCAGTCCTCATTGATCAGCGTGTAGTCATACCAGTAGCCTTTGTTGAGGTAGGGATCCTTGTTGATGCGGGTGGTGGCAAGGCGGGCTGCCAAGTCAGGGAGGGCTTTGGAGTATAAAAGATCACACGTCCAGGGTCCGAGCAGGGCCACCTTGAAAGTGGTTGCCCAGGCTTGGCAGGGCAGTAATGAGAGCATGAGGAGGGGCAGAAGAGACCAGTTCCCCAACCAGCTCCTGGAGCGTTGCACAGGGGATGACGGCAGCTGTGGTTTTGATGACAAGGATCTTGATGACAATGATGATGAAGCTGCTAATGATTTAAACCCACTATGTCCACTGCAGCTGTTTGTAGCCACTGTCCTCATATGTCTTTTTATCCTCATTTTTACTGAGTCATGCTGCCATCGTGGGTGGTAGGACAGGTTGTGCAGAAAGCGAGGGTCTCTGTGACTTGCCATTTCCTCACACAGCTATTCTGATGCTTTAGACACAGAAGAGGAGTGCAGAGTCTGTGGCAATTAGTGGGACAGTGAGTGTGTCTTCGTGGATGGGACCCCTTCCCTTGGCCCTCAGCAGGTCTCTAGTCCAAAGATGGACAGGTGACGAGACAATCCCAAGCCATCACTGCCTCAAGAAAACAAGATAAAAAGAAAAAGAATTAGAAAATGTGGATCATGACAATTCAGCGTGATCTGTTTGTGCCTCCTAAGGTCTGTGCTACCTCAAGTCTTAAACAGCCTCAAGGGAACAGACATGATCCCTGACCTGAACTTGCATCTTGCTGAGCTGTTTTGTTTAACAGAATGTGATGCTGAATCTTATCAGCATCCATCTGTCTTCAGTGAGGACACGGTGCCCAGAGTGCCAGTGCTGTTGCTTGGAGAATTAATGGCATGTGTGTGGCAAGCTGATTAGCTCTGCTGGGGCCACAGAGTTTTAAAAAAAGATAGACTTCCAGGTAACGTGGGGCTAAATCTAGCCTTGATGTCTCTATTTGGTCTTGGTATCTCTTTTCCCCTGTAAAGTCAATCTCTTGAGATCTTCTCAGCCACCCATTTGTGGATGATTCCTCTTCACCCTTCAGATTCTTGAAACTAGGATCTGAATTTGATTTAACTCCTACAGGCTTATACAGGTGTTGGAAATGGGGAAAAAAAAAACAGTCAGGCCCTATTAATGTGCAAAGATTCAATGAACTTAGAGACTTTATTGCTGAAAGACAAAGACACTGAACAAACACCTGAAAAATACATTTTTTGCATTCATTACTTGCAAACACGTTAATGATTTTCTTTTCCAAGCTGGTCTATTTTCTAAATGGTTAAAAGACTGAACTAATAGGACTATAATCATCAGTAACCTTGGCAATTAATATGATTTTATGTTTTATTAAATTTATTAAATCCTGTCTGTGACTAACAAACAAAGGCAGCTGATACTTGAGTCTTTTTTCATCTACTTTTTAAAAGTGACTGCATATGTCACAAGTACTGACACTGACAGTTAAGGCCTCACCAGCCCACTAGTAGTGAGGGTTATTTTAATGGCAGCTAATGCTACACATCAGAGAGTTGCTTTTTAAGTATATTGAAGGTCAGTTTGAGAGAAATAAAAATGTTCCACCTGCAGAATATTAGTTCGTAAGGACAATTTATAAAGCTTTAGGCCACAGTTTAAGATACTATTACCTCCAAGTAAGTATTTCCTCTGATGGTCAAGCAATTTTACATGGACACATAAACAACTGCTTTGTTGCTTTGCTTTGTCTATTATATATATTATAACTTAACCCACTAAATTGGAGATCTTACCTTTAAAAGTTCAACTTGTCAGTGCTCTCTGGTGGACGACTGTGTCACAGTGACGCTGTTTCTAGATTATGTCAAACTCAGTTT
Organism: Chaetodon trifasciatus; assembly: GCA_037975065.1. NCBI lineage: Eukaryota > Metazoa > Chordata > Actinopteri > Chaetodontiformes > Chaetodontidae > Chaetodon > Chaetodon trifasciatus. The sequence goes on from JBBMOE010000011.1 coordinate 4,699,333, forward strand.
GGTTTTTCTCACCTTTAATTTCTTGTGACTTATTGACTGACATACACACAGATGAGAAATATATCCACAATGAGCTGATAGTGGCCCATGTAACGGCCTGACTGATTTATTGATCTAGCACTATTTTTTATTATTTACTTACTTACTTGAGGCCCACTCCAGATTAAATCTTACATGTGAGCCACCTGTGGCTTTCAATGTCTCACAAATTACATTTCAACAGTACGAAACACCACAGAGTCTGAAGTCTTCAAGCTGAAATGCAGCGAGCGAGCTGCGACCAAGAAGCCTTCTAAAGGGGCTAATACTGACATTGGCTTATCAGTTGCTAATAAGTTAAGAGCAGCACTGACTAATAGTTTAGCTGTGTTGTAAAGTGCTACTGAAAATAAAAAATAGGTCAAGTTATCTAATTCCTCAAAACCATTTTTACCTTTAATTTCATTAATTTTTCACATTTATCAAAGAGTAAGACAGTCCTTGGCGTTCCAACAGTCCCACCTTTACTGGAGTTACTCTGCTGCAAACAGATTTGAACAAGGCCACAATGACATTATTTGCCTTAACAAAAACCAAATCGAAATTATGCTGAAGAGTGAAAAATCAATGACAAGACAATTCAGTGAAATGGATTTGATAAGAGACGATTCTGACCTGGAGCAGCTTTTTACATAGGAGCCATGTCAGTGTTGAATAGCACCATCCAAATTCCAGGTGGATTAAGTATACAGAAGTATACTGAAGGAAAGGCTATCTTTGTGGGAAAATGTCATAGGTAATCCAAATAACAAGAAAGTAAAAAAGAAAAATCAAATTATTTCCTCTTGCATCCGAGTTCCTCAAAAACAATACTGATTGAAGTGAAAAATCTCCTCATTTGGAGTAGTTTAGTCTTGCTTTCCTTCTTGCTGTCCCTGTTTTGGACTGGGACCTACCCCAAACCACAGAGCAAGAGACAGTGCGTGAGAAGCACAGTTTGGATTGGTCAAAAAAAGATTGGCAGAGAGCTGCTGGGAGAGGTAACAGGTTAACGAAAGGGAAGAATGGGAGGGACTGGTGAGATTTGACTTCTCAGTCCTCTTTAGCTTTTAATCCATACTAGTGTGGGAAGACTGTGTGGTGGGGGGCGGGCCGGAGGAGATGAAGAAGAAGGTGAAAGTAGAGGTACATTCACTTACTGTATCGTGTAAACTCAAGTGCTGATGTAGCCTGGAAAATTTTACATGTGCACTATTATTTAGAAAAGCCTAAAACACACTTTAAGCATTATAAGACTGATGTAATGGATGGCTTGAGCTGCAAAGAATTGTGACAAAAATGACAGCTAACGCTGAGCTAGGACTGATTTGCTGTACCTTCTCTCACCTCTACCTGTTTGATATCAAGGCAATGAGGCACATACCCAGACCTGCTGTTAATTGAAAGATGAGTTCCACTAACACAACTGCGTTGCTACTATAAGGAGAAAATAAGGACAACTAAAGGGATATAATCATGTGTGGAACTCATTCATTTCCAGGAGTGAGGCTTGAAATTTATGGGACATTTATTGTCATATCAGCAACACTTCACTCATTAAAATCCTTGAACTTTTGAATGAAAGCTGGTCATTGAAGAAGAAGAAGAAGAAGAAGAAGAAGAAGAAGAAGAAGAAGAAGAAGAAGAAGAAGAAGAAGAAGAAGAAGAAGAATCGGAGGGACAATACCCTTTATTCGTCACACAATTTTACATGCTCATGCACACACACGCCATGCAATTGGTGAAACTTGTCCTCTGCATTTATCCCATCCTGGTCGTCCTTTCTCCGTGGCAGACCAGGAGCGGTGGGCTGCCATCCGATCGGCGCCCGGGGGCACATCATTGCTCATCATGCATACCTTAATAGTGATAAATGTGTCTCTGCTGTCAAATGAAAAAAAGAAAATAATAATGAAGAAAAATAATAATAAAGGGAAGAAAAGAAGAAGCAGAAGAAAATAAAAAAGAAATAAGATCATTACTGAAAGAAGACCAAAGAAAACCCTTGCAGTGTTAATAATTGCATGTTTTTCTCTGATGGCTACCTACCATCGGCTCCCCTGCGTCAGGCCTTGAAGCTGGTGCATGTAGCCTCACATAACCCTGCTGCTGCAGCACAAATCCTTCACAGTACTTCGCTCATGCTCTTCCCTGTCTCCCTAATCGTACTACAGTGGCTAAAGATGCTAACTGAACAGAACACTGCTAAAACTCTGCACACACACACACACACCAGTAAAATGGGTGTCATATGCCGTCATTTAGACAATTAGAACTTGGATTGTTACATAATTGTTTCTTCAATTATCAGAACTTGACACCTGACAAACACCAGAAAATGTTCATGTAAATATCAGTTTTTGTTACATTGATCAATTATGTCAAAGTATCTTTAATATGTCCACTTTTCTTCACATAATCTGAGGCTTCATGCTCCTGGTGACATCTGTGCGGCCTCCCTCCCTGACTGAGGTCAGGCTTCAGAGATAATATTTACAGAGCAGAGGTCAACATGAGCATCTTACATACGGGCAGCAATGCTAATAAAAGCATAAGAACTATGTGAGCTGGGGCCGAGGGGTGAAAATATCTTGTGCTAAGCCACTGAAAGCCTGCTGTTGCTCTTTTGACCTGCATGTAAAGTTCACTGCAGTGCTACAGCTGGAATTTAAGCTTAGGGATGGAAGGAAAACCCCCACATTTTAAAGAAAACATTTAAAGGTAAAGATGCTCATAAACCATCTTCATAGCTGCAGTGACCTCTGCTGAGAGTATGGAAATGATCTCCTGCATATGGAAGTGTGATGATGTGCTTGTTCTTGTTTGCCCTGTCTTGCACATTGATAGCAGCCTTGTTGAAGTAATCAGATTAGACAGGTGAGGCTGTGCTAAACTGATCTGCTGCCTGCAAGCCTCTTAGTGACATGGCTAACAGCACTGACAGAGATCACTTCAAAGCAAGGTCAGACATACAGCTGGTCCAGTTGAGCTAAGAACTAGCTTGCAGCAGAGGCAGCAACACTGCACAGCTCTGACAGGGATATACCAGCATTTCTGATCTGTGATTTTCTTTTATTGTTAAGTTTAAATATTATTAACCTGCAGCCAAAACCCAACAATCACAGTCATGTAGGCAAAGCATGCAAAGTTAAGTCGCATTAGCTTTCACTGGAAAACAGGACTGATTTAACAAAATGTGTTTTTAGACGTGAATCTCAAAAATAAATGAAATGCACTCTATCTACATTTTAATATGTCAAGTGTGTCCTTTGCACACAGGCATATGCTTGGTCACATGACTTCAAGGCTGCCGTGTGATTTGATTTATAAGTACATCTCTCTTGGAATTCTTTGCTTTCTCCTGTGAAGCTATTTGTCAGAGTTAATTAATCAAACACTGAAAAAAAGCCTGTGGGAGGAGCGATAGACAAGCTTAGCCGTTTGCCTCCACCATGACCCCACTTAATTGATCAGGTGAATTAATTTGGCCGCCTCCCACAGGTGACATCACTCTTTTCAGGATCTTTCCAGGATCACAGGTTCAGAGCTGCAGGAAAAGCAGGGAATCTTCGCTGAAGAGCATTGAGTGTTATTTAAAATGCATGTTAGGTAATAAGAGACCTCCTGTCACTGGTATTAGACACTGGGCACGCCCCACAATGATCTATAAAGTGCAAATTAAAAACAACAACAGAGAAGTAACAGTTTTTAAAGGTTTTAATAATGAAAAACTGAGGACTGACTTTATACAACTGCACCCAAAACTATTGGAATAGATAACTTATTCAGCTTTTGTTGCTGACAGGGGATTTCCTGTAACTTTTTAACTTGCACAACCTGACTTGAAAAATACCATCTCACAGTGTTCCAGTATCAGAGACACTGATTGAATAAATGAGTTAATAAATGCCCGATCACTTACACACCTCCAAACCACTCCACTCTGACGAACTTCACATTTCCATGAGAGTCACACAGTTAGAGGGCTGAGGTATTTCCATAGCGTATCCTTCTAACTCCACCACACCCTCAAGACATTGTATATTGCACTGGGTGAACTGTCTTATCCACTAATGTATATATTGTAAATATTCTAAGTATTGTAAGAATAAATATGAATTTGCATAATCTAAGAGATGAAGCTGCACTTTCTATTGCATGCTCTATTTATGTTCACCCTTGCACTGGTGCGCTCTGGATTTTTTCTTTGACTTTTAAACATGAATAAAGGAAAATGTCAAACAGATTTCAGTCATGCAGAACTACACTTCCACATCGACAAGTCTCAGTTGTACACGTTGAACAGGCACTGTAGATTCCTGTATCTCTCTGTGAAACGCAGGTCCAGCCGTGGCCTGTTAGGGGGCTGCAGCGCCCTCTGATGGTTGCAGTTTTTACTGCCTTTTATTTCCTCTTATCCATTTATTCTAGGCTCACAGGTGCCGCTGGCTGTGAAAGGAGGAAAAAAATGTAATATATTATGCATCTAAATATTTAATCTATGTATTTTACCGACACACACATGCAATATTTTATTAGTTTCCTTCTGTCATGCTTCCAAAAACACCTGGAAAAAGTTATTTGTAGAACAATCAGGACTGGATTAACCCACTAGAGATAAAAAATGACCTCATTAGTTAGTAGTAACTAAGCACAATTCACAGTAAAATACTAAAGGCATTAAAGCTAGATTTTAGCTCTAATGCAAGAGCATCTGCCCTGTTGGTGATCCAGACTCTGACACTCCTGTTTAAAGTATGTAATAACTGAAATTACCGCCTTGTGGTTGTATTAGTGGTCAATCAGTTCATCCTAGAGTCCAAGTGAACATTTGTCCAAGTTTGAAGAAAATCCTTCAATGCATTCCTGAGATATTTCATTCATGAGAATGGGATGAATGGAAAGACGGTGATACAACCTTAAAACACAAAGCCTCTGACATGGCTGTCATGAGTGGAGAGATATGAATATTGCGCCATCTAATACAGAGGATTCTGTAGTGAGACGGCTCGATTTACCACTTTGTTATTCATCTAAATGCAGTGTGAATGTACACGTGTTAAGATCATTTTTGTCTGTTAGAAACAAGGAAAGTTAGGTGACAAAATACTTTCATTTCACATATAATCACAGCACAATTATTTGTGTGTAAGCCTACATCAGCTGGACAAATGTGTCTTGTTTTACTCACTTTGCTCAAGACCTTCAAATGAAACAACTTTAACAGAGTATTTTATAGAGTTTGTGAGCGCACAGACCTAAAATGACTGAATGGATTGTCAGAGAAATACAAAGAGAAATAAAATGTTCAGCTTTTTCTCATCGGTTGGATCACAGGGCTATTTACGTATGTACAGCTGGTATTTGTGGCCTATCACAAACACTATCACTCAGACATTTAATCAAGAGCATTCTCAGTTTATCAATGTACAGATGCTGATTTTACATGAATGGGTAGGACTGTTTCTGCAGACATTAAAACGTGATAGACTGTAACTGCAGCAAGGGCTTATCAGCTGACTGAAATACTGTGTCATGTTCTCAACTACGTTATTGTTTTTATCTCCATGGCAGCTACTGGAGGAGTCATAGCCTTGTTTTGGGCTTTAGTGATTAGACGTAAGCAAGCCAGGGTTGCTAGTTGCATTGTGGGAAATGTAGGATCTCATAATGACTTCAAACATTCTCTCTCTTTTTTTTTAATTATGTCTGTAGTGAATTGCTCAGCTTTATGAAGGTAAAACACCAAATTGCTGGAGTATCCCGTGAAGGTACATTTCTTGTTTTTGTGATTCTGTGCTGTCTCTTTTCTTAACTTAAAAATCTTTTTTCAGATCAGCTGAGTCAGACTAGCATCTTTTAGCAGGTTGCAACAAGTATTGTTCAGAACATCCTAGAAAAAGCTCTCAAACTTCAGCTGTACACAATACATTTTAACAGTTTGAAGACGTCTCTCTACCCCAATCAGATAATCTTTTTCTGTCAGTAGCCTTAAACATTTAATTTTCTTATTTTTCTTGCAATGTGATGTGATGCGATGTGATGCAAATGTGATGTTTTGTTTCGTTTTTTTTTTTTAACAATCTTATTAATCTCATTGTGAAATGGCCTGTAACCAGAAAAACATGATCATCAACGGATATTTAAGCAGCCAAACCCTCAGTGTTTAAGGAGTGTGCGACCTCAAGCCATGGAAACAAAATGAATACACAAAGGAACAAAGTCCTCAGGCGATCCTGACGATCTTCAAAATGCTAAATTCAGATACAACGCTGGAAGCCATCAAGGTGGCTTCTTCTGCAAGGTGTTTGGACAGAAAATGATGTAGTATCATTGAATGGTGGTTTGAACAGTTCCCTCAGTTCAGTCTGCAGGGAGTTTCTAAGACTCAGATGTATCGTGTGGCTTTAGGGCTGTTGTTCCAGCTCCCTCGTGACAGCAGCACACAGTGAGGGGTGGAGTAGTGTGGGAGGAGTATAGTACACAAGAAGTACTTATTTCCTCTAATATGAAATTAGGATGAACCACATTTTAAACCTTTGCTTATCGTGCTACAAGGGAATCCTGTTCAGTCCATAGCTCAGCTGCAAAATGTCATTCACTGACGTACTGGCCGTCGTCGGGGGATTTACTGTTGTTTTCCACCTGCTGAAGTTGGCCTGGAGATGTTGGTGTGGATTCAGAGAGTATATTTTGTCAAAGCTTTGGCAGGTGGATTTAAGAACATACGGGAAATGGGCAGGTAATATCAAAGAAAATGACCTTTCTGTCGTTCACAAGTTACATTCATAGAAAAATGAATTATTACCAGTAACAGATTTAAGGTGCTTGCTACTGTAAAATTATATATATAGTATATATAATATATATATAGTGTGTGGGTGTGGGTGTGGGTGTGTGGGTATGGGTGTGTGTCTGTGTCTGTGTGTGTGTGTGTGTGTGTGTGAGTGTGTGAGTGTGTGAAAGGCCAAATGTAAATGAGAGCATTCAGTTCTGGAACAGACGGATGATGCTGATCTTATGTAAGACTGTGACTTAATGAATAACAGAGTACAGAAAGGTTTTCTCTTAACATTCCACTGGCAGCACAAACCACACTTCCTATCTGTGAGAGCAGTTTGATGAGCAACTCGATAACCTGTCCACATTCCTACTTAATGGGTCATTTCCATCTAAGTGATGCCAAACTCTTTTTTTTTTTTTTTTACTTCTGACACTTTCTGTTGAAAAAAACTATGGTTCAACATTTTGAATGACAGGGTTTTAGTCATGCAGACTATTTAAAATGCAAAATTGCATGCAACATTATTGGGAAAACGACAATTTAAGAATTTAAGAATGATGAAGAAGAAGATGATTGTAAATGAATGTGAAGTAGATTCATCTGACATGTCTGTGTTTTCTCCTTTTTGCAGTTGTCACTGGTGCCACATCTGGAATTGGTAAAGCTTATGCCAGTGAGGTGAGTTTCCAGCTTCTCTCATCAGCAATTACTTTCCACTTTTTGGTCCAAAGCTTTGAGCACTGGACAGTTGAGTGATATTTGTGAAGCTGGTTTAGATCGAGTGTTTTCATCAGTGCTGAGTCTTGTTGTGGGTTAAGAAAGCTGACCAACTTGTCTGTCTGCATGTTGCTGTGTAAGCTGGCACGAAGAGGCCTGGATGTTGTTTTGGTAAGCAGATCTAATGATAAACTTCAAAAGGTTGCCAAAGAGATAGGTGAGTCAAATGAAAAATTATACTCTCTACAGCTGCTTCGCAATCAGAGAGGACATGATTGTCTTTCCACGTGCAGCTCTGGAGCACGTGCAGTAACCTAAAAATACCTCTTGTGTCCTGCAGAGGACCATTATGGACGAAAGACTCACACCATCCAAGTGGACTTCACAGACGGCCACAGCATCTACCCTGTTATAGCCAAAGAACTGCAGGGACTGGAGATTGGAATTCTGGGTAATAGGACAACCTCACAGTTGTTGACAGGACTCCAGCAAGTCACAGCTGGCCAAGAAATAGTCCCTCACACAGGTGGATTCTGTTACCATCAAACAGCCAGGCTAAACTTTTCCACATCTCCACCCTTGTGCTCAGCTGACCTCATGGTGTCCTGGCTGTAGCTTCATATTTGCCACACAGGTGACAGAATCATATCAATCTTCACATCCAGCTCTCGACAAGACAGAGAAAAAGTATATTTCAAAAAAAGTCACTATTCCAGGCTGATGCACCCACAGCGCTGTGTTTTGAATGTAAAAATATGTTTTTACATGTTGTAGGCTAATTCAATCAAATGACTGTGAGCACAATGAACGCAAGCAAATTCCTCCTGAACCTTGGCAGACTTAAATTAGCAGTGTGAGCTGTCTCTGACCCAAATAGATGAAGGGGAAAAGAACAGATTCATCAGTTAAAGACTGACGTAAGACAAATGCTTCTAACAATGGTTCTGGTTTGTGTGTTTGTTTCCAACACAGTCAACAATGTAGGAATGACCTCTTCTGATAATTTTGCATATTTCCTGGAAATACCTGATGCCGAAAAGGTAAGTTTTGCAATGCAAATGTCATTTTCTGAAGACTGGACGATTTGTTCCTACTGACTCAGGCTGTTAGAGGTCACGTTTGTCTCTGATTTGTTGCTCACATATTTCCCTTGTGTGTTTATTCTGACAGAAAATCACTCATCTTATCAACTGTAACACGCTGTCTGTCCCACAGGTAAGATGATGCATTATGAGCACATTTTATCACCTTATCTGCTGTACGTTTGGATTTTGTTAACAGCTATTGCTACATAATGAGACATTATGGTTTATATTTTCTTCACTCAGATGACTAGACTGGTTCTTCCAGGCATGCTTGAAAGGTATTGTCTAAGACATCCAGAAGCTAATGGTGAGTATGAAGTAATGAGAGCAAAGGATGAATTTGTCGATTTTTGTCTTCCATCTCTATCTAGAGGGACAGGACTGATCATCAATATCTCCTCTGAAGTGGGCATCCACCCACAGCCTTTGTTGTCCCTTTATTCTGCCACTAAGGTACTTCCTCATCCACATATTCTGTTATTTACGTGCAAACATTCATTCAAACGCATCCCGGCCAGATCACACTCACACACTCACTGATTGGTGAGCAACATCCGCTGGTCTGCTTGCTTTGTGACTTTGACTTTCTTGTTTATTTCAGATTTTTGTGAGATATTTCTCTCAGCTTCTGCACGCTGAATACAAGTCAAATGGAATTATTGTTCAGGTAAAGTATGCGACACCTAACTGAAGATTGAACATGAACATTGTAAAGCTCATTCACATGAACTCAAGTGGAGGAGATTTAAAATACTACAGAAAGCATGGTCTTATAAAGTGAATTTTGTTTATTTTTCAGCCCTAAAATTTTTTATTTTCTTAACATCTCAAGGTTAAGAAAATTTCAACCTGTTACCAAAACGAGACAGCTTGTCTCTGGAAATGAATATCAGTGTCATGAAGACAGAAAGGATAACACAGATTACTCAACTAGAAAAAAAGAAAAGAAAAAGTTGACACTTGATTACCAAAAACTGATTTACCAAAACTGCATTCTCTGGCTGATACAGTTGATTTGTGATGAGGATCACTTAACTTCATTTAGCTAAAGATTTGCATTGAGTGGGATATTTTACAGTCAGTGCTGTCCAAACTATGGAGATGGTTCTTAAAATAGACATTTTTTGCTTTGTTCTACTGCAATTTCCTAATTAGTGGCCTATGTTCATGCCCATACCAGTATATTATTGATTAGCTAATGTCAGCCCATTTATCAGCCCAAGCTGTTTATTGTCCAGCTCTTACTTACAGAGTCACACTGTCTTACCCTTAATTCACCTAAACTGAGTGTTGAGTAATACAGGGCGATGAGGGATCCACTTTAAGTACAGGTATAACTGGATTTCAGGACACTGTAAATGTCATCTTGGAGGCAGGAAGTTATTTTCCGTGAAGTTGCTAATGAGGGTAAAAACAGAAAGGAATGCAGAAACAGATCATAGATTGTTTACAAGGAGAGGTGGACAGATTCTTACCAGATCTTATCCAATAATACACAGTATCACAATATCACATATAATGTACAAGATCAATCCACTGAAAATGTAGCCCTATCTATATATTTATTTTTGCCCCTTTTTTAAGCTTCTATGGTTAGACAATAAGCAAAGCATTCAAGTTACATTTGAAGCTGTCGTGTATGCAGCCAAAGACTCATTTTATTAACAGTGAGTTTTTATTGGTTGAACAAACATGCAGCTCATAAACGGAACCTTTGCCCCCTGCTGCTCTCACTGACTCAGGTTATCTTCCTGTTTTAATCCACTGCATGTGAAGCTGTATAGATACACTGTGGGTCCAGCTGGACTGGACTGCTCGTTTTATTTTTTCATGTGGTGTAAAGGGAAGTTCAACCTGTCAAACCACGGTCTATCTCTCCCCAGTGCGTCGCCCCCTTCCTGGTTTCCACCAACATGACAAAGAACATGACAATCAACTTCTTGGTGAAGAGTCCCTCAGGGTTTGTCCGGGAGGCCTTGAACACCGTGGGTCACTCCAACTACACCAGTGGCTGTCTGTCCCATGCGCTCCAGGTCAGAGACATGACAAACAACCATATCAGCACTTACAAACTGCTGCAGTATCTCAACGTCTCTCCTTCTCTTTCTCCGTCATCCTGCAGGACATGGCGTTCACGATACTCCTACCAGACTGGCTTCGTATGTCGTCAGTCTTCATCAGAAAGCTACAAAACCTCACAAAAGTCACCAAATATGAATGACGAGTGTGCAGGGAAAAGGAGAAGCTCAGTGACAAAGAGGAGTAGTCGTGGGCCTGCATCTGCACACAGGATGAAATTCACTTGATGAATAGATGAATAAATGAGTAGATGAAGATTATTGTCATGATTGTGACTTTTGCAGCTAAATGGAGGAATTACAATAGAGTCAGTGTAGGTTCACTTCTCACATACATGAAATGTATGTCAAATTATAGCAAGACTGCTGTAACACATAAGTTACACACTACAAGTAAATACTGTGAAGTGTATTTATTCTCAATAATTTTATTTATCTTTGGATAAATACGAGCGTACAAGTCTCTCCTCTCTATTGTTTCTATGAATATTTACGTGAATACTCTTGAAAGAAACACAGACATGATCTCTGTTTGTATTGCATTAAAGCAATCTTTTAAATACATGTTCTCTGTTAAAATTTTACAGTATTACAGTTACAAAGGTAACAATACACAGTACATTTGACGTAGATTTACTCCTGTGACAAATAGCAGTGTAATGTGTACATCTACAGACAAGTGTCACTCCTTCAAGGCTTTCTCACTGATCATACATACATACACACACATACATACAAATGACCACAACTCTACATGGAACATGCCACGAGGGCAAAGCCAAGTCATGCAAATGTCTTTTTCAGGAACTACTTTTTTGTGTTTTGTTCAAAGCTCGATGTGAGTGTTGTAACACTGTAAAGTTAACATGAGAAGAATGCAGTAACATTTTATTGTGTGTTTTGTAAAAGTGCTTCATTAACTGATGTAAAAAATGTGACAACTTGCTCTGCTTTCAATCTTGGCTGAATCACTGTTGGACCTGGTTCTGACTGAGACTGGATGAGGATGGACCTCCACATTAACCATCAGTATAACCCTTTTTGGAGTCAGCATAATGAAAGACAAAAAACAAATACATTTCTTTCAAGTTAGCACATACAACAGCAGCAATGCTACTCACCATTCTGAGGTCAAATTCACAAAACCGATCCCTTTGGGAAGACTAGAGCTACACAGTTAACAGCAAAAGAAAACATTTGCAGATGTGCATTGAAAACAAAACTCATGACATCAGCCCAGAAACAATAAGTATTTGGGTCCAGTAACCAGCAGAAATGTGAGCGTGTAGGAAAAAGCAGGCAGTAAAAACACAAAAAAAACAATGATTATGCTTTAGCACAACACCATTTAGAAACTGAAAAAGGAAAATAAGTTGTTACTGCAGTCAAAATACCACAAATTCATCTTATCCCTGAAATTATATATGGACATTTCCATATTCAATGTCCTAGAGAACCCGTAATGCTCAAAACAAATTGTGTTTTTGTTCTGAGGAACCTTTGACACATTGTTTATCTCTGCCTCATGTCAAAAGACAGACCCAAAGCTAATGCAAACAAGAGGTTATATCAACAGAAATCACCCCCGCAAATATTAGTATTCTCCCTTTGCTTGGCTCAAGCCAGTTCAAGTACATGAAAATAGGAAAATATCCTATCTGAAAACAAAAACCTAAAGTGGCTGATTCTAAAAATGCACTCGACTGTGGTCCTTTTCTATGCCTCAGTACAACGGCAAAAAAAAGCTGCATTAGGTGAAAGTACAGTAACTGGTGCTACATACTACACCTTAGCATCCTCTTTTCATGACATTATGTCTTAATTTTACACGTAACCGGAGTTTAAACTTGCGTTGCTGCATGTCGATCATCAAATGATATAATATGAAGAAAACTCACGAGTGCACATGCTCACAGATCAGTGTAAGTGACGGGGGTGACACCGTGGATCAGGAGTGTTGGCCCTAAACTATTGGTCACTGCTTCCACCTGAGTCAAGTACTGCTGCGACTGGCTGTGATGAGCAGGGGGTCGAGGTAAATACAGGAAGCGAACAGCAGCCTGCGAGCTGTGCTCCATCAACATACAGTTCACAGCGGACAGGAAGCCTTCGGACAGAGCTTGCGTCGGCTCCTCCACCGGATGAATGTGGTGCTGCACCACGGAGTCCCACGGCACAATCTTTATCGACGCCCTGATCCTCAGCTTCCTCAGCAACTCTCGGAACGTCTCCTCGTTTACCACCCAGCCCTGGTCACTGGACTCAGTCTCCACGTTCAGGAAGATTCTCATTCTCGCATGGCGCCACTTGTTGGACATGTTGAGCACACACGCCATCTGCAGCAAAAAGAGGCTGCACACATCCTCATAATCACGACTGCCAGGCTGGAACAGGTTGAGAGGCCACACATCTATAGTCCGCTCCGACCCGTCGACCTTGCTATCTTTACCCTCTCCCTCTAACTGGAAGAAATAGCGAGCAAGGCACACGTTCTTGCTCATTTTAATGGCGTCAGAAACGATCCCTACATACTCCTCTGGTGATAACCAGCGTGGGCTCTCGACGTGTCGGACCGGGGGGAAATGGGCCTGCAGTGAAGGCAAGTCCACCCCAAAATTATACTCGCCCTCAGTCCCTTGTCCCACTGAAGAGTCACAGAATGCAGTATCTTGCAGGAAGAAGTCCTCAGGAGTGCAGCTGTCATAGAAACCCAAAACCAGTGTGTTGGGCTTCATGCCACCTTGTAGAGAGGAGCAGAAAAGAGTGCACACGAGTCACAAAGTGCAGATAAAGCAACATCATAATCTGTACTGAGTATGTGCATGTGAGCTGGGATAAGAGACATCAGAGCTCACCAAGGCCTGTGATGCGCAGCAGATGCTGTGTTCCCTGTCTGACGGACAGAGAAAGCGTCAGGTCTACAAAGGCCTTCACCCCGAGTTTATCAACCAGGCTCAACCAGAAGTTGTACTGCTGCTGGACCGGGTCTGAAGGCAGGGTGTCTGGATTTGAATAAGACAAACGGTAATGTGATACAGGGCTTCATTTCATAGATGCAATTCTACTGGACACATTTCAGCAGAACTGCAGAAAAGAGGTAAGCAAACAGTGGTGGAAGAAGTACTCCATTACAAGAAAAAAATCCTGCATTTGACACAGTTTTTTTACTTAAGTAGTATTTTAAAGCAAAAGTATTTGTTCTGCATTAAAATGTCCCCCAGACCTGATATATTATTATGCATTACATTATTAGCTGGTTGACACTGATGCATCAGTGCATAAACAGCATTTCACTGTGGTATCTGGTTGATGTCGAACCAGTTTTAACTACTTTATATAAATATGTATATATTAATGTAGTTTAATGCAGTTTCTCAAAGGGGTCATAAAATAATCTGGGAGACTGTGAGATGATTCGTGGGGTGAGAAAGAAGAAAAAATTTAATTCAGCTACACAAATTTGTTTTCATTTATTTTTTTTTTTACAATGTGCAAATCTTTATTTTCTTTATGAAGTATTGGAACATTTGATCTCTTTATAATCAGTGCCAAGCCAAAAAGTTTGTGAAGCATTAATTTAATCTTGAATAATGAGTTTACGATGCTTACCAATTGTTTTTTCTCGTTTGTTTGTTTTTTAATCTTAGTCTGAAAAGACACGTTAATGCATGTATAAAGCTAAACAGTACAATATTTGAAATGAAGTGGAGTAAAACTATAAAGCAGCATAAAATGGAATCACTCAAGTAAAGTACAAGTACCTCAAATGTATATTTAAGTACAGTATTTGACCAAATGTACTTTGACACTTTCCACCATAGAAATTGTTTATAGACATTCTAATGTGTCCTAATGGTCACCAGGGGGCAGACAGGCAAACTGTGAGTGAATAAACAACAGAATGTGTCAGTTGCTTTCTGTGCCCTTTGGGTGTGTCACACTATATATTTTCTTAGAGTCTGGAAAGGCTAATACTTATTTAGCAAAACAATCAAGGAGCCCACATTTGGCTGGTTTAAACTCTCAGCTCTGATGTCACAGCAGTTCAGAGAAAATGTACTGTCGCATCAATAATGCAAGACAAGCAGCAGATGGAAAGTGAAAGCCCTACAGGTAGCCTTCCACAATGGAGTTCAGGTAAAAGAGTTCAGCTTCAGATGGGGGGGGGATGAAACCACAGAGGAAAATGATTCAAAGATAAGAATAATTTAATACTGTTAGCTGCAGATGGCCAGCACAGACCATCCACAGAGAATTACCCAGATCTCCCAGCTGCACGTGGCCCAGCACAAACAGCCCTCCCTTCTTCAGCTGGTTGACAAACAGGATGAGCTGGCAGGAAGAGCGAGGGTTGGCCACCATTAACAACACCTGCGGCCTCCAGAACTTCACATGGTCTTTCCTCACATCCAGCATCAGCAGATACTTACGCACCTAAAACAAAAGGAAGACAGCAGTGCTAACAAACCGATCTGTGTATGTCTGATTGTGTGAGTGTGTGTGCGGGAGTCCAGATACCTGATGGAAAATGAGAGCCTGGCTGATGTAGCCCCAGCTGCTGGTGGGCGATCTGTAGTGGAGGAAAAGCAGCAGCAGCAACAGGAGCACGATGCTGCCTGAGGAGTACACGGGGTTGATGACGAACATCATCACTAAACAGCTCAGAATGCCCAGCAGGCAGGTGTGCCAGGAGAAGAGCTGGAAGGTCGGCCTGTTCAACACACAGCGAGCATGAAAAACAGAAGCGGACACAGGCGATAATATCACTTTTACTGTGCCATAAAATATATGATAGTAATATAACAAGTGAGGCTGATAGAGTTGTTAAACTATATGATGTGGAGTCTCATCTCAGTCTTTAAGCCTGTAATCACTAAAAGAAAACACCTTCCTTTATATATCATTTTCTACTAACTGCTTTGTCACTGGCAGCCACTAAAACCTTAAGTGCACATCTTCATTTAGTACGGTTTCCTCCTCCCTAATTTTTGTTTTTTTCTGAAACATTTGATTCACCGTTGGATTCAATTTAAGGCCGTTGGCAAATATGATCGTAATGCCTACTGCTGAGAGACGTCACTAAAGATGACCGATTTCTTATTTTTCCTTTAATAGTGATTGAGCTTTTATTACCTGAAATTTGGAGCCGACGCCCACTCAAGAGCCAAACAGGCCAGGTCAACCGCAGCGTAGGCAAGCAAGTAGAAAACAGTCACCAAACTTGCTATAGCATTGAGCTCACCAGCAAACACTACACACTGAAACACAAACACACCACAGACCACAGCTTAGAACACGTGTTGTAATTCTGAAAACGCACAACCACACGCCACAGAGACTGCGCTCACCTGTGCCAGACCCCAGGTGTACAGCACTGCCACCCACGGATTCCCCGAGCTCGATGTGATGGCAGCTGGAGCTAATGGCCAACCTGCGAGGAGACAAGCGCCTTTCAGAAAATGACTCACACACATGCAAAGAAGGCCCCGATATGATGAGTAAAAACCTCAAGCCTCACCAAAGAGATCATCCAGAGCCAGAGCATGGAGGATACGGGACGCGCCGATCATAGTGCACATTGCAGCCGACAGAGAGGCGCAGTATATCCCGATGGTGACGAACGGAGGCCAGATGTTTATTTTCTGGAGGAACCCATAATCCTGAATCAACAGAGTCCTAAAGAAAAAGAACAACCACTCATTTGTGTCGTGACTTGAACTTATTGTTGATCTCTCTTGTGGTATTAATGCGTAAACACTCTTATGGGGCATTTCAGACCTGTCACAGGTGGCGCTGACCAAGATGAAGAGGAGGGCGTAAACTGTGAAGGTGTAAAAGACAGCTACGATGGTGCCTTTAGGGATGGAAATGCTCGGAGTCTTCAGCTCCCCTTCAGGAACATGTGGCATAAGAACAAACATCAGGGTGCATTTCATGTTTGTGTGTGCGTTTGTGTGTGTGTGTGTGTGTGTGTGTGTGTGTGTGTGTGTGTGTGTGTGTGTGTGCCCCTGTGAGAGTTATACTATTAGATATTATATCACTAGATTATTAATACCGATGCATTAATTTGTGAGTAGAATTTTGCTATTTTTAAGGCCAAGTTACTCAAAAATGTAGTAACACATACAGCGTATCAGCCAATGTACTGACACCCTTCACTCCAATGTGATTATACATGTAAGACAACAAGCTTTAACCTGACATGTTGGCTCCAGCCATGATCCCCGTGCAGCTGGTGAACATGACGGCGAACACGGTGGCAAAAGACATGACAGATTTGGTGCTGTAGTCCAAAGTGTAACCAGCTGCAACGAGAAAAATGAGGAACAACAGCAGGGCCATTAAAAGACGCTTCTAAATTTATAAGCGTCACAAAGCTTTGCTCGTGAACCCACTTTCACATCCTCACTGACATCAATCTGGTGTCCCCTCCAACACTCACAGCCCAGGTTGTTCCTCAGAGTGGTGGCATTAAAGCCGGTGTAGCTGGCATTGTAGTGGACGGTCTGGTTGCCGGATCTCTGGTGGGTGATGACAAAATCTCGAGGCTTGACCGCCACAGAACTGATGAAGATGGACAGCAAGGATACAGTGACCACCAGCAGGATGACGAAGGCAGTGCGGGAGTAGATGTGGGCGCCCACCAGACACACAAGCAGACACAGCAGCAGGACGACTGAGGAGTAGAGCACTGTGTACCAGTAACCCTGAGGGAGCACATGCACCCCCCCAGACAGAGAGGAGTCTACGACAGAGGAGAACAGGCAGAAAACTGAGAGTCCTCCAAAAAATGCACATTCATTTAGGCTGCTGTAGGAACAAAAGTCGGATGTTAGGTAGCTAGCAAATTACATAATAGAACAGAGCATAAATCTTACCAGGATCTGAACCAAATACATCAAGTATCGCCTCCACAAGCCCAAGGACGTACTCTCCACATGCACACACTTTGGCCAGGAAGAACATCAAACCAATGCTTCCTCCAAACTCTGGGCCCAGAGACCGGCTTATCATGTCTGGTCACATTTTGTTAAGGCCGATGTTTCAACTGAAAAGAGTGAAACTCAAGAAAAACAACATTTTGAACACGTTTGTTCTCCAAGGATACAGTAGGCTCCACCACCTTGTATGGCACCATTGGTGGAAATGGCACAGATGGAGAGTATTGTAAGAGATATGATGGTGTAGGCTACAATCAGCATTAAAAGACCCTGTAACAGACCGGCATGGCCGACCACAAACCCTGCAAGAGAGATCGCATCAGTGTCACTTAAAATGTACGCGATGTATTCAAACACCCACTGTCTGCAACCCGAAGCAGCATCACCCACCGCTTCTCAGGAAGAGCACGATGCTGAACATGGAGAGGATGGTCGGCACCATCACCCCAAAAAAAGTGTTCAGTTTGCGGGGGTCTTTACTTGGTGTCCCGGAGCTGGTCTCAGGGGTGGCGTCCGACTCCGCGCCACATGCGCCTGAGGTCACAGTAAGACCACATACCCCTGAGGTGATCAGAGGGGTGCGTTCGGTAGACATGGTTGGTGAAGAGCTCGTCTGCTTGGCCTGTGAAAAAGAATGAGTGAGGACAGGTTTCAAAGAGACCCACGGGCAACGATCTCTTAATTCATCTCTCATGGACAGTTCTTCTTTTTCGCTCTGCTTAGCCTAGGTGTTTAGCACAGTTAGCCATGCACAGTTTAGCACAGTTATGCTATAGACTGGAGTCTGGACCCACCGAGAGTGTGGAGCACCGAGGGATTGTTGGCGTTTACTTTGCAGGCAACATAACCAGGTTCAGCAGCCTCCCAGTGAACACGGCAACTATGAGGGGCTATACTATCAGATTATCACCTGTTGAGATACATAGTGATATTATGAGACAGGACGTGCTGGGGCTAGCTGGTTAGCGTGCTAACTTCAGTAGATTTCTCTGCGGCACAACACATGGAAGTCTTTGACATAATGTCAGAACTGCTACTTCTTCACATTCTGCTGACAATCTTAGTTCCCTTTTTGAAGATTTTAAACTAAAATTCTTACATATTGCACCTTTAAGCATTCCCGCCTCTTTTTAGGGACAAAGTGAGACCATTCACTCGTCCTGCAGAATAAGGTGTCAGTTAGATTTCATCATGTATGCAGCTTTTGTTTACTTGATGTGCTGTTCTGTTTCAAATGTAGCAACAAACCACAGACATGCAGGCGGGCGTCCTTATCGTGCATAAGCACACAGAAACATTTTTTACTCTTGCCAGTGCTTCCTAAAAATGAACATCATCATGTGCACAGTAGCACATGTGAAGCATGTGATGCATCGCCTTGTGAATGCAGCCAGCATCAGATAAACAACCCGTTCACTTGAGAGAGCCGCATTCAGTTCACCAGCACTCAGGTGCCGCTCGATCACCTGATGCTAGGATGATTCATTGGACCTGTTCTTTTACTTTCCTCCACTCAGTCGCCTCTCTTCTTTGCGCCCCCTCATAGAGAAGGGGCTGTGAGTGAAGTTTCTGCGACTCACTCTTCTTGAAGAAAGCTCGCACCTCAGGTCGGTATTTGCAGTCAGCTGCTTCACAGCTGCTTGTTTGTTTTTACATGTAGCTCACAGCAAAGAGCAGACGCACATCTCAGCTGAGCAGCCTGAGCGTGGCCCTCTGTGCACAGGTGACCTTGGCTGTCTCTCAGACGCCAGCATTCACCTTTGCCATTCTTCCTGCACGAGGCAGCTTTCATCACTGAGGCTGCTGGCCAGTTATTAGATCAGGAATGACATGATGGGGAAACCCAAACTAGGACAGAAGTTTTACACCACAAAGCATGATGGGACATGAAGACACATAAGCTGCTAATTATTGTATGGATCACACCCAGTGACTGATTTCCTGTGTACCATTTTCACATTAAAAAACAATGAGGAAACAATGAGGCAATTAATTGATTTGAAAATGAATCAGCATCTTTTTTGCTAATCGCTTAATCGTACTAAAATGTCAAACACACACAGGCTCTCAGATGTGAGAATTGGCTTTGTCTCATATGATAGTTAATTGAATATGTTTTGAGTTTTAGACTGTCAGTGGATATTTTACATGATTAATCGATTGATGATTAATCCAGAAAATAATCAGCAGATGAATGGACCATGTAAGTAATCGATGTTGCAGCCCAATCTGACAGATTTCTGAATGTGCTGTGTGTGATACCGTACAGGCATTAACCACTGGCTGACTAAAAGCCCTTTAAAACACTTTACCCAGTGGATTGGCTATTTTTAATATTGTTGCGCAACATAAGTCTCGAGTACAATAAAAACTGATGAGACATGCTTTCAACCCCACCATGGTGAGATGACTTGTCAGTGGTTATAACAGGGAAGTTGAACTTTCAGTGAGAACTGACTACACGCAGTGATCCCTATCCCTATCCAGACGCCCCCAGAACATGACGAGTGCTTGCTTATATCTGATATCTGGTCCTGTGTTTGTAGTCCTGCCTTCACACCCTGCGTTCTGTCATTGGCTGGAGGCTGCACACCAACTCTCCAAAGGTTGACAGCCAGAAACATCCCCAACACAGCAAAATAAGGCTCTGCAGATGCAGACAAGAGCACGCACTTCTTGTGGGTCATAAGTGATGAATGAGAGGGATTATTTTTGAAAGTCTTTACATTTTAGGAAAAATGCACTCATTCTGCCTTCAAATGTTCAGTTCCTCTATTGAAGTTGATGCTGAATGTATTTAGCCTCACAGTCATGTTCTGTGGGATGCTGTTAGTATGAAGCCGTATTATGACCATTGTACAACAAATAAATAAAGAAATATAGAGTTGGGGGAGGGGGGTAACATTCTGAGAAAACACTCACAACTTTATGTGAAATAACTTGGATATTGTCTGAGATTCAAGTTTCATATTTACAAGAAAAAAATCACAAATGTCCCATTAAAAAAACATATTCTCTGAGATTATAGTCACAAATTTACAAGAAAAAAAATAACTTTTTTGGTCAAGAAACAACATCACTCCATTTTGCAAGGCTGGATCAATCTCATCACACCACACATGCCACTGCTGTCTTGTTTTCTGCCTGCAGTGGATGACCGAATCACGGACATAGGAATTGGGGGTGCTGAGGGACCTGCAGCATCCCCTAAAATCTGGCATAATGAAAATCATCCATTGATAAAAGTCTAAACTTATAGTGATTGTGACCCCCTAACAATAAGGTGGTGTAGTGATAAGGTGTTTATGCATCAGGACCCAAAACATAACTTGCAGATTCACTGGTTACATCTATGGTGATTTCTTCAGTGTCCAGGTGCTTATGATAATATGGTGAGTCTGGGTTTAATATACAGCAAAGTGAAGAAAAGAGAAATCTAACTTTTTTACTTTTTCTTGCAAGTTTTTTGTAGTTAATTTGTGAGTAAATTTACGACTTTAATCTCAGAAATTCTGACTTTTTCCTCATCTTATCACCCTCCTCCTACAGTGGCCCTAACACACTTTCATATGTTAGTGGTGCACTGAACTGATGCTTCTGATAGGGATGCAGACCGCCTGAACCCACGTAAAAAGGCCTTCTCTGGGTCCGTGGACCATTCGTTAGAAACAAGTCGGTTACTAAAATAAATCACCGTTTCCGTCATCTATCCGTAGCATGAGGGTGGAGCAACTGCGGCAGACAAACTTTACGTCTTTTGCGGGGCAAAAAGGGCAAAAGCGTGAACGCATACTACGTCACATCTGCTGCTGCATCTCGCATGAATGTCTGTTTACGTTCTGAGAGTCTCTGTCAGAAAGTGACCGCGCCGGCGGCTCGCCCAGCCGTCAAAACACAACGCACCCGGGCTAACGCGCTCCTGCACGGTGCTAGAATTTGTACTGTCCCCCCAAAACACCAACGACAGTCCAACTCACCCCACTGAACGTCCTCGAGACAGTTTCACCCACTTCCTGCCTCAGAGTCCTAGTTTCTGTCCTGAGTCCGCCTGTCTCTCAGCGGTATGTTCCTGGAAGAAGATGTCCGGAGTCAGATGCGTAGTGGACGTTGAGATGTAGCCGCTGCAGGCCGGTGGACAGGTCAGAGCTGTGCCGAGAGTTTGATGCCGTGAAAGATGTGCTGCCCAATAACAACACGGCAGCCATGGCACGCCTTGTTCCCCTGTTATTTGTTCAAAAGTGTCACGAGAGAGCAGGAAGCGCCCATGTGACTGCCGAAAGGGGAGGGCGAGAAAACCCCAAATATGAGCGAAGCTGCCGCATGTGTACAATAACCACACCCCTTATTCCCAGGCCAGTCAAACCTCAGTAAAGATCAATAAACACATCAAGTGGAGCTTTTTATCTGTTGTCTGCACTTAAAAGAAGCTTAACTGCACGCAGACTTTACATGAGCATCTAATGTAAAGCTGTACTGCAGGCTGGGCTGTAATGGCACTTGTCTCCACCAGGGGTCACCACTGCGACAAAGATGACGTCCATATAAACGGCGCAGGACTAACCTGAGAAGGGTTCGGAGAAGAAAGGTTTTCATTCAAATAATGTGTTTTTTCCACACAAGAAAACATTTAAAGAGTCAAAATCTGATGGATACAACAGTCTATGCAATCCTGAATCCATTCTGCAGCAGGAAAACAAACCATCACCAAATATCAACCAGGAGGTTGATATGGGGACTGGATGATGGTTTGAGAGGTAAAGGAAGGCGGGGTTTACACAGTCAACCACTTGTTGGACATGCAGCATTTCAAAGAGACACCACATATCCCCATGACTTTACAGTTTCCTCAAGAAATGGTTTCCAATTCTCTGTCCATGTCTTATGACAAACATGCAGCAGTGTAATGTTCTCTGGCCGCAAATAATCGCCTGCAGAGAAAAACAGGGACTCTAATTTATTACATGTCTCCTTTTTGATCATATTCAAAAAATAACTTCTGTTAAATGAGACAGACATGATAGATAGATGTCACGTTATAAGACATAAAAAACAGTACTTTTGTACCTTTGCAAATACATTCAATTACCTAGTAAACCATTCTAAAATGGGATTTATAAGAATTTGCAAATATTTTTGGCACTGCAGGGTGCATATTGGACCACAGCTGGCGCCAAACCAGTTGTGACGTCACAAATCCTCCATACACGTCTTAAACTCAGATTTAGGGGGAGCACAGAGAAATTTTGCCCCTTCAGCAGGTGAATGTGAGAAGAGTCTTAGAGTAGATATATATATCTTCACCATTCTGCTCAGTGAACATTCAAGTCACAAAAAGCAAAATATATTTTTGAGTGGAGGGGGACTTTAAATAAAACACATGCAGACTAAAGGGATAACTCAGCATCATATGCAAAATCCAAGTTATTTTAAATATCCCATGCAAAATCTCCACGAGCCCCCAGACCCACTAACTGAATCAGTTTCAGTAGACCAACTCCAAAATGTCCCCTAACCCAACCATCAGTTCAGCTCTTTGCAATGTGATGTCTTGTTCAAGAGGGTGTCAGTATGCGTATTCTGTAAATTTGCCTTTCACAGTGGCGAGGTGAACATTTCTGCGCCATGCTTTCACACACTTCCCTCACTGTGCTGCACTCTGCTGAGCAAGAAATGACCCCTGAAAGTCCCTGACTTGAACAGCCTACAGGATCCCTCTGAACAGATAAAACCGATGGAGCATGTGAGGAGGGGATCAGACCTGCACAGTGGTCTGATCAGAGGAGGGAGGGGGTCACGGGACTTACTAGTATTTAAGAGATGGGTGTGGTTGAAACATGTTTCATGGCCGGATTTGAAAACACTTCTGCAAGCGCTCACCGCGTGACCTGGCAGCCTGTTACTGAATGTTGATAGTGAGAAAAAAAAAAAAAAAAAAAAAGGAACCCTGTGGATATCTGACTGAGAGGGGGGGCTGGGGGGCGCCTCTCATGAAACTGGAAGAAAACCAACAGATCATCCAGTGATGGGCTGATCTCTTGCAGCCAGCGGACTTTTTTTTCTAATAACCTAATTATTTTCAACATGAGGCACTTTGCAGCTTTTCCTCAGTAATTCATCGCTGAGTCGGAGGCGGTTGTCCTGATGAGGAGGGAGGAGGAAACCAGAGAGAGGAAGGAAACGAGGATAACGTCACGAGAAGCAGACTCGGAGTAAAACGGGCTGAGCAGCGGTTAATGGACAGTCCTTGATGCGGGCCGGGGGACCGAGCTGCGGCCACTTGCGTTTGTTTACGTCGCGCCGGACCGATATGTGTTTGCTGACTCGTCGGGCGTGAAAAGAGGGGAAAAAGCGTTCCGGAGAGGAAACGGCAGAGGCAGCTTTCATCTCCTCCAGGAGCTCCACTACAGCAGAGAAATGGAAATGTGTGTAGTCCTCCTCCGTTTGCCTGTTTGCTGAAGGATTTGGAAGAAGCAGCCTCATCGTGACACACGGAGCTTTAAGTGGATCTCCTCTGCGTCTCTGCCTTTAATGCGTGAAAAAGACATATAATTCAATCCTCCGCGGGATTCTGGAAGACGTCGCTCTCCTTTTCTTTCTTTTTTTTTATACGGCAGGAAAAAAGCAGCAGATATCATCGGAAGAATTAACAGGTAGCCGCCCATTATCGAACAGCCTATTGAGCGTAAGATGGCTGGGTGATGGTGTGCCTATTCATGGCATCATTTCGACTAAATGCATTTAACTACATCCGCATTCTAGGAGCTCAGCATCTGAAACGAGATGTGGCCAGGGCCTTCATCAGCCACTCTGAGCTGATCAATATGTGATGTATGTGCATATCCTGCATGCGTGGGGCCTGTCCTCCCATTTGAACACACGAGGAAGCTGTAAGTGCTGCAGACTGGTATAAAAACCCCTCTGAAGTGCGTCTTAGTGCTCTGAATGTGGCCGCTTTTCACTTGGCTGCGGCTTTGACTTGAGTCGGCCCAGGCCTGCGCGTTAACCAGAGCCTCACAGTTTCTCTGGCGTTAACATCTACCCTGTCTAACGTGCAGCGGCTGCACAGGCTCTGCACTCTCCTCCAGTTGCAAATGTAGCCGTGTTGGTGGAGTTGCACATCAGATGTGCATTCAGAGGGGTGGGGCCAGTCACATTTGGCATCATGTCACTTGAATTTCTGTCTGCTTGTGTTATGAAACGCCTATAAACTCCCTCAAATGTGCAGGCGGTGAGAACAGGCCTGACTCTGCTTCACTTAACCCTCCTCAGCCTCTTGTGTGCGGTTAGCCATTCATCAGTGCAGGTGGAGTCTGTGTGATATGTCTTTATTTACACTCTTCTCCTCCCTGTCCGTTGGCATGACTTCAGCACAAATCTGCCCGTCCTCCAGTCCATGCTCACAGGCAACAAAAACATGCATCCGAGCATCTGGCTGGACCCATCCAGGCCTGATCTCTGATGCATCTGATGCACCCCCCCACCCCCCACCCCCCCTCACCTCCTCATTGGCTAAATGAGCAGCTGTGCCAGGAGACTGAGACCCATGATGCTCCCCTTTTGGCTTCCATTAGTGCCGTGTGATCCATCTGGTTGCAGGTCCCTCCAGGGAACAGTGACTTACTGTAGCTAATTGCTCTTCCTCTGCAGCGCACACTGTATGGACTGTTATTGTGGATTTGACTTGCCTCACAAATGCAAATAGAAGCCGCGCGGTTGGGAAGCTGTTTGAATGCGTAACTGTGCTGCTATCAGGAACAGGAAGTGCTGCTTCCTACTGAAAGCGTGATATGATGTGCTGTGTGTGTGTGTGACCCCAGTTGGCCTGTAGCTAAAGGACGCATCTCCTGCCAGTCTTGGGTATAGTTGTGTTAATGTTTAGGAGCCACAGCAGCCTCAGATGACAGGAGGAACCATAAAATGACTGTATCCAGCATGTGCACAAGCTGTGACTTGATGCACAACCTGTGAGTGCAGAGTGTAACAAGTTGCCTTGGCTTTAAAGGGAGTGTTCACTCAGTATCTGCTGCCTGGCTGCGATGCTGGCTGCTCGATAGCAGCTTAGTCATTACAGATTATTCTCCTCAGTTAAACCAGGCATGGTTGCACAGCCATAAACAGATTACAAGGTTTTTTCTCACTGTGTGGGTTCAGTAAACCTTAGAGATTAAAATGTGTGTTTTTCTTTTTTCATTTCATTATTTCTTTCCCCAAATGTGGGACAAACAGTATTTTAAGCAAATGATTTTAGTTAATTGATTCATTTCCTGGATTACTGGATTATGAAACCGTGAAACTTTGCTAATAGGCATCGGCAGTCTTTTTTATTAATTTTGCAGATGGTACTTCATGTAAATCAGAGTGTGATATTTGAATAGGTGACCGCTCGGACATATCCAAAATGAGTGAGCTGGAGCAGCTTCGTCAGGAGGCAGAGCAGCTTAGGAACCAGATAAGAGTAAGTCCAATAGCTTTATTGTTCTGTCATTATCTGTCCCATGATACTGCTGATGTATTTACCTGCTGTTTCATGTCCATTAGGATGCCAGGAAAGCATGTGGGGATTCAACTCTGACACAGGTAAGTGCCACCGAATGGCCCACATGGTGAGGCACCAGCTATAGAAATGTCTTTAAATCTGTTTTTTGGGGGGGTTTGATTCTAGTGGTTACTAATGGTTTGATGACCATCCAAATGGATAAAAAGATCAGAGGAGAAACTTGACAAATATCAAAGAGCTGGGAGTATTTGGTTCACCCAGGAACTTTTTTTTTCTCAAATCTTATGTAGGTTTTTTTTGTTTTTTTTAAATAGATGATGAATTGTTTGTGTTTTATGCCCAATTTCCACTGACACGATCCTCGAAAGTATAAACCTGATTCCCCTTGATGAGTCCCTGTGGTTTTGTTCTGTGTTTTACATTAATATAATGGTTTGTAATTTCATTTGCACTTGTAAATGTATTCATATCATCAAATTTGGCATGAAGTATTAGCTGTTCCATATTGTTCTATTCTCAAGAACCTTCCCTGTGGAACCCTCCAGTGAACACACAGTCATCAGTTAAAAGGCTTAATTTCATGAGAACTAATTGAACTTTGATTAACCTCACCCTATTAACCTAGATAACTGCTGGTCTGGATCCCGTGGGGAGGATTCAGATGAGGACGAGGCGCACCCTGCGGGGCCACCTCGCTAAGATCTACGCCATGCACTGGGGTTCAGACTCAAGGTGAGCGCGCCCTGTGCCAAACGTTTTCTATTATTGACTCTGATTGTGGCCCCTGAAGTGGCCGAGTGGAAAATGAAGACTTTGAACTGGCCAGCTGAACAATTTGGCTCCATACTACAGCAACTTTACAGAGGATAATATGTTGCTTCTGAATGCGGAGACCAAAATGAAACAACCAACAATGCATCACCCAGTCTGCCCAGTACTTTGGTTTATACCTGAAGGGTATACCTGCTAAACACCAGCATGTTTACATCATTGCTGCATCAAATTCAGAATACAACAAACATTTTGTGTGTATTACTGGTAGACCAGTCACCGCAGAAGACACTGGTTTCAAATGAGAGTTGACAGTATTCACTGAACAATGAACACTGAGATGAAATAAATACCCATTGACACATGGGGTGTGTAATGTCTGAATGTTTGTCTGTGCAGGCTTTTGGTTAGTGCCTCTCAAGATGGAAAACTGATCGTCTGGGACAGCTACACCACTAACAAGGTACAGTCAGCCGAATAATTCCTCCGCTCAGTTCATCAGCTGGATGAACAGTCACACTTGGCCTCTGTCCGAACTGGAAGTGAAAGTGGAATAAAGTCTTTCTCTTGTAGGAGTGTGGTTGACTCATAACAGCTTCCTTTACAACTATGACTTATTGTAACATTTACAGTGGCATTAGCACTCGATTTTCAGAGTAATACTGACCCATTTCTATGGTCTGTTTAGGGGTTTACGTTTACTTTGCTTTTCCTCCAAACCCGTTCTAGATCCATGCCATCCCCCTCCGCTCCTCCTGGGTAATGACCTGCGCGTACGCCCCCTCTGGGAACTACGTCGCCTGTGGAGGCCTTGACAACATCTGCTCCATCTACTGCTTGAAGACCCGCGAGGGCAATGTCAGGGTCAGCAGGGAACTACCTGGCCATACAGGTGAGAGGACATGCCGTTCTCAGCCGCTTCTGTTGGATTCTTTCTGTGAGTCACGCTGATGAGATGTTTCAGATGAATGTGAACTGGTGCCCTGCCTCATGGGAAAGCTCTGCTCCCAAACCACTAAATGAAGATTTCATTTACATGGTTAATTAATTGCAGGGCAACACAGTCTTAATGAGCTGAGACATCAAAACCTGCCAGTGAGACTCCGATTTATGACACTGTACGTAGCTGCTGTACATTATTAGACTGAACCCATTTCTATTTTGGGAAGTGAAACGAAACGCATTATTTCCTGCTAGAGACGAAGGACTGTGATGATGTTCCAAATAAGATGTAGATTCTTCAAAATGGGCTGCCAGCTTAATATTAAGATGTCTCTAGTGCAAGGCCCCCTCACTTTAACAGCTTCAGATTGACTTTCAGACTAAGGTCCCTCCAAACGGTGTCCTCTTCCTGTTCAGCTGAGCTCTGAGTTGATAGATTCACCTTCAGTTAAAATCATGCGCTCACATCAATAAGCTTTATGAGCAGCAGTGAGAGCTTTGGAGACTTTTTTTCCCAGGGTTTTGCCTGTCAGGCTACAGTACATACAGTCACCCTGCTTTAATGGTGGGTGTATGCTTTTCTGTAGTGACCATTAATGAAAGGTAAGGTTTTAAAGAGCTGTGCTCCAACCTAAATTGCTTGATACATTTTAAATGCAGGAAATGGCACACACATATTTTTTGCCCCAATGTTTTGCACGTTCAGTGTACTGTTACCGTCACATTGCTTGCTTATTGCATTTCATCAGACATGAGTGATCTCCTGTCACCTTTTAACATGAAACTTTCATCCAGCTCCACAGCAGAAACTCAACACCTGTGCTTTCTGTCCTGTCAGGTTACCTGTCATGTTGCCGCTTCATTGATGACAATCAAATCATCACAAGTTCAGGAGACACCACATGGTGAGCCACAGAGATCCAATCACAACCGTGCCGAGTGCGAAACATGTTTTCCTGAGCTGATCCATGTCTTAACTCTGCGCTCTCTGCCCCAGTGCGCTGTGGGACATCGAGACGAGTCAGCAGACCACAGTTTTCTCGGGCCACAGCGGCGACGTCATGAGTCTGTCCCTGTCGCCCGACCTGCGCACCTTTGTGTCAGGAGCCTGCGACGCCTCAGTCAAGCTGTGGGACATCAGGGACAGCATGTGCCGGCAGACCTTCACAGGCCACGAGTCGGACATCAACGCCATCTGTGTGAGTGTGCTCAGGGCAACTGCAAGTTGTCTAATATGTGTCTTTATTCACGCTGTTTTATTATCTGGGATCACAGATAGTTTATTTTTCCACATGAAGTGCAGTTTACTACACTGGAAGACTGCGAAAACAGCTGCATATTTTCTTCTGAAGCTCTGGAGATTGCGTACTTTGCTTATACCTGCATAAAACAAATGTAGCATATATTAACAGACATGCAAAATACAGCCATTTATTTTATTAATGGTCTTTAAAATTGCATTGCTAACCAGTTAATAAATCTCCAGTTTAACTGCAAGGTGGATAGTAGAGGATGCTTTGGGTCAACACATGTTGACAGATATATTATATATAATATTAAGATATGTTGTGTAATCCCAAGAGTAAATCTGATTGTGAACTTGAACCCAAAGAAAAGAATCTCATGAAGAGACGATCGTCTTTTCAGAGTTCATTGCAATATTCAGTCATTTGCAACTGGGCCTCTGAGCATGTTGGGCTGAGAGATACTGAGGTCTAATGATCGTATTCGTACATACAGTCTCGCACGTGACTGAACATTTCGACTCCCTCAGACTAACAGTCGTCCTTTAATTAATAGACAGTCGCTCTTTGTTCATTCATCTATCTTCCTTAAGAGAGTTTCTTTTAGCCTCTGTCTGCCGAGAGCTAAAGGTTGAAGGCTGAATCTCAGTTTCACGTTTGAAACATTTAACACCTGCTGGGAACCGATAGTTCAACAGTTTCACAGGAGAAACATAAATAAAGTGTCACACTGTGCACACCATAAGGCAGTTTAACAGTGCACGTAATCCTAAAAACAAAGTGTCACAGTAACACAAACCAACAAGAGCATGAATTTCTTTTACAATTATAAAGTGCTGTCTATCAACAGATACAGTATATCTATTAGTTCCAAATAACTGGCTTTGGTATCAGCCCCCCTGTCTGATACACCGTCAGCAGAGCAGCTCCAGGATTTGTCTCAGTGACGTCACACACTGTCTCCAGCTTTGGGAGGGATTTAAACTGGGAGCCTGCTGGAGGATTAACAAGATTATCAATTAACACCGTCCCTCAGACTGATCAGTTTCAGTTCACCACTAGAGAGACACCAGCAGCCAATGAGAACACAGCTTTCTGTCACATTACTTGTAGGGTATTAGTAAGTTTACCCCTTTATGAAAAGCATCTCGATACAGCTGTGTTTTCCTCCATTTTTCCTGCTTCTCATCCATCTTCCTTCACTCCTCCTCAGTTCTTTCCCAATGGCAGCGCCTTCGCCACAGGCTCCGACGACGCCACCTGCAGGCTGTTTGACCTGCGTGCAGACCAGGAGCTCAGCCTCTACTGCCATGACAACATCATCTGTGGCATCACCTCCGTGGCTTTCTCGCGCTCCGGCCGTTTGCTGCTGGCCGGTTACGATGATTTTAACTGCAACATCTGGGATGCCATGAAGGGAGACAGAGCAGGTGGGTGGCATGGGAAACAAACAGTAGTGTGCTGGTGTGATGAAGCTCAAGTGAGGATTATATTCATTATGGAGCTGCTTCATTGAGACATCAAGGTCTTTTTATATTTTTTGTAGCCATTTGTAATATTTGTTGCCTCCTTTACTGTGTCTTCTTTCTGCTTCAGAGGACTCAAAGATGCATTTGCATAGTTTATACACTTCACCATCAACTAAAACTTCTGTATAAGAGTTATAGGATGTTTCTTCTGAATGCAAAATATATATATATATATATATACAACAGTCCTCACTAACAAGGAAGAGTGCCATATCGTGTCACGGCAAAGTATAACTGGCTCTTATCTGACCTTCAGCTGCAGTATTTCCAGTGAAAGAACTCTTTGTAACAAAAAGAGTAACTGAAAATGATTTTTCACACCCATGTGTCGAAACAAACCAAAGTGCAGTTAGATGGTGCGTTTTTCAAATTAATTTAAGGGTAATGTAACTAAACTAAACTGCCAAAGGTGGAGGTGATGTAGTGCGCTAAACTGAGCGCTATGCAGCTGTAATATCCTGCAAATCAATCAATGGGTGTAAAGCGAAGGGATTTAGGGATCTAGGAAGGGAAAGAGAGAAGGAAAGTAGAAGGACCCCCCAGTGCAAGTTATTAATAAGAGCATAAAAGTGGGTTAGTGTTATCAGTGAAAATCTAATGCCACTGGAAATGTTACAATAAGTCATAGCTGTAAAGGAAGCTGTTATGAGTCAACCACACTGCTGCAAGAGGAAGGGTCACAGTGTGTTTCAATAGTGGTAAAGCAAAATCTCAGGGTACACACAAAAATCTGGGATTTGTAATTGCAATCTGAGAGCTGTATCTGAAAAATATGACATAAATTAATCACTATATCGTCATGTTTTGGGGTTTTTTTTGGCCAGTGAATTCACGTCTTAAGCTTTATGTGTTGAAAAATGTACATCTGCGGTCAAACGGCCCGCCCCGCGTTGCAAGTTAAAGCAGTTGGAAACAATGGGTTTCTGTGTTCTGTGGAGTTTTTAAATAGCTTTTTTTATCCACAGTGTGGAAAGCAAAACATTTGACATAACAAGTCTTCTTTTGTTTGTCCTCGTCTCTCCTGCAGGAGTCCTGGCCGGCCATGACAATCGTGTGAGCTGTCTGGGTGTGACGGATGACGGCATGGCCGTGTCCACTGGCTCCTGGGATAGCTTCCTTAAGATCTGGAACTGAGCCATGCACATAAGACACACACACACACACACACACACACACACACACACACACACACACACACACACACACACAGACACACACAGACACACACAGACACACACGCGCGTCCGACAGACACCGCTCCCATCTTGGGCCACAGTTTGCACCCTGTATTCACTGTATGTAAGATTCAACAGACAAACTGCAACATTGTACTGTACATAATATATATGACTTAGGTATGAGTTTACACACACACACACACACACACACACACACGCACTGTACGCTGGACAAGACAACACAAGACCTGAACACATGCCCACACTCCCTACAGCTGATTTAAGTGCACAGCAGCAAGGCTAAAGTACCCCCCCACACACACACACACACAATCTGTAAAATGTAAAAATGTGACCAAACAGTTGGCTCTTCAGCTGCTCAAATAAAAATACAAACGCCACTATTACCTGAAGCCTTCTAACATGCTGAACACACTTATTCACACACACACAAACACACACAGACAGACACACACTTTTACCTGAGAGACACTGCTCCTCCAGTAAAACAGGGGAGAAGATGTTAACGGACAATTCTGTCTTTGTTTACAATGAGGTCCAAAATGCACTTCAGACAAATTTTTCTGTACTCTTTTTGTCTCGGTACCACACGTATCTCAGTGATGCTAACGTGAAGGAAGACAACGGACATGTGAGTCCATTAATACTGAAAAACACATCACCGCTGACAGACAGGATGGAGCGATGCTCGGCAGAGTCCGAGGAAATCCTCAACTCTTATTTTCATCTGGCTCAAAAACGTCACGCAGCCACTGTTTTTATAGCTATGTTCCCCCACATAAAGTACAGTACATCTGCTCTTAAGTTTTGGTTTTATTCAGCTTTGTTTTGTTTCTTTTTTACACCTATTTTATTCATGTTCTCCCTGTGTGCCTCAGATACACTTTAAGGATTATTAAGAGAATACTGATAAAGTTAAATTAACAAAAAAGACCTGAGATTCAGAAGGTGGGTGAAAAATAAAAGCATTATAAGACAAATCTTAATAAAGCAGGAGCCAGTATTCATACTTTGACTTTGTCAATGTATTATCTGGACGTAACGATGGTATAATTGTACATAATATTAATAAATAATAGCCTCTCCTGCCAATGACTGTGGTTTCTTTTTTAAAGCGCTGGTTATGAGATGAACTTGAAGGTGATGAAATCCATGGAAAGTGAGTGCTTACTCAGGTGCACTTTAGCCTGAACAAAAAGTGTATTATATATTCTGAATGGCAGCACACACATTGACCTGTGCTGTTAAATACCCTACGTACATTTTAGCACACATTGGTCTGTTATTCATGTTTTCCAAACATTTGGCTTAGACATCACTGAAAAGAGGATTGCTTTTAAGAATCTCTTCAAGTGAATTTTTGTTCAGTCATTGAAGCAAACAGTTGATTAAGGCTCATTAGTAACTGAGCGCCGTGGAAAAATGACCCACATTAACGAACTTTGTCCTTAAGTGATCTAAAAATATCCCATTTAAAACCAGTGTTATAAAACCAGTATGACAGTGCAAAGAAAATGTTTAGTTGGGTTACAAATGTCAACTCAAACGTAGAAAAAAAAACGAGTGATCTGTGCTCAGGTCAGAGCAGTGTTATTTGGTATCTTTCCCAGTCAACAACAGTGCAGGCAAGAGAAGTTCATCTGCTGATTTAAGTTAAACTTCAGTTCATACAGGGAGACATTCAGTATTTTCTTTTTGCAGGACTGTAATGTGTTTTCACCTTCGGCCACCAGGGGGTGCAGCTGTCAGCAACTCAGGTTCATCAGAGGAGGATGAAGGGTTTATCCCAGAGACATTGTTTCAGTGAATGCATGTGATGGTTGTCACTGCACACCTGTGAACACTGTTTACTTTGTTTTAAAGAGAGTCAGAGTCCCTCATGGGAAACAAATGCAGAGGCAGAGCCAACAGGCTCAAGCAGATTTTAGCACCATCATGTGGTGAAACACTGACATGTATTTAATGTGCTCACTGCCATGTTGTTACAGGCCTTGCACATAGTAAACCCATACCACTGATTTGAACTAATCTGTCTGATTGGGCCTCTTCTCTGGATTGTGCGGGCGGCTACACATTCATTTTACCTTTGTTGCACCTGTTAAGGAGAACAAATCACATCTTTCTTTATTATTCTTATGAGTACATGAAGTCTGGTGAGCTCATGTTATCCCGGCAGCTCTGCCTGAGCAGAGATCTCCTCAGCCTGTACAACTGACTGTACGATGGACAACAAAGAAATGAAAACACGACGAACACAGACTCAAATGAGATCAAGGTATTTTATTTTTCAAACAATTCTGTATTAAGACATGAATTCATTCAACACAATCTTTTGAAAGTTTAAAGTTTATCAGTCTATGAAATACAATCTGGAGTTAACCTCTCACAAGTGACACAGACGCGCGCACACACACTTAAACAAAGATGCAAAGATGTTTACCGTCTCTTTAAAAAAAAAAAGATATTGAAAAAGAATAATAGATATTGTAGTTCTGTCCAAAGATCCACGTCATTTTAGAGCTCCCCACGTTTGATCTGCCTCACTCCCAGCTACAGCAGCTGATCCATTCATACGTCATTGATTAGAAATGTAGGCTATGAGAGAGGAGTGCCTCATCAGAATATTATCTATCATCTATTTATTGATAGTTCAGAAAGGCAGTTTCTGGGATTTCATTACAGCACAACAAGAACAAGCATCCCAACAGGTGATTGTGTTAAACTGACAGAGAGAAGCAGTTATTTCTTGTGATTACAAAAAAATTAAAAGTACAGAACGCTTCTGTTACAAGCGACGCACAAACTAGCCTACATTCAGTCTGCCAAAGGCCACTGAACAATCGCCTCCTGCGAGTCACACTGCGATGGACAGCCACCTTTTGTTCAAATGCTTGTATTGCTTCTTTAAGAGAGATATCACTATCCGACAGGGCAACCGTCTCTCAGGATGATGTTGTACACCTTCCGCGCTCCACCTCCTCCTCGGCGGTGCCTCCTTTACTCTGATGGCAAACTTAGTGCCGAGTTACATGAATTCAGCAGTGAAATGCGTTCATGCTTACAGGCTGACGCAAAGTTTTCTCGAAATGTATGTGTTGTGAGGTTCAGGTCTTTTAAGGGCTCTTGGTACAAAATGATATAGCACTTTTACATCTGAAGGTGCTTATAGGACAACCGGAGCCACTCATCTGTGTAACAAACACCCGATTACACAAATGTCCGCCACATAAAATCAGACAACAAGCTTCATGGTTGGAAGGGACAATCAACCTCCGTAACTCACCCAGAAACTACAGACAAATATTTATCACATGGCTTTGAAATTAATTTTATTCAATTGGTGAGATAAGAGTCTTCTTTAAATACAAAGTCAAATAATGTCCTTGAAATGCTATCCAGACAAACAACTGTCAACACATATCAGGCCATCAGGATTATTGAACAAATATGATGCAACGGCATTTTCCATTACATTTTTAGAATGAAAAGTTACATCCAGTGTACTTTAGGCATTTTTGTATTATTATGTTCATTATTATTTAACTGCAAATGAAGTAGTTTGATGTGCCACCAGAGCCGAGGTAGAAATACAGTTAAGTATTCCAAGTAAATTCAATATTATGCAACGCAAGTATGTGTGTTAAAGGAGAACTCCACTGATTTGACACATCAAAGTCTGTTTACAGGTCTTGTGGAGTACTACTGCATATGTGAAAAAAGCTGCACGAAGCCTTTTGTGGCTCCAGAGGGAGCTGCTGGAAGCCTGCCTTGTGTGATGTCACTTAAGGCAGTGTTGGTTGAGGCTGAAGACGGCAAGTCTGAAGAAAAAGCTGGAGGTGTGGAGTTACAATCAGCTGCTACTAGCATAACACAGCCGAAACTCTGACTGAACCATCAGTGGTTGAGTTGCATTGTGGGTAATGTAGGACATGAGTCCGACCATGTTACAGAAGGACAATGCTAGATTGGTGGAGTTCCCCTTTACTTTCATACCAGGTGAGAAAGACGCACAAAGCTTAAATGTGTCGAGCGATGATAATTGACTAATTGTCTTAGCATTCTGTAATCTCCACTAATTGATCGATGCACTTTCCACTGAAATGCTGCCTTTTTTGATTCACAGTCCCAAAGCCAACAGCCAATAACCTCACAAGGACCACTGCGCCCTTCACATCACAGCTGCGCCACGTGTGATGAACCCTGTCGTCACCAGAGCACATTAACAACCTGTCAACCCGACCGAGGCAATTTACACCCGAGGCCAGACCAAACAGCAATCTGTGACTCACCACCGGTGTCTGCATCACAGCCACAGTTGACTCTGCTGGTAACAAGGAGACAGACATTATTTTTCTGTTAAGATACCGGAAATAATTGACACTGTCCACAGCTGTCTCAGCGAACTATTCGATTCACTACGTCCAACTACTTAGACTGATTACATACTAACGAATTCCACGACTGCTAAGTGAATGAGGGAAAAAACAACTCCGTCTCTCTGTTACACTCACTTATAGCTTTGATCTCTCTCTCCTAAATACATTGTGCTTTGAGTAATAGAGCGGTACACATTTTTTATATAAATACAAATCTGTCTTATAGATGTACATTCACTTTCATTTCTCAATATAGACTAATTTACATATTTTATAAAATAGGCTCCTCAGAATATGTCAAGCTAATTTCCCCACTACAAGATCACACAATCACCATCGTTAAAGAATAAGCGTATACCTCATCTTTGCTGCAGGAACCTACATTTTTCTGAGCAGACGTCACACACAGAGCTGTGCAAAGGTACTAAGTTTTCTCTACAAACACGTTTCATACGTATGGCTTTTCTCTATGCTGGCTCCCACTGTCAGTAGATCCTTTACACGTTATGCTGGATTAATGGGACATGTATTAACTTCTTCGTTATTGCCACTTTTTGAATGGATTATTGTCTGTTGATCATTTTAGTTTATATATGTGGTGCCAAAAAAGCATTTCAAGTCCATCTACAGGATATTCTGGATTTGACTTAAGTGCACTTAACTGGCACACGATGTAAATCATATTGTGGGAGCAAATATAGTTGTGCCTCTTCTTCATGAGATTTCAAGTAAGAGACGGTGGGGGGGGGGGGCTCATAACCCATCCTTAAACCTCTCTCCTTCCCAACTCCAAGGCACTGCTTAAACTGTAAACATGGCAGATTGATAAAAAATTATGGTTTGACCGTAAAAAGCATGAGTGCCAGAGCTCCTGGTGGATTGTAACTGTGTCATTTGAAAAGCAGGTCATGGCACGTAACAGATATTTAAGAATAAAAACACACTGGCTAAAGGGGAAAACAACTTCGATACAGTACTATATAGTCTATTTCAATGGCTTACATGCACACCAAAGTATCTGCTCGAGATATATCTGTAAATGTATGTTTACTGAAGTGAAAGTGCTTTCCATGCCCATTTACAGTTTGTTTTATAATCTCACCATAGAATTAACAATCTATTTATATAATCTTTGATGAAACGCTCTCTGTCCTGACATATACTGCATTCTTAATAGATTTCTTTTTGTCTGTATAAAACATATACCTCCTTCGCTCCTTACCTCCTTAAAGGCGACTTTTAGCAGACTACCACGCTGATCACGAGCCAA
Source organism: Chaetodon trifasciatus (assembly GCA_037975065.1). Lineage (NCBI taxonomy): Eukaryota > Metazoa > Chordata > Actinopteri > Chaetodontiformes > Chaetodontidae > Chaetodon > Chaetodon trifasciatus. The sequence continues at coordinate 4,736,784 of JBBMOE010000011.1, forward strand.
GATTCCTTTCATCACATCCAGCAGCTTTTCATACTTGCAGCGGTTTCACAAAAGATTTACTGATGCCTTCTCTTAACATTAACATGTGAGCACTGGTGGTCTAATCAGTGCACACTAAACTGGGCAATATCAGTGTTTCCTTTGTGCACTGCGTGATGTCTGTTTTGCTTTTTATTTATTAACTCTTGCTTTTTTTTACTGATGCTTCTTACTTTTACACAACCTCTCTGCTGCTGTGATACTGGGATTAATAAAGGATTATCTTATTTATTTATCAGCAGCTGAAGTAACTTGCTGAAAAATTAGATTTTTTTCCAAACAACTCCATCTAAGATGCATGATAGGAGTGAAGAAAAAGCATCTTGTCTTCACTTGTTAATGACAAAGTGCTGTGGCAGCACAGTGTTGTTGTAACCAAGTGAATCATGTGTTGACCTACCCACGGCTGGCAGAAAATCACCGAGCTACTTCCTGAAAAAGCTGCCTCATACTTGTACCGTATTGCCTGGTGTATGAGAGCACACAGTATCTCCCTTGTGCAGCTGTCTAAAAAAAGCAGACAGCAAATTCCCCTAAAAAAGGGGAAAACCTCTCTACTGCTGACAGAGTGAACAACTACAAGGAAGCTAATAAAGCATGATAGTCTGATATTATTGAGATGTCAGCTGAGCTTTTGGATGCATACATTGAAAGGAACATTGGTTAGTGATCAAAGGAAGAGTTTCTTCTCTAACGTCGTCTTTTAAGCTCCATTCCCCTTTGGCCTTGATTAATAAACCCTCGTTGCAGAATAAGCTGTGAACTTTGGCAGAATGTATAGATATAAAATATATTAAGTCTCGTGTGTTCCAGCCGTGCTCTCCAAAGTGCCTGGTGAGATGGAGCCCTCTGTGGTATTGCAGAGTCACCCCCACATGAAATCTTTCCACTGGCCTAAGACAAATATGGACACTAAGAGCTGTTCTACTGCAATCCCCTGGACAAACACTTCTCACAAAAAGATCCACACTAGCGAAATAGTCGAAGAACTGAAATATAATACAGTAAGAGTAGATCACTGTGGCAGGAGGGTGAAAGGCCCCCGAAAGTGATCTCCCTTAATCACTGTGATCTCAGAGACACCCTCCTTCCACGTTTCTCCAACGTCCTCATATATTGTCATCCTACTCCCTAACACTACCAGCCACATACATGAAGTCCCCTCTTCAAACAAAGACTCCACAAGAATAGCATATATTGCAATATAACAGCAATATAATTACAGTAAAATTAAGGATACCAGTAGGCTAATACCAATACAGAATCACTACATATAAATAACAAATTTTTGTATTTCGTAAATCTATGAAAAACAAAAAGTTTAGGTACAAGCCTGATGGTTTCACTTAAACCATAGAAAATAAAGGCAAAGCAGGAGATTTCACAGTACTGATTATGTGTACTGTACATTTATGAGACTTTTGATTGGTTTTTATCATTTATTTCTTTTTCACTGAAATTTATTTCGCCTATGAAGCATTCAAGGCTTACTTGCCGTGATTAAGAGCTGCAACATCATTCAGGCCAGGAAAAGTTAGTCAAAGCAGACTGTCTACTACAGAGAACTCAAAATATTTAAACAAGCTACTTTGTCCTGACTTCAGAGTCCCATTGTAATATGTTTTGTATTAAATCCTTCTTTTAAGCCTCCCTGAAATCACGGGAGCCCCAAAACAATGGGGGGGTCCACATGCCACTGCAGATGGAGGTTCCACCACTTTATCATGTGGTGTTCAGGTGGCAACACACTGAATGGAGGTTATATAAGAGGCCTGCAAATGATTCAGATCTAAGTGTAAGGTGCTACGTATTTACAGCTTCATTTCAACATACAGTATAGGTAAATAATGCCTTCTTCAAAACCGACTGTAGAACCATCAAGGAATGTTTTTCACATACTTCACAATTAGGAACTAAATAATCACGACTGAACACAGGTCCACTAAGTAAAGTAAATCAAGACAAGAATATATACAGTACAAATTAATAGATGGTATCAACATTTGACTCTCATCAGTGATTTTTCGTGATGATTCAAGGGAGAATGTTATCAGGGGGCCTCGGTAGAAACTGTCTTAAGGAGTATAGGCTGGAATGGATTTAGAGATTGTGTTTGTGTGTCTGTGAGAATTTGTGTATGTGCGTGTGTGTGTGTGTGTGTGTGTGTGTCTCTGAAGCATGAGTGTATGAGTGAGAGCGAGCTGGAGAGAAAGATAGAGAGCTGTTCACATTTGTGTGCATGCGTTTTGTGAGAATTTTGGATGCACTTCCTTCTCCAAACCCCTGCTGGGTTCCACACACTGACCAGAGCAGCTGTTCCTTCACCAGTTCATGATGCAGTTTCTGTTCAAGGTCATGAAGTACACCTGGCTGCTACCTCCAGAGCGCACTGATGCAAAGAACACCTGAGAAACAGCACAGGCACAAAGGACATGAGTGTCAGTAACGTCTTTAGATTCAGTTGCTCTTCATGGCATGGCTGTCCCATGTGTTGAGTGTCTGCACTCTCTCACCTTGTCATTTCTCTCACAAAGGAACTTCAGCCTCTGAGCTCTTTTGTGCATGAAGACACCATCCAGATGGCCAGTCTCCACAGAACGGATCTCAATGGCCTTTTCTCCCCATCCCATGATCTGATTGGAGCAGATATGAGCTGCAAAGCAAAGTGTAACATTAGAACTGGCAAGCTGATTACAGTTCATACGCATGATGCATCCACTATTATCTATTTCTGGATTCAACCCGCACCAACAGATGTGGGCATCTCGCCCCACTGCAGGACCACGTCCTTGATGATGCGTCCGTAGGTGTTGACATAGACACCCTCGTCCTCGTAGCACAGCAGCATCTCCATGCCGTCTGAGCTGGGCAGGAACACAATTGCGTGCGGTGTCACATGACTCTGGATCTGTTTGCCATGAAAACAGAAGGGATGAGGTCCTGTAGGCCACACATCTGACAAAACACTGCTGGCTGACAGCTGCACTACTTACATGTACGGGGATATAAATGTCATAGTTGTTTCCAGAGTCCACGTCGATGGCATGGAAGCCGGCACAAGAGCCGTAGATGACCTTCAACCTTTGACCTTCCTCCACTGTTAGATCGACCAGAACAGGCCTGTGTGGCAGGTCTGCAAAAGACTGGTTGAAAAGGAGTAGAGGGGTTTCGTGAGCAGAAAGCGAGTGTGAGAAGATAAACAACTTGAACGCTCGTCTAGTTGACTGACCTCGCATAACTAATCCAGCTCACAGGAAAGGGGAGACTTACCTTGAAGGCCATGAATTTGTGATAAGGTTTAGGCGCCCAAGCATACACTTCCACCGCATTCTTCAAAGCGATCACCAGGAACTTAATCCTCTCATATTTCACTAGACAGAACAACCACAAGGCAATCTGACATTAGATACTTGTTATCAATAATTCACTTGGCCAGATGCATTTATGAGAATTTGTGTGGAGTGAAATAGACAGCAGTGATAAACAGCCATCATCTGTCACTCACCTACTTTGTAGTGCACACAGCCCTCCATCTCACCCACAGTGGTCCAGCCCTGCTTCTTCTCCACCTCGGGGTCATTGTGGAGGATCTTGTTCCTCAGCCAGGCCAGGTAGTAGACACGCACCTTGTTTTTCTTGCCTTAATAGACACAATGGGGGATCAATTGCAAAGGACCTTAATTTCAGTAATTATTTAAAAGGTGCATCATCTTTTGACCTTATCAAGCTTTTCAGACAATACAAGTACCATTGATTTCATATGAAAATTTTGTTAGATTTAAATATCTAATAATCATCTGTATTAATTTAAATTTAATATTGGTTTCCCAGTTTATTACTCCTGCTGGTTTGACACCCTGATAAAAAGGAGGTATCTGATGTGCAAATTCAAAATGCAGTGCAAAATAATCACTCTGCAGGCCTGAGCACAATTTGGCATGTAGTGATTGGAATCCCATTAAAGACAGTAGTATTGTGCCAAAAGCACAGACTGCTTTAACCAACTGTAGTGAGAGCAGGCTGGCGATGAGCAGCAGTAATGACCTGATATGGTGATGAGCAGGTTGAGGCCCTCTAGGACGTCCATCTGTTGGAACCTGCGGGAGTTGATGAGGGGGTAAACCTTGCCCTGACCACTACGGTCCAGCAGCTTCAAACCGTTCTCTGTGCCCACCAACAGGTTCACACCTGGGGACACACACAAGCACAAATATCATAACCTGCAGTAATTCTAATGCTATTTCATTGTATTTGGTCGAGGAATTAAAAAAAGATAGCTTTAACGAGTATGTGATGTAACCGTGAGTGGCATCACTCACTGACTACTGTTACCTAAAACCTATTTTGAAGAAGGGGAAAGAGGACTTTAAGAGTCAGGTTTTTGGGTCCATCACACTTTTTAACAACACATGCAGTTTGGCACAAAAAAACATAACTTTCAGATAACCTTTTCCCCACAAGTGAAAAAAACAGCATTTGGGACTGTGGTCTCTGAGGCTGGGGCTGGAAGGAATTGATTTGATAAAAATAGCTTTGATAATGAAAGCACAGACATTATGTTCTCTCATGATGGGTTATTAATGTCATACTTAGACTAATTGGTACACCAGTGGCCTCAAATCTAATTTCAATGTTACAGGTTTTCAGTTTTGGTCATATTTGTAATCAGAGTCCTTCTGGAGCGGACACATTACTTTTATGTCAGGATAAGAAGGGTTAAAATAGGCATCCAATCTTGCTTGGTGTTTATATTTTTTTGCATTTACATTCAGGAATTGAATCTGTTCTCACCCCAGAGAGCAGCACACAGGATCTCAGAGTTGAACCTCTTCTTGTACTTGCGGATCTCAGGTGTGTCATTTGGGGGTCGTGTGTTGGTGGGATTGACATTCACCATGGATCCTTTCCTCACCTCCATCTTCAGCTGTTCAAACCTGGAGCCTAGACAGAGGCAGCAATGGAAATGGCTTAATAGAGTACAAAAAACACAAATCAGGGAAATATGGGGCAAGGTTTGGATTTAGACACAAATCTCCCATTCATCCTTTTTAAAGGGAAATTACAGTTTATTACTAAGTTACATTTGCATATAATTTATGTTGTAGCCAAGTAAAAAATATCCCCTGAGTCTCAAGCAAAAACTGCATAATTTCATTTCCCAAAGTACTTTTTTGCACAGGAAATAAAGTGAAAGGTTAAAGTAGTGAATACTTTTGCAATCAGCTGCAGCTCACTTGAAGTTCATGCTGCTGCAGGGTTGAAAAGCTTCTGACTCACCTGTGACAGACATGTTATCCCCTGTACCTCCTGGTGACTGGTACATGCCCAGATCCACAAAGGTGGTGAAGGAGGATTTGCCAGATGCTTTAACCAAACCTCTGGACTGATACTGGTGGAGCAGAGAGGGTGTATGAGTTGTACTGTGTGTTATTTAAGTCAACACTTACTCTGTGGAGATTTTAGTTTGTCAGACAAAACATAAAAAACTAATATTTTCTGTGCCCATGTGGTATTAAAACAGCAGTTCTAAGATCTTTATTTTTGATGAAAGTTCACTAACAAGATGAACTGACTGTCATGAAATTAACTGTGTTATGGGTGGGCTGTTTGGCTGGAATGATGGCAAATAAGGAACACATAAAAATAAACCAGGGATTTAGGACTGATATACTTAGCATCAGTAAAACTCACATCATAAACAGAGTCCTTCCCAGGGGAGGAGTGAGTGGCTGAATCAGTGGGGGAGTGAGAGGGTTGAACCACATCTGGCAAGTTAGTGTACCCATTATGGCTCCGCTTCTCTGGGGTCTTTCAGGTAAAAGAAAAACACACACGCATGCATGCGCGCATGCGCACACGCACACACCTCAATGTATTACATAATGTCAATAACAGACTTGGATGTAGGCTGATCTTCTGCACCAATAGCCAGGACATGACCTCGCTGGACTTGACTTTTTAAAGTGGTCAGAACTGTTACCACAGTAACCACAACAAGTGAAGGAAAAGCTGTGATCAAACTTGCTTTAAAAAGTCAAGTTCATGTTCTTGACACTGGGAGAAGCAGCCAGTTGTCGTGTCTTTCATGTCGCCAATGTGCCACTGTTAAATTACATGCAGCAGGATTCTGTTGTGTTCAGTTAACATCGTCTAAATGACTTCAAGTCCAGGTTCTAGCTGCCATGCACAACCACATGTCAGTGAATACCCCCCAGCCTCATAACTTACACAAATCACTGCCACATTAAGAATAAAGGGGAAACAAAAAATAAAGCACTTATCGCATGATACTGACAATATGAAATACCAGTTTTGACACTGACTGGTGCTCCATGAAAAGAACTCTTTACAGGATGTAAATATTCAGATTAAAAACTGAAAGCAGATCATCATTTATTGTAAATGTCTGCTTTCACTCATACACATCATATTGCAAAAAATGTATATCAAATGAACTTTGTATGCAAAAAATACATGACGTTCCTTCAGAAAGATTGATGAATTTCCTGAAGAAATCCTCTAGTTTGAGCCAGTTAGAAACATATATTACACACACACACACACACACACACACACACACACACACACACACACACACACACACACACACACACACACACACACACACACAGTGGTAAATGGGAGGAATCTCATTTGCACAATGGTATGAAACATGGCCTCCTGAAGATGATGTTAATTGTCCTATCAGGTGGTTGACATTAATGTAGAACTGCCACTGTTCTAATATGATGCAGCTAAATTTCTGTGTTGTCAGAAAGACAGGATTGAATACTTACTTTAAAAACAGAGGGCATATTTACTGTATGCAACCAAAATTCCTCTTTTTTTATTTACTGCATGATTGTCATTTTACTCATCATGCCAAATAAATTAACAACACATCTTTCAGATTTTCAGCAATGTAACTGTAGCTTGGCACAAATGTTTGACACTTATTGCATATTCAAATCCACACACACACAAAACTATTGCACTTCAGTGAAGGTGACACTTCCCACATTCAACTAATCATGAGCCACTTGCAAGATGTACACTGTCTGTCACTGAATCATATTGCCGTCTCTCCAAAAATCTCAAACATTTATGCTAACGTTACGCAGACATGAAAACTATATTCAGGTGCAGCATTACTGATACACACACATTTACAGAGGATCAGTGACTATGTACAATCGGCTCGCAAACGTTCTCATGGTTAACTTTGGGCTGAGTTCCTGTGAGCAACAGACATGCAGCACTGAAGCTGTGGCTATATAAGTGGCACTGTATTGTATGTCTGCCTAACTTCTTCCTGAGTGCTTGTCGAATATTCATGGAGAGCGCTGAATCTCCTTTGCGTGTGTGAAAGTAAAACCTGGGTTATCGTTGACATTTTGGACGTTGTCGTTTATTCTGCTATCAAATTTCATTATGGGTGCATGACAAACGGCTCCACATGTCATGTCTTCTCCATTTGGTCAGTTATAACGCCAAACAACAACACAGTAATATTCTTTGATATGTTTTGCTTTGATTTCTCCATCAAGTCACAATGCATTTTAAGCATCATTACATATACAGATGACTCACCCTCTGCACCAGCATGGTCTGATCCCCGTAGCCTCCAGCTTGCTCTGCCTCTCCCCCCTCGCCTTCATCTTCATGAACCACCATAGTGTTGACTGAGTCCGTGTCTGCATCCCTGTGACTGAAATCAATAGGAATAGAAGTCAAGGATAACGTAGCACCTCAAGCTAGACAATGTAAAAGAGAAGAACAAAAAATACAGTTTTACATGAAATACTTTGTATTTTATTTAAAATGAAGTTGACAAATAAAAACAATTCTTTGCTTCCTGAAATGTTAGTATTTGTAGGTGTTGGTGTTACCGATCAGTGGGGCTTTCTTCCTCCTCTGCTCCCTCACCACTCTCACTCTCCTCACTGCTCTCACTGCTCTCTGAAGAGGAGGAGTAATCATTGGCCTTGACTGGGGGCCTCGGCTGCTCCTCAGCACGCTCCTTGGCAAAGAGGCCATGGTCCTACACACACATGCACCACCGTTTACTTACTTTTCACTTAAAAAAAAAAAATGTAAACATAATTTAAACTATTAAAGAAAAGCAAATAACGCAATGATCATATATGCAATACTGATATTAAAGAATTTCCAAACACAGCTGAACATAAGGAGTGATGAGGTGGATGGGCTGAGAATCTGTCCCAATGTTCAGACTCAAAACTACCAATACTCTCAGAATTAAGAAAAAAAAAAAAACAAACAGCATGCAATTGTACTGTACTACAGCTAATGGATGCAGAGAAAGATCATGCAAGAAGACTGAGCATTGTACAACACACAAAGACACAGTGATACTAACCTCCCCTATAGCTCGCTTGTAACTCTGCATTTTTAAGGTAAAGTCAACAAACAGGGATTTGAGAAGAGGAGAAACATGAAGGGAAACAGTGTACACTGCATTAAGTGTAAAGGAAAGGTAAAGTGAAGAGAAAACCCTCAGTTAGCACATTATATGTCAGTTTACAGAACAGGTGTGCTTGAGATCAAAGTGAACATACAGTAAGTTAATCCATAACTTCTTATATCTGAGCAATATTACATGTTGCATGCAGCCTTTCAGTTATGTTAAAATCAGTATTATAAGTCAGGAATATTGGAAAGACAGCCAGTATAATGTCTGTTTGAAAGAGCCACTTACAGCAGGGCGCCCAGGGCGGGAGGAGGTGCGAGACTCCCCTGGCTTATGACGACTATCATGGGACAGAATGGGTGAATCCATTTTGGAGGAACCTGCAAATAGCAACGTTGTAGGGTGTACTTGTAATTCTGAAATCAGATTTACTGCAAAGACAGTCTGCAGAGAAATAGCACTGGGGAGGCAGGGACTCACTGAGGATGCGATGCCTCTCTAGAGAGCCAGTCTGGGGCAGATTGGATATGATGTTCATACTGTCTGCTCTCTCCCAGCGATCATTGCGGCTGAGATCTGGATTGCTGCCATGGGGATACATTAAGGAGTTATCCCAAGCCATCATCAAAATCTAGCACCATTTAGGAGGCACTAGTTTAAGGAAATATCTGATCAAATCATTTGGCAGTCTTCAGTACCTGGCTCTTACTGGATGCCTGATGCCAGAGGTCAGGTTGGTGTTGAGAGCTGTGGCAATAGACGCTGTCCTCTGGGGAATCTGATGAAAGCAATAACATAGTCTTACATTTATGAGCAAACAGTAGTGAGTGAGTGACCACAGATGTTTTTTTGTTTTAAACCCTAACACCACCCAATATTCGCCTGTTGTCAGGTAGATCAAGCAGCCTTTAATGCACCCAAGATGTTCTGAAGATATTATCCCATAAACCACCTCTGTTTACAAGTGTTGTTCAGCTAAAATGGCACTTGTGGGAGTCTTGTTAAAAACAAGTGCATGGTGGGGTTATGCTTGGGGTTTGTACAATGACTACTGAATGAATGAACCAGCCACGAGATCTCACCTTGGGTGGGAGTTCCACATCTGGCAGGCGGATCCAGGGTCCACGATCCTCTCTGATTTGGTGTGCCTGTGGGGCCGGGGTTTCAGAAGTGGGGTCTGAGTTTTGACGCACCAGCTCTCTAGAGTGGATGGGGCGGGGTGTGGGGGTAAGGGAAGGATCCTGGGTGGGGAAGGCGGACATGGTCTTAGTGGGCTGGTCACAGAGGGACTGGGAGCGAGGGACAGGGGCAGCATAAGGCTTCAGTGGAACCAAGTGAGCCATCTGGAACTGCAGAGGACAGGAGCAGTACACCAGGAGGGAGGAGCAGCCAAGTGGAAGGAGAAAGTGCAAGTTGGAGAAAAAGACCGAGGTGGAGAAGAATGCAAGGTTGTGTTTGTATTCCAAGGTGATTTTTAAGGGTTTTTGTAAGTGATTGCAAGGGGGCAGAGAAGGAAAGGAGGGAGAAGAAGAAAAAGAAGCCATAAATAAAGTAGCATAGACAATAAAGGGTGAAGCAGCTACAGAATTAGGGGCAGAAAGACATGAGCAGTTGTATTTTCTGTTCTTTTTTAAATCAACTCATTTTTAAGCACTGGCAAACACCCACCTTTCCTTGACCCCCTTGTGGTTCAACAGGCCTCTGCATTGGTGGGGTCTGAGCAGACTGGACCACTCCTGATTGGCTGATTGAGTCAGAGCGTGACTGGATGGCAGTGTCAGAGACAGTGGTGCAGATCTTGGGTGAGCCCTGTCTGTTGAGCTTACTTCGCTCCTCCACCTTAAAGAAGGGTGACAGTGAAAGAGGGTTTAGTCTGCAGGCTGACTGTGGTGTGCAACACTTCAAATGCAGATAACACTGTTACCTCACGGGCCCAAGTAGGTTTGTTGTTGGGCTCCAGGTTTTTGTTGTAGTGGTAGAGCTGGGGTTTCTTTTCTTGCTGCTGCTGCTGCAGAGACACCAGGTAGGCATGCTCCTGCTGCAGCTGCCTCTGCAGCCGCTCTGACTGACGCTGTTCCTCCAGCTGCTTCCGCTTATACTCCTAAGCAAAGACACACACTGCAGTCAAACCGATGCTCGCCTCAGACTGGACAACAGACAGATCAGGCAGGCCATAACCGAACCAACACATTTGCAAAACAGGAAGTCTGCATTCACTGAAACTACAGGCAAAGGTCCGCATATTTAGCTGAACAATAATGATTTCATCCACTGAGGTAATAAATGTTTTGGGAAGATTTTATCATCTCTCATGTACTCCTATTTTTAGTGCAGCAGTCAATTACCAACCCACATCAAAAGAATATTGATCCCGTCTGTAGCTACACCTTTTTTGTGCTGTTTATTAAACACAGCATCAGAGTGAGTCAGTTAACTTATTGCTTTTTCATTGTGAGTCGTAGGCACAGGTCTCCCAGCCCTTTGATGGCCACTATGTTAATTAGAAAACAAGAAATTGCAGAAGAGATTCATCCATGAGTCACTCATGTACACTCAAATTCAGATTACTTCTCACTGGAGCAGAGATTAGACTCTGAAAGAGTTAAATACTTTTGTTAAATTGTCCTTCTTAACTGCTTATATTGCAAATCGCTATGGCACACAAAGCAAAGCACTAGCAATTTTCACTATGAAGCTCACATATGGCCCACATGGTCTGGGTAGAGAGCGAACGTGTGAGACTGTGGATACAAACGAGCAAAATATGGTTTCTCGAAAATAAACCACTGTGAGGATGCCTCACCCAGGTGCTTCTCTGTGTGGGAGGGAACTTTAGAGTAGACTGAGGACACAATGGAGGGATTACAGTACAGTGCATCGCTCAGAGGGACCTTGAGTAAGCTCCCCTGTAAAAGGAGATAAAGCCTTCCTGCCCTGCTGCCACCATGACCCTAACACAGATATGCAGCTACTGTACAATGTGGATATATTCAATTTCAGGGAAAAGATGTTTTGGTTTTTTAAAAGGAGGAATCCTCAACACATCCAAAACAGTTCTGAGTCTTGTTTTGTTTGAGGCCAGGCCAGAGATTCCAACTATTTTCAGGTAAAATATGAGACCATAGCATTCCCATATTCCTTCCAAAGGGATAATATGGAGGATATCTCAGTGAAGCAAACTACAGACCCAATTCTCTTTTTTTTTTGTTCCTGTTCATACTTCATGACCATATGGTATGTAGATTTAGACAGACTTCTATTAGCACTTTATTGTGCCTGACTTCACACATCCTGAAGCTGCCCATCAAAGCTGTCCAGCAATCCCTTTTTATTCATGCATTTTGTCCGATGTTACCAGATTTTTAGTGGTGGCTTATTGCTACCATCTTGGTTACATCTAATGGAGGGCACTAAAGGGAAGACTTTTACTGTGAAACAGCTGCAGAAACAGTTAGGTTTGCATTAACCTATTTGGTTAAAATAGGGGATGAATGGAGTTCATTACACGCAGTTGCATTACAGTTAGACACATAGGACAAAATTGCATTAAATCTCAATTATCTTGGGGTGCTTGAGGGAGTATTCATATATACTGATTGTTTTAAAATCACTCCTTTCGCAATGAGTGTGCAGAGAAAAACATTTCCTGTGGCCTGTGTGTGCACGTATCATCTCTGCTAATTGTTAATGACAGTGAACCCCTAAAACTACTCCACGGACACTGCCCTGTGATTGTGCTCTGGTCCCTACGAATATATGCACATACACAGGGATTATGTGTATGAGCAGATATATGAAAAACTAAAGTCTGAATAGTCTTATGCATGCAGGAGTGATGATTGGGCTCTTTCTCCCTCCAAAAAACAGGAACAAAGAGCAAATGCTATGGCCCAATCCAAACTGACAGAAACTCCTATGCTTCATAGGAATTAGCTCAAACAAAGATGTCTGAGGTTCCCTGATGTCTTCCCATCAGTGTAAGCAAGATACATTTCCACTAATATACTGTAATCTGCCCAAAACTGCCCCCAAAATCTAGGTCAGCGCATGCCTTTACAAGACATACAATACTGTGGGAGATGCACCCACATTCTGCAAAATGTAGAGCATATCTACATGAAGGAGCTGTATATCCAGAACCTGGATCTGTTTTGCTTTGTTACAAATACAAGTAGAGCTGTTAGAATCTGACTGTTCATGTTTCATGTTCACAGTTTTTTTCCACCTAAAAGCATCCACCCGGAACACAAGCAGACATGAACACTGCAGTGTCTGTTTTTTTTTTTTTAACGAAAACAGAGCCATACTGTTGTGGGGGGACACACAGTATTTTCCTTTACTGATGCAGTATTACCGACAGGAGGACAGTGAAACCTCTGCAGTCAAAACAAGCAATGACAGAAGAGTAGTATTGAGGACAGGGTTACCATAAGCAGTGCTTGCTCCTGAAGCAACTGCTGCTGAAGGATTTCTAACTGGCGCTGCTCCTCTTCTAACTTGTGTCTGATAAACTCCTGGGGAAAGATAAGAAGGCAGGAATGATGGGCATTAATGAGGGGTAAGTGAAATGAAAGTGTATGAGGGTGGGGTACATGATAGGGGCAGATAGCAGTTATGTAATGTCATTCCAGTGAAACAGAAAACAAAAAAGCAAAACTATGTGTTGCCCTGATAAAAATCAACAACTCTAACACTGAATTTGTGCGACAAAAAATGCACTGTTCCTGTTCAGGCGCTGGAAGTTTACCATTCAAGCAAAACATCACTGTCCACCACCACTTACAGATTGTGCTAAATTACTACATTAAGAATAATTAAAATATTCAGCAGTATATTGTGATTGTTACCATACTAATATAAAATCGGTATCTGGCACAACAAGCTGATGGTGCTATGATGCCAGACTCTTGTGTTCCTGAGGGTAGACTGGAAACAGAGCATAAGAGACACAGAGAGCTCACCCACAGAAAACTCATCTCTGAATAAATACACTAATTTAGACCCTTGCTGCTATGGCAACCTACTCGTGGAATTTCACCACCAGAGCAACTTGCACAGTGTTGCCAGTGGACACACCCACACTTCACACTGATTGGCTGATTACAGCCCCATGTCTCCTGTGGTTGGTTACCTGCTCCCTCTCAGCCAGCCTTCTATCTTCCTCTCGTCTCATATCGTCAAGTCTCCGATGGGGACCTTTTTCTTGCTGCCTCACCATCTCTCGCTCCTTTCTCTGTTGCTGGGAGAGAAGGGTGACAGGAAAAAGAGAAATGAGCACAGAGGCTATGTTTGCACAGGGGAATTTATAATGGATAGCCTGCTTATGAGCAAACCCTCCCTTGTTTTTTTGTACAAAGAGCTGGGAAAAAAAGGAAATAAAGGGAGCAGGAGTGCAGGGTAGAGAATAGAGGCTGTGAGTCATTCTCACACACACACACACACACACACACACACACACACACACACACACACACACACACACACACACACACACACACACACACACACACACACACCTATTGCATCCTAATCATCTTCCGAGTGTGCGGCTTTGATTAAAACTCAAACTGATCACAGTTGTTCACTTTTGGCATGGACCACTGTTTAATCTGCTTGTTTAGGGGACATTGAAACAACATGGTTTGTGTTCGTAGCGAAATGAGAACCTCCCACTTGGTAGTGACACAAAACACTCGGAGCTCTTTTGAGCTCACTCAATTGTTGTTGGCACTTTACAGTTGAACAGAAGAGGCAGAGAAGACAGAGGAGGAGGTGGAGGTATATTAGGGGAGCTCAGTCTTACCACAGTAAAATACCTTAACAGTGCCGCACAATGCTTATAATAACAACAGCAATATAGAGTGTAATTATGTGTGCCTCATTCAAATCCTACATAACTCCTCAAACATTTGACAGCCGCACTTTCTCAGCCCATCAAAGAGCTGAGTTAGATAGGTATGTCTTTCATAATCTTCAGCAATGCACATAACCTTTATTTAAACAATGTCTAAAAGCATGCTGTAAAGTGTTACCTCAAGCCTAACAATTAGATCATAAACACACAGTGGCTTGTTGGTAAACTGTGCAATATTTGTTTGATGCATGTGATAACACGTAAAATGACAACGGTCATCTGACTCCGAGGCAAGAGTTTTCCACATGGCTTTTTCCCCAACTATTTGTCCCTACGATGACACTTTCCTGTCAGCTCTACATGGGATAGAACTTCAAAGCAAGTTCATTTGCCTTCTGGAAGAAGATGACATGCAGCTACACATTCAGGGTTATGTCAAATTTTGGCAAAAATTCAAGTATATATCAAGACTTTCAACTACAACAATATTTAACAATACTCATACTGTGCAAGCATCTTAATCACCAGTGTCATTGACAATAAATATTACTCCAAACAGTGGCATCCAAACACTGTTTACAGCATTATATCCAGACGCTGTACAAACCAACATGTGGAGTAAAGATTGTTGTGGGTAGAAAGGCTGTTAGTGAAGCTAATAAAAGATAATAAAATGAAATAAAAACAGGATAGGCCGATTAAATTTCATATGTCTCTGTATGTACCTGTTGACTGTGAATGTCATTTCTTGGCTAAACTGTTCAGCTTGTTCGCTGTTCTACTTTAATTCTTGTAGACTGGAAGCCTTAAAAAAGACAGCTTGTAAGAAATAGTATGCATATTGTTTCTATGCATTGTGGAAGTCAAATAAACACATGCAGACTCCAGAGCTGTTTCACAGTCTCATAACAGGCAGATTAGCGGTTTTAGTGCTGAAAAAAATCTGAATCTTGAGCCACTAACACAACTCACTAATCTCCATACTATGTAAGGGCAAAAGTACCTTTTCACAGTTACCAGGCATTTTACAAACTTCCTACTCACAAAACATCTCACTCTCAGTGAAATTTGCAGAATTAATAGTTAACACTTGTGTTGCTAGGAGCTGGACTTTCTTTCACTTTGAATAATCTCACTCTATTCCCCACTGTTTATCTATTTATTTATCTACGAATGTTAGTGAACAAAATGTTGAAAAGGGACTGGTGAAGGTGACCTGAGTCTTTGTTGAGGACTTGCAACTAGTTCTTTCAGTTATGGAGGCTTTGACTTGGCTAGATTAAGTGTACTGGTGTCTTTAGCACAGAGTGCACAGGTGTCATTTCCAAATGTCAAAATCTAAGCTATTAAGACATTATTACCCTTAAATGTCGTTTGATTTTATTATGTAAAATGTACTTTATTGTTCATAGATATACATTCAGGCTATTACATAACAAAGATTTGGTAGGGCCCACAAAGACAAACATAAAAGACAAATATGCTGTGCACATATGACCAACGCAAACAGCGGCCAACCAAATACTGAGCTGAAGACTGAAGACTTGATAAGGGGCAAACAAAATGGCAAAAGCAAGTAGTCAAGAGACTGAAGGACAGGACAAGAACAGACACATTACAGACAAGCAGCCGAATGTATTGGTTCCTTGGTGCACTTTGGCTTTGAAATTAAAATGTACTCAATATTGGGTGCAGTATTGTAATAATGCTATTAATATTGGAATGGTTGGAAGTGTTGTGTGAAAAACTTTACAACAAGCACTAAATAGAAAGAAAATTATAATAAAAGCAGGAAAAATATCTTGAATTTCCTTAAAAGGAATAGTTTGACATGTTGATACCAGTCTCATGTCTGCGTGTGTTGGTAGGAGTATTTTTTTAGCTTTGGAGACAGTAAGGCTAGCCGTTTAGCCCTGCTTCAAGTCTTAAGCTAAGACGATTGTTTCCTGGCTCTAGTTTGACTTTTAGTATACAGATATGAGAGTAGCATCATTCTTCTTCTACTCCTCGCACTTGTCATAATGTCAAACTATTTGATGAAAAAATACCAATTCCCTGCTCAATTATTACCTCTTCAAGTCGGCGACGCTGTTCCTTCTGCTCTTCGATGCGTTTCTGTCGGTCATGCAACAGTTGCCTCTTGTGTTCTTCAGGGTCCCTGCGCTGAGCAGCCAGTTGGGCCTGCTGCCTCTTGTGAGCCTCCGAGCGCTCCTTGTTCTCCTGCTGCAGACGCTGGAAGTCCCGCCTCAGGGTGGACTCACCGGGCACATTGAGGATCGAACTGATGATGAGGGAGATGATTTTGGAGACAATCACTCACACAGTGAACGCAAGTCAAGAGTTCATCCAACTTGGACAGAGATGACACATCGCAATTACCTTGACTCTCTATCATCTCCGCGGTTTTCATCCTCTTCATCACTACCACTGTACTCATACTCTGTCTCTTCTATAGGCAAAATCAGAGTAACGAGAAGTCAAACATTAGATGAAAAAACATTGTGTCATACTAACCCACAGTATACTACTAGTGACTGTTGTGAAGGGACAGTGTAGGCTGGATCACACCCATTTAGGCTCTTTCCGTCTTATTTGCTTACCTTTTTCTCCCCTTTTCTTGCGTGTGCGGTCAATATGGTCTTTCAGCTGGATTCGGACCTGGCGCTCGGTGGGCTGATCCCTGATGAAGGAATGCTTGAGCAGCTGCTCTGTGGATGGTCGGCTGGGATATGTCTTCACGAGACAGCCCTCTATAAAGTCAATGAATTTTTTGGACCTGGGAGGAAGAGAGAGGTCAGAGGATGATAAACTAGTGAAGGAGAACGGGAGAGTGGGGAGGCCTGGAACAGTTGTCATTGCCCAGAATCCTGATCCATCAATAATGAGAGGGATTCAAGTGGGACGGGGTCATTCTTTAGCCCCTTTCACATGTCCAGCATTTCCTGAGGAGGATTTGTGTGTGTGACGTCTGTAGGAATCTTCTTTTATGAAGATTTTTAAACTAAAGCCACTGAAGTTCCCACTCTGTCATGTCTTTACAGAAATGATTTCAGTGATAGGGGAGCTAGTAGCTGAGATTAACCAGCTAACAGAATGAACATTACATTAACAGTCTGAGAAAATACTTCACTACCAGCTGCTACCTTGTGAGCACAACATGATTACTAACAAAATACATTTTAATGGCCTTTAATCAAGGGTGCACAGCAAAAATCCAAAACACTTGTTTCAAAATGTGCCTTTGTGTACCAAGCAGTACAGTATTCTTTCCACTCAGTGCTGTTCTCATTAAGTGTACTTATATGCACTTAACCTGGTTATTGCTGCTCTGCAGTAACCTGTTTTCTCAAACATCAAGTAAACAGAGCAACCATGTTACCACAGTGCAAATGTACTCTGCAGCCATGACTTGATTTTTCCTACTTGGGGATAATCTTTGGTATGTTTGTTAGATTTGGCTGTCTAGTTATTGCAGAACTTATTTCATTTCAATACAAAGAGATAATTGTCAAATGAGTGTGTGATCCACTACTAACAAATATTTCCACGTAATTTGAAAGGGAAAGACACTGGAACAGAATTTATCTACTGTCTACTGCACAGTTAAGACTTTGAAGGAATTCAATAAAAGGTATTACGTGTATTTTCTGGCCAAATGGAAGTCATCACGACTTGTATGAGTCCAGTAATAATTTCCACTAAGAAACATGCTGTCTTCTCTTAGAGACTATTCTTCCAGAGGGACACAGAGGACTGATAGAGAGCTTCATCACATGGTGCAACAACAATCACCTGAAGCTCAATATTAGCAGAACCAATGAGCCTGTGCTAGACTACAATGCCTCAAATATGGATGTTGCTACAAAGAGGCTACAGATTGTAAAATGTTGACACTTCACACACATCTTCACCCCGGCAGCACAGAATATCTAAACAATCAGCACAGTTTGAAGGTGGGCACACAAGATTAGTGTCACCAGTTCAGTATCTGACCAAATGTGAAATACGGTCACAATCTCCCCGTCTGTTCCTGAGTTATGGTGTTCAATAACAGCCAGAAAAGTGTTTTTGCAGAACATTATCATGTCACTATGAATTTGACAATTGACCTTTTATATCTAAAATGTTTTCACTTCATTATTTTATTGTACAAATCATGTATGCAAATTTTGTCATAATTAGTGTTTCAATTCTTGAGTTATGGTCAAAAATGTGTTGACCTTTCACTGCCAAATTCTGATCAGCTCATCCTCGAGTCCGATTGGATGTTTGTGCCAAATTTGAAGAAATTCCCTCAAGGCGTTTGTGGCATATGGCGTTCACAAGAATGAAATGGACAGACAGATGGACAACCCGAAAACATAATGTCTCTGGCCATTGCTGCTGCCGTTGTGGAGGCATAATAATGTCAATGGTTTTTTCAATGTACTGTTAATAGTGAAGAATGAAGAAAATAAAGAAAAAAAGGTCTTTGGGGAAGTAAATGTTTCCTTAGCCCTCAGCTGGTTAGAGGGACACGTTGGTGTCTATATTTGATTCACAGCAGCTGGTAGGTTGCCGGAGTGCCTGTGCCACACCGCAGGAAATGAGTGAGAAAGTGAGCAAACTTGTGCTGTAGCTACATGACATGGACTGACAGTGTGTTGTTAGTAGTATTGAAGAGTAAGGACCACACCAGCATCTAACGGGGCCCAAGTGACATTTGCAAGTACATTTACATCCTGTTTAATATGCTGCAGCTATGCAGCTAATTAGCTATCAAGCCTGCAAACTAATGTTAGCGGTGCACTTTTCACCAGTGAATGTTTGTTTGGTGGCAGGACAAGACGTGTGCTCGTGTTCGTAGGTTGACATGCACAATTTGATTGGCTGTATCAAAATAAGGTTTTCATCTATGCAGATGGTGTTCCATCAAATTTATGCAAAACTAGGGGGCGCAATCATGAAACCAAAAAAGATTTTTATGTAAATTTCTCCCTTTTGGTGTCAAATTTTGCAGAGCAGATATGCAGGTGTGTTGTAGCAAACAAAAAAACATTTTTAATTTCAGTCGGACTTTAAGCAACAAATCAGCAACTTTCTCTTCGACTTGCCTTTGAAAACATGTTAAAGTTTTGATACTTTAACAGCTCATAAAGTGTCTCAGATATATGTAAATATGACGTGGAAGGACATACGGTTGATAACTCACCATTTTTTGGATTTAAGTTTCGGAGGGGGATTCCTGGGAATCAGGAAGAGGGCTCTCATCGGGTGCATATCACACAAGGCTACAGAAACAAAGGAGATGGTGAGAGTTGTTAGGTATCATTAAATCCTCCTACCCATGCTGAGAGCTGCAGGATAAAGAAGGAAAAAGGAACATCCAAATAAATTTCATCTTAGACACAATATCATATATTCCCACACATGGTAGTTTGTAATACTATCTACCATTACACAAATTCTTTGTATCCTCAAACATGGTTACTGCTGCTGTTATCCAATATTTCCTGGTGCCCCAGGCTTATTGTTACATTGAATGTAAGAGCAAGGCCTGTGAGTCATTGTGTTCCCAGCGTAGGTAGGCAGCTAAACCTGACTGGTTAGCTTTACACTTTGACAGTAAATAGGCTTTTGTAACACAGTCTTTTGGACATATGCAACGTGACTGAGACAGCCAGACAAGAAAGAAATTTCATTTCAGCATTTTAAGGACTACATTAAAAACAGAGGAATCACAGGTATACTGATAATGTGTGCACGGTTAACATGTATTACATATACTAATAATGTTTAAGCAAAATTGTTTTTTATTTAGGAGGTCTGAGTGGCTTATTTTCATTCAAAAAGGAATGAAGGAATCACCCACTGGCAGGATGTTGGCAGAGCAACCATGTTACCACAGCGCATGTAAATGTACTCTCCAGCCATGACCTGATTTTTCCTACTTGGGTATATCTTTGGTGTGTTTGTTGGATTTCTAATGATTGCAGAACTTATTTCAGTTCAATACAAAGAGATAATTGCCAAATGCTTGTCTGATCCACTACTGATAACTGGAGTATACGGAGTTACAAACCACTGTCTCGTTTAGTGTTTTATTAAACAGTTTGAGTGAACTGTTCTGTTTGTCTAGACTTTTAGCTAACTAAGTCCAAAAGATTGTCTTTACCTTACTGACAACTCTATGTTTTCTTTGTGTACAAACAGAAGAGGTATAGACAGTGTCTCTAACCCAGCAAGTAAGCAGAATGCTTCATAATTCATATGTTCAAAAACAATTCAACAGTAAGCACACTGTGCAACCACAAACAAAACTATATGGCAAGGTAGGACATAGGTTCCCTTATATTAATGTATCATGTAACACAAAACATCAAAACAGTGTTGCACTCACATCTTTGGCCAACAAATGCCATTTTGAGGAAAATCTATCCCATACACTTCCTCACACTCATTATACATAAGAAACATTGTGTGTTGAACAATTAAAAAAGCAAGCTGAAACATGTTAAAAAAATCTGACTAGCTGAGTCTGAGGTTTTGTGTTACACACTGACAAGCAAACAACGCTGTGGCATGCCCTGTAAGGCAAATGAATACATTACTGCATCTGGAATAATGATGCATCTCAATGAAATAGGGACGTATATCACATATACATTTTGTAAGTCCTGCGCTTTGATATTCTGTAGATAAACTGACTGCAGTCCACCTGTCACACCTTCCCCAGTTCAGTCATGGACGACAAAAGGGAACTTTCAGTAATGGTATCTGACAACAAACACCAACGTTTATAGAAAATTGACTACTGCTCTAACTCTATAAATCAATTAAAAAACTTGTAGAATGGTTAAATATCATTCATATCAATCATTGTCATTATGGAGATAAAGTATAAGAAACATAAGAGAGATAAGAACTGAGGCTGCAAATAATTATGATTTTCATCACTGATTAATCAACAAATTTTAAAAAATGCCAAAACATGTATCATGCAGTTAATGACAAATACCCATCTTGAGTTATCCAAGACCAATGTGGTGTCTTGACATGGTTTACTTTGTTTACCAAAACATACATACATTTCTCATGGTTAAACAGATTTTTTAAAGATTAACTGATTAATGCAACTGTCATGAAAAAAAGCTCATCTAAACAAAAACTACACTCCACTTGAACGTTCAGCTTAAAGAGCCCCTCAAGACATGTTTTGAGACTTAAAATACTTGGAATAACGATGTATGATATATTTTTTCCACATTAAAAAGTTTAATTACATTCATTCATTCATTCATTCATTCATTCATTCATTCATTCATTCATTCATCTTCTATACCCCCGATTATCCCTTTCGGGGTTGGGGGGGG
>JBBMOE010000011.1:4762770-4876929 GCA_037975065.1 Chaetodon trifasciatus
AAATGTACTAGCAGTTGTTTTTTGTTTGTTTTTCTTTTCTTTTGACATTTCTGCACAGATGATTTATTGTTTCCTGCGTACAGCAGACTGTTAATAATGTTGAAGTCCTTATGTGCTCTGTAGCAAGCATGTTTCATGAAAAATGCTAAGATTGAGCCACTGTAAGGTTACCTGTTGAGATTTTGTCCTCTAGTGGCGCTATGGAGCTGTTTCTATGAGTGGCTCCCATCTTGTTTATCTCAGGAACATGTAAAAGGGCACACATGCATGCAGACGCGTGGGTGACATGTTACACCGTCCTGCCAGTGGTTAGACATCATTCCACTTATCAACAGGTGATGGAAACACCAAAGATATGCTGCAATGTGCCAAAAAAGACGGGGAAGAAGAAGACTGCCAGCTAGTAAACATGGAAATGTTTTCTGAAGAAGGAAATGCGTTCAATATATTTGTTAGTGCTCAATGATACACATAATGTGTTCTGTTGTGTAAAGTGGAACATAAACATAACTTTTGTCTGTTTGCAAGAAAACTCCAACTCCTTTAAATGGTCAGTTAACAAATTCATGATTATAGTTTCATACACTCTGCTGGTAGCTGCCAATGCTGATTTTAGCATTGAAACTTTAGTACAATGTCAGTTAATAGATATCACTGGTCAAACTCAATGGTTATATATATATATATATATATATATATATATATATATATTATAAAGAACTTGGACTTTTAAAAATGGTGATGAAATCCGCAGGTGAACCCCTTTTAAGTCAGGGAAAGAGGTAACACAGACCAACAAACCAGGCTTTGGATAAACTATTCCTGATCTCCTGTTAAGCCCCATAAATCTGTTAAAGCTACACCAAAGTGCTGCCGAGTTTCCTGATATTTTCGGAGGGCACAGGGAATTTGACTTTTCCTATTACATATTTTTTGGAATAGCTTGTATTTTCTAATATGTTTTTAATTTCAACAGCAGTTTTTTAAGCTGATTTCTCAACAAAATTTATTTTGGGGTTTCTGTTTTTGTGTTTTTTAACACTGGCATCAGGACCTCAAATTACCAGAGGCATATTGTGAGTAACCTTTTGGTCATTTTAAATCGAGACATGAGATTTAAAAAGAGCACCTAAAATAAAAGAGGCACCTAGGAGAGGAAGACGGGGCTATAATCTATTCAAAAAAGCAGTGACTGAATGCATAAAATATTTCTTTATAATGGTAATAGGGGTCTGTCTTTAGGGGATTTACTGCTGCAAAAAATTAGACATTTTTGACACCTGCCTTTGAGATGGAGAGATACATCAATGGAAAATATGAGAGCTGCCTGGCTAAGTGCTTCTAATGTTAGAGGAGGGTGGTCAAAATGCCAGGTGGGTTAAGACTGAGGCCTTCAAGGTGGACCACAGAAAACACCAGGGACGAAGTCCAGACAGAGTCTGGTTTGTTGTCTGTTATAAATATACAACACCAGACCCAAAATACATGAGGTTAAGTTCATTTGCCATTCCACGTGGGATGAATATTAGGCCCCAATATGAAAAAGCATCTCAAACAACAGTAATTTACACAGTGTGGATCCTTTGTGCAAGCAATCTCAGATGTTATTACTGATCGATGAAAATAGAAAACAGCCTGATCGTTAAAACACGTAAATGTTCATCATGGCTTCTGTATGCAATGAAAAAATAACTACATGACAATCACAAAGTGTATCAGGTGCTGAGTGTCATAGCCCTGGAGACTGGAGCAGCCATGATTTCGTGTTTTTAGTTATGAGCAAACCAATCTCGAAAAGTTGCCACGGCTGGAGTTCTTGGTTATTTATTAGATGGAGAAATCAGAAAATGTCTGTGATGGGAATCTGTGATACTGACACAGTACAGCTGCCTGTAGAAATACCAGGCCAGAGGATGTTTTTCCCACCTCAACTTTGTTGCGTGGGTGTTGAATGGTCGTGCTTGTGTCAGAGGCAAACTGACACTTCAGTTCATATGCCAACATCGAAGGAGTCTGTCTGCCATAATTTTACATGAATAAAGTGCAGCACACTTATCTTGTAATCACAATACTCACCCTCAGAGCTGCGAGGTCTATGTCATCCAGGCTTCGTGTGGGGGCGTTTTCAGACATAGCTGGCGAAACTTAGGTTAGCTAACAAGTTAGCCAGTTATTTGATCAGAAGTACTCCGGGAAAATGTAAGTAGCAGCAAAAAACGAGCTCGAAAGGGCTTATCTATAGAGAAAATAGAGCAAACAGGCGATCCACTAAGCTGAAACTGTGGCGGAACAACGCGGTAGCACTTCAGGTTAGCAAACACATCGCAGATAGAGCTGCCACAGACGCACCCAGCTGGCTAGCTCACGTCAACTCTGGCCGAGAGATATGTTACCCGCAGTAGTTTTACAGAAACGCCGGTTGCAATTGCGGACCAAAACACGTTCAACTTAAAACAGATTTCAACAAACTGTGAACGTCACCGTTAGCCGGCCATCGGTACCGCTCTGACAACTGGCAGGTTTTCAATGCGATGCACCTCCACTGTTGTTGAACACCTTGCTGCGTTCATTTTGACAAGACGCCGCGTCTCTGCTGCTGAATAACATCCCAGTGAATGTTATCTTAATAAAATAATGCGTGTCGCAGAAAAAAAAACTAACAGATATTCCTAGTGTGCCACTGACACATTTCTTGTTCGGCTGATAAAGTACAAAATGACATTTACGGCTTAGCAACGCTGTGGTTGTTTTTATAGAGAACGCAACGTCTGATATGATGGCGTCCGGGTCCGTCCGCACCGCACCAGAACCAACCGTCAGGCTGTCATTATTTGCCTTTAATACATGTCCTCCCAGAATAATACTGTAAAACAAGTGCGGAAAATGAAAATAATGGCCTCGTTTGAAATGCAATTCTTTGCGAATGCAGTTGTCAAACTTGTTAACACGACTTAAAATATTCCTCAATTTTTGGGCCAGAGCGCACGGTAATCCGAATAC
This sequence comes from Chaetodon trifasciatus, assembly GCA_037975065.1. Lineage (NCBI taxonomy): Eukaryota > Metazoa > Chordata > Actinopteri > Chaetodontiformes > Chaetodontidae > Chaetodon > Chaetodon trifasciatus. Next base: position 4,765,771 of record JBBMOE010000011.1, read on the forward strand.
CGAGTCAGGTGCGCGTTATCAATAACGTTAACTGGCTAGCTAACGCGGCTAAGCTAGCGGGCTAAATAGTCTTTTCCAGAATAAACTTTCCGTCTTCATCCATTTTCTGTGTTGACAGTCGCGCCTAGCACTGCCAACCTTCCGGGGAAAACACAGGCAGACAGACAGGCACTATGTTCTCGCCAGCCACCGTAATACTTGTAAGCCGGGGCCCTCGACTATTTAAACTTAAGCGATGCTTTCGTTCTCCGGCGTCCAGATTGTAAGAAGTTGCAGTCGTAGTCCAACGCTACAGACACGGAGCAATTTCAAACTGCAGCTAACAGCCAAACTTGTTATTTCGCCATGTTTTGCTTCCCAAGTCTCCCTCCCTCTCCCAGCCTTGTTGTAGTCTTGCGGGGTTGTACTGACGATTGGCTGCACATAACACTCCTCAAGTGTTTTCGCCTCTTGGAGGGCTACGGTGCTTCATCAGGGACAAATTACCTGAAAAATTACAGTGGCTCTCAAAGCACGCGACCGCCTGTGTGTAAGCAGACAGCTGAGGTCATCCTCAGACATATCTGTCCTGCACTGACCTTCGTGGTCACACACACCCCAGAAATGAGCGAACTTGTGCTGGATGACAAAAACACACTGCACATTCCCCAAGTGTCTTTTGTCATGTAACTTCAGTGACATCACCTCACTTTGAAGTGTTTCCTGTTCTTGGTTTTGCTCTGATGTGTCTGCCATCCTAACAGCTTTATCTTTATCTTTCCATTTAGGCAGACCTACCGTATCTCCAACAGATCATAATGCTTGTCAATAATGCATGATTCACTTCCAAAGCTGTTCACCAAGCGCTCAAGAGAACAATCAGGTATGTCATACAAACACTGACTCTATAATGGAAATAACCTGGGAACTGTGTCCGGCTTTAGTTCAGCCTTCACATAGACAATGAACTTTATTTCATATATGTCTTAAATCGTGTGGATTTCCTGTGAACTGTTCAGTCTCTGTCCACTAAGTCTCCAATTTGTTTGATGATGATGAATACATTATTTGATCCAAGCATACACAGATGGCAAAGGATGCTACTGGAATTTACAAGAGCAGTGTCACCAGTGGTTTACAGAGGATATAAATCTCACCATTTAGTACACTGTTTTTCTCTCCCAAAATGTCTGTAGATGATATCAGCAGTGTCTGGTTCTAAGGGGCAATTTTTGATAAAAACACACGTGGTCTATAGAATCATGAAAAACATGATTATCTATTGATATTAAAAACAGACATGCCATAAACTGTGTTTTCTTATATTCAAACAGTACATGGCAATCAGTTTTGGCTGATTAACATTTCTTATATCACAATTAAAGTACATACACAATTTGAAACTCCTTTAAAAAAACAAGTTTATTGAGTTTATTGGAACAAGAAAAGTAACATACCTTAATAAGTATAGGCTGTTCAAAACTGTTCTTAAGTGACTGAGTTAGAATATTTATCATCTCTCTACCCCTGAGTGTTAGTAACTTATACATCAGAAACTTTAAAGTAATGACCTCAATCTACAGACAAAGGATTTCACATGGTTAGGACTGTTAGGGATGATAAGGAGGAGTTAAAAACACAAATTATATTAGTAATAAATACTTAAAAATGTACTGATAAAGCTGGTTATTGGTCTAATAAAAATAAAATTCATGATAGAAACAGTATAAAGTCACTTGTCAGTACATCACAGACAGACATTTTCAAGCAAAAGGAAGCCATTTTGTGCTGTACAAGAGAGCAAAAACTCAGCTTTTAGTGTGCAAGGGCTCATAGGGGCTTTATAATATTTTCCAAGGCAAAGTGTGAATAGTTTTGAGGACAGCAATGCTCCATTTCTAAACACAGATGGTTTTACGAGCTCCTCTGCGAAAGGTGCTTCATGTAGAGCAAGGCGGCATTCATGTGGGACACTCGTCATCTGTCACATTCCCAGACAAGTTTGCACTGAAACCACCTCAGTAGTGTTGACTTGTGGGCATGTCTCAAAAAGCTTATGAAGCAATCTGTACGACTCCACTGGCTCTGTCATACATGGCCTGAGCAAGTTTTGACTTTCTTGGATTATGAACTGGACTATGGTAATGTCACAAACCTCACGTGCTGCCTATTGTCTGTGACTCTGCTGGTTGTTTTCTAAAACTTTCATGACACAGGTGCTTAACAGAGGCACTGATCAAACCTGGCATGGCTGTGTGACATGTGGGAAACCTTCAAGCACAGAAAAATACTCTAAATAACATTGTTTTGCCTCAGTGTTCAATCTCATTTTACAAAACTTCCATATTTCCCCCTCCAAACTCCTTTTCTGTCACCCATGTCGCACTGCTAAGGACACAAGCCAAGTCCTGTTTTTCTACACAAGGAATGCAGTCCCTAATCTAAGTTCTGTTGAACTATAACATTATATGTCCAAGTCAGTAGTTGCCTATCTAGATTTACTACCAATGCTACATATTTGTCCAATGTAAGACTTTTCTAGCCTGCTCAATAGTGGTCACTCAGGTCCTCTTGGCTCAGTACAGGCTTCAGGAGAATAACTGACTTGAATTTATATCAAACAAAACCTCAAATTCTTTGCAGCATGAATTAAAGCCACATTATGTCACAACTCAGCTACAGTGTTATGGCTAAATGTAATGCACCTAAACAAATGCCAAGTAAATTAATATAGGGTAGATATGTTAAGACACTTTATGGCACCTGGACACAGAATTATTGAGGCCACGTGGAAATAGCTGAAAAATGCAATTGTCAAGCAATCTGTGTCTCTGCTTCACGCAGCTTTTTCAAAGCCAAGTGGACAGCAGAATGTTCTGTTCTCGACTGCCGACAACACGGTGAAATAATAATTCACTTGGTTGTCATGGTGACTGGAAAAAAAAAGCGACAATTAACCGTAAATCAACCTAACACCCTTTAATTATCTTGTCCTCCTTTTCTTTCCCTCACAGCTTTCCCACCTGATCACTTATCCAAAACTATTAAAATGACTTTGCTTCTACAGAAACTGTCTGTCCTCCTTCACCATTTTACCTTCTATTTTCCGGCACACCATCCTGATTTAGTAAGTTATCCCTCTTATCAGTGCTCTCTCTTTTCTGCCCCATCCAGCCTTTATTTCAGCTACGATCCAGTCATCTCTTTATATCCGTCACCATAACAACCACAAATGTTCTGACAGATTTGCTGGCACTGCAGTGAGAGGTGAAGCCTCAGAGGGAGAGAGGGAGAGTGAGCATGAGAGAGAGAGAGACAGAGAGACAGAAAGAGAGGGAGAGGGAGAGAGAGAGAGAGAGAGAGAGAGAGAGAGAGAGAGAGAGAGAGAGAGAGAGAGCCACCCACCCACCCAAAAACCTTGCACCAATAACTGTACACTATGTTCCCAGATCATGTGAGATGCTTGATTTCCAATACAACCTCGCAATCCTCCCCTGACTCATACATTCATTTTGTTTCGCAGATGCCGCCATCGTGAACAAACTGGCCAGGACAGGTTCATCTAACAGATAATCATCACACAATCTACATTTCAGTGGTTATGTTCAGACTCGCCCATCGTCAGTCGGAAGACATATAAAAAACATCAATGACAAACAAATTAATTGTGTTAAAGTCATGTCTTTGCCTTATCACTGAAGTGCCAGTGCTGCAACTACTTCACCATACTGTGCTGGACATTAGGTGAGCTGGAACTACAAGGAGGAGCGTGCGGTGTGCCGCAGCCATTTAGCTGTTACGTAGTGGTCTGATCTGGGCTCAGCTGCAGCTATGTCCACAGCCCTACAGGAGCCATGCCTTCTTTAGTGCCCAGTGGAGGCAGCAGGTTCTCTTCACACAGGAACCTCAGGGGGAAGTGGACCAGCAGCCCTCGCACGGCCTTCAGCTCCTCTTTGGCCTGCTCGGGGTCTGTGTCGCAGAGGCGATCCTCACCGGAGTACTCCTTCAACCCTCGCATGTTGTGGACAGTGTTGTAGGGCAGGCATTTGAAGACCTGCATCACAGCAGGACCGCAGCAGACAAAGCACACGAACACACGGGAAAGGAGACAGCCGTTACTTACGATAAGGTCTGAATGAACGTTGTGATTTAAGATACATCAGCTGTGGTTTCATTTATACCTTGTCATAAATTTTGGCGTTCAGTTTAGCAGCTGCATTCCAGGCCAAGAAGAAGAATTCATCACTGATTGGATCATCAACATTGATAGTGGGGTCTGAAGAAGCTCCGACAAGAACCCTGGAAGGGAGAATAGGTAACGGCCAAAAGTTCAGTAAACACAGTAACACAAAGTTTCTGTTAAACTGTCACACGGTGGTTCTTATAATACAAGTAACAATGAATCAGTTTTTCAGAGAGAGAATTACGACTATTTTTGGTCAAAATTGTTTTCTGAGATGATTTTCTTCTAAAGCAGGAAATATATAGGTCATATCTCCCCTGCTGCCCGTTTGCCATTTCGAAGCTGACAATTCCCAGTGCTTAGAAAACTAAGCTAGTCTAGTCATGTTTTTCATGATGCACAGGTGGCTGATAAACTCCCTTTAAAACTGTATCACACCTAGAGGTACAGAGTAACTGTTCATGGTCATACACTGACAGACTGGACTTGAATGTTCTGTGCTGACCTGAAACACTCTTTGCGCAGAGCGAGTGTAAGGGGTCCTGCCTGGTACTCCTCCCCTCCCATGATGGATGGCACCCGCTCTTCATCTTCCACAAACACTGCCATCTCGCTATCTCTACTGCCCAGCATGCTGCGGTCGTTGATGTTGGCTGATCCTGGAACACAAATGGAAAGTACACGCATTCACAGTCTATCTTTTCAGAGGCATGGTTCTTATGGGGCCAGTATAAACAATGACGTCCAAAGTATTCAACAGAATTAATGCTGCTTTTCAGGTTTTCTCTCGTTCAGTACATTTAGGACAGCAGGATTTGATATCAAATGTTACAGACTTATACTCTGCATGATATATGAAATCTGCCCATGATTTAAGTTTCACCATTTAAAACTAGTTTAACATGAAAGAAATATGCTAAAAACCCTAAGACTTCAGCCCTGGATTCATTTTTGATGAGCAATCGCTGTTACAGCTAATTTAGTCACAAATGCAGTGCGTTTCCTGTGAATGTCACAAAATAAAGGCCATCCAGAGTTTTGTCAGCTGAACGCTTTTAACGTGAATGAGCAGCAGTAGGAAATGTTAGGTTTGCATTGGAAGTAAGCGAGTTCAGCTCCATCATGCCATCAGGAGAGTGAGCAGTAAACAGTAAACAGTAAGGTTGGACCACATGCGCGCATCATTTCCTGTGAGTCCCTTGTGTGTGGGACTGGCGGTCTCCTTCACTGCTATCTTGTGAGGTAATTACACACTGAGTAAATACATTGAATAACTTCCTGAAAAACTGAAAACAGTTAGTATAAAAAATGTGGTTTAAGTTCATGAAAATCTTATGGATTCTAACTTTGATGCTACTGAAATAGTTAAATTAATGACAGAATCTCAAAATGAGATCCGTATTATTTGTGCTTTTCAATATTCATATGTCTTCATTACTTGATCTTGCTATTCCAGGGCCACTGTGCTTTAGTACACCCATTTAAGAATCTTAAACCTGTAAATATTATATGTCATGCTCTTAATTATTCATTTTTCTAAATAAATGTCCATATATATTTCAGCAGAAGTCAGCACTCCTGTCAAGCATGTCTGAGTCTTGTGGAAGGAGATTAGATGTTTTGTCATGGAGCTCCATGATGACTCAAGGCAACTCACCAATGATATAGCAGCGGTCATCAGCAATGAGGGTCTTGCTGTGAACGTAGATGAGCTCTGTGACAAGCGACTGGGAGAGCTGGGCGTGTGTCCTCAGGCCGCAGAGTGTGATGTACTCTGTCCACTTGTCCTCAACTGGGAGGGAGGGGGCAAACCAGTATCACATTATTAACAAGAGATTGAAGGTTTATGAAGACTCACGTAGACATTTAGATTCTTAAAATGCATGTGAAAAGAAGGTGAACAAGCAAAGGATGAAAACGGAGCCCGGCGGGCAAATACCTAGCACCAGTAGCTTCAGATTAAAGGAGCAACACGAGGAGAAAGAAAGACACACACATTAGAGTAGAAGCAGGTGGTTTAATGTCTCGTCAGGTGGATTTTTTAATTGAAATGAAAGCAGATGCTGAAAACTCACCTTCACTGAGTCTTGACAGGATAGAGTGCTCTCCTCTGCACATTGTCCTGTGACAGTTATTAAAGGATCATAATAAGGCAGTGAATCATACAAAAGAATGGAATAATAATCTTGGTAAACATGATGTTGTCAGTGGCATCACACAGAGCGTTCATAACAAACTTGGAAATCTGATGGATGAATGCAAAGAGAGAGACCTTTTAGCACAAACAAGAGTGTGACAGACCTGCAGAAAATCTATATCGACTGTAACACTTCATGATTGGAAACATGGTCATTGGCAAGCTGAATTGATCTCAGTGCAAACTGATAATGGGAGGAAAAGGCTCTCACCTGTAAGTGAAGTGCAGAATAGCCTGGATGGCATTTCCACCTCCTGCGCTGATGTCTCCCTCAAATCCAGGAAGCAGAGGAACCACCACAAACACCCTGTACTTCTTCTGCTCTCTACAACAAGACACAATATAATATAACAGACCATTCTTTTCACTCAAATTTCTATTCTATGTCATGATTTGCTGAACATGTTTTAATCCACTCTGAGTGCAGATTTCACCAAAGGGTGCTTTGTAACTTCAAGGTTAAATAATGTGTACACACAAAATGAATGAGGCGCCAAATAAATCTGGCTACAACACTCAGAGCAGACCTGTGAGCACGCAAGATTCGATTCACAATTGCATCGCCGATCCCATTATGGACAGTCTTCCCATCGGCACAGCTGATGAAGAACTGGTTCTGAGGGCAGAGAGAAGACAGATGGTGGCTCGGCATGAGGCGAGGGCTAAAACAGGTAGGCAGGTAGCTGGCAAGGAAGGGGTCGAGCTGTGACCACATTCAGACTCATGAAGCCTCAACATTAGACACACGATGGCTACAGAATCTCAGTGAAATGTGAAATAAATGTGTCAAACGGTGTGTTAGTATGAATCACACACGAGAGGCCCATGTATGCTTCAAATTAAACAAATATACTGTATCCTTCAAATCTCCTACCTTTGTACAAAACAGAACCCATTCTTAGGTGTTACTGATAAAAGAATTTGAGGTTCCAGCACTATCACGATAAAAGACTTTGGGGGCCCAACGCAAAGCAGGCTCAAATGATTTCAACAGGATTTGTCTGTTTACATGTTGAAATGTAAAATCAGTCATTAAAAAGCATAGACAGGCTGCAACTGAGCCAGGTCTACTCTAAGAGGTACATATTTGTTTGTAACTAGCTCTGGTATTGCTGCATTACTTCGATGTAGATGTAGTGCTCGCTGTTCTCGATGGTGTGGATGTAGGCGTTGAGGATGGAGTTCTCACAGGTTCCCGTAGACCAACGATCGGCAGAGCGCAGCACCTGAAGAAAATGATATGTATGGTGCGTCATTTCACCACATTTCAGCTGAAATATCCTACAGTTTTGCCTTTATTGTACTAATAATCCATGTAATACTAAATATTCCAGGCAAAATAAGTTACAACCTAAGTGAAAATGGAGAAAAACATGCTCTGGTATTGCGTTTTGAATGGCTTAACAATTGAACCTTTTATTTAACTATGCAATCAGTCCATTAACTCTTCTTGCCTCATACATCATCTTAATGTGCTGTCACCAAATAATTACAGTGAAGTACAGGGAACAGAAGTATTACCACTTCATATAAACGCAGTATTCTTTGAGTACTTTTTAAAGCTTCGGCTGCATTTTATAATTGCAGTAACACGGACACCTGAAACTGCTGCCATCATCTTTGCAGTGCTTTTAGTTAGATGTGCATTAACGGACAGGGAAGCTCTGTAAGCTCTACAGCTCTAACGCACAATGTGACGACTGAGGCGCTGTCCCTGAAACCTGAATAAGGCATCAACAAAGCCTGATAGGAAAGCTGGGGCACAATAGGGAGCAAGGGTTAGGGTTACAAGGCCACCGCCCACAATAGAATAAGAAAACAGGCACAGCAAAAGCTTTTGTTACCCAACATGCACTGCCTGAACACTTGAACGGCGTAGCATATGATGTTGAATAAGAGCGGACCGCATTTCCCATAAAGCCTGTTGCAAATATAATGCTTCCACTTGTGCTCCCTCCCTGTCTTTGGCAGTGCATTTGTTTTCTCTGGCTTTACTAAACAGGATAAACATGTTGGAAGTGATTTTTCTTTTTTTCTCCACAGGCTCTACTCTTGTTCCACCATCTGCCATTGTAAAAAAATTCTGGATACTTCAGCTGCACTTCAAAAGCCAGAACAGTGTCTCTTTGTTGTATTGGAAAGAAATCCGTCTGATTTCCTGCTAGATCTGACTTGGTGTCACACGATGTAAAGCACAGAGCAGAAGTCAGCAGGGACCTTCAGTCTTCTTGACAACGGCCTTGTTTGTTTAGGTAAAACAATTCACTTATTTCTCTTGATTAATATGGAGATAGCCAGCAGCACGGCTTATTTTAAAAATGCAAAATGTGTGAATTTACATTAAAGATCCATGAACACTATGCTAGTTGTCATCATGTGTGTAAAGGGTTGATTCTCTATGCAGGACAGGTTTCTGGCTGGCTCTAGCGTGAAGCGGCTCTCTGGCACTCTCTTCAATGTTTGGTGAGCTTGTTTCACAACTGGTCACTGTTCTCCGGCAGAGCTGCCACCCACGGTGAAAAGAAAGAAAGTCTGATTTATCTGGAACACTAGCATCACGTGGGAACAGTCTTAGTATAAGAGACTGCACGTACAGTTTGTGTGGAGGCGAACAAGCACTACGTTTCCCGAATAAATGCATCTGGCGGTGTTGTGAGTTCCACATATGAGGTGAAATAAAAATGCTGTGACAAGACGAGCACTGCAGCTGACAATAATTAGAGGAAAACACAACTTGTGAACTTTCATCTGGCTCAAAGACATGTTTCCAATCACCAAGAATTGTAGATTTCCCTCCGGCCACTGTCACTGAGTCCTGTTTGCACTAACATGATGTGGATCAGGTTTCATGTCAGAGAGAGCTTCTCATAGACGGTGCCATAGGCCGTGAACTGATTTTAAGATTCACATGCCCATTCTTTGTTTTCCTACTGGCATAGAACACAACTTTCTGCACAGGTGCTGCACAGCTAGTGAATGAGTGTGCTAAATACCTGCACTTTGGCATTTGCGCTCCCAGGCACAGTGAACGAGAGCGAGTCAGCCGTACAGTGAGACTTGGGGAGAAGGTAAGGGTAGAACTCGTCCTTGTACTTGTTTTTGAAGATCTAGAGAAGACAAAACAAATGAATGAAAGCCAGATTTTTGACCTTCCTGTTAGTCATGTCATACAGAGACCTTGTGGAAAGTTAAATTGAGTTTATGTTGCACACAACACGAGCTCTGTTTTAGCTCTATGCAGTGACTATATGAACAAATAAATCTTTTTTACTTTGCTAACACTTCCTAATAATGGCTTTGGATAATTCTGGTATCTTCTATATCTCATGCTCCAGACTCTAAAAAGATGAGATATTCAGGCCAAAACTATGACAATAAAACCCTGGTAGCTTTAAAAAGACATTTCATTTGAGTGTGACCTTGGTGAAGTTCCAGCGCTGGATGAAGTGGCGGGCTACATCTCTGGCAGCCCTGCCATGAATAGCGGCAGACAGATCCCGCCACGGCATGCGAGGAACTTGAGTACGGTCGATGTTATCTGGAAAAATATAAAAAGCAATCCTTTCAGCTCCACGTACAGAGGGCTCTCTCAGTGTATCTGTGTGTGTGTGTGATACTGAAGGAGACTGAGATAAAACACCTTCAAACGGTCTGTCCAGCTGGACCCAGTCTTTCCTGATAAAGTTGCTGTAGTCTTTGCCCAGCCAAAGCTTAGTGTTGCCAGTCAGATCGACAGGGACCTGCTCTGCTTGCTTATCTGCTTCAGATGGTTTTGGACCATCAACTACCCCATTTTCCTGGTTAACAGAGACGTCTGTTAGCTTCTGCAGACACTGTGACATATTCAAAGCACACTGGTTCATCAACTACTGTAAACATACTCATGCATCATCAGTGGCAATCAACAAGCTATAAAGTTGCACATTCTTACTCCTGTTTCTCCTTTAGGCTCCTCCTCAGTTACACCGTTGGCCATCTCTGTCAAACCCAGGTCAGTTAGCTGGTACTGGCTGTCATCCCACCTCCCGAAGGCCAGGTCAATCCCCCCGACAAAGGCAACTGATTGGTCAATGGCCACCATCTTTTCATGGTGAGCCCACAGGAACACAACAGATGACACATGGTCCGGGTGTCGCATTACCTGATCGACACAAGAGGGTAAAAGCGATATTAAAACCTGAGATGAGGCCTCTGTTAACTGTGTGCCCGGGCAGCCTGTGTATAGAAATCTGAGGAGATGCGACAGACCTTGATGTTTGGATGCATATTCATCAGAGTCCTCTTGCTGTGCTCACTATTGATGCCGAGTGCTAGCTCCACCTCTTTGTACAACAGAACACACACTTTGACTCCTTGTTCCTGCAGGAAAAGGTTGAAAGAGAGGCGACTCCATTTTAAAAAATGATGAGCACAGATAATGTGAAATTTAATTTTGATTCATGTAAATTGCATAAAAGAGAGGAACAAGACAGAAGAGAGGCATTACTGCTTTGCGTCTGAGAATCTCATCCAGGCGCCAGTAGTTATCAGTTGCTGGTCTCTTTAGGAACACTTCAGGGCTGAGCCTGAGAGAAAAGACACAACGCTCATCATCTATCTTCACATTAGAAATACACTTTATATGTTAGCTGACATATATAAATTGAACAACCCTTTGTTTGGTAAACTGAAGCCTCCAACTTACCACCAATCTGTGATGAAGATTTCCTCCTTGGCTTGTTCAAGAGCATCAGCCAGGTCTGCAAAGTAGCCACTTCCATTCACATACCTGCAAACAACAATAATGAAATGTAGAAGTTTAGTAAATGAGAATGAAATCTGAAGACAGAAAGCTGTGAATCTCAGGCAGACGGCGTATCTGACCACTTAGTGAGCGTGTTCTCTCGCGGCGGAGCAAACCCCTCAAAGCGTTGCACTTTGAGAAAGTCACAGGTTTCTGCCAGCCGGTTGATTTCATGACTCCACCAATGAGCCTGTCTATAGCTGCTGCATTTGATGATCAGACACCTGAACAAACACAAACAGGCCATGCATGCATCAGAAACACAACATAACTGCAGGCACGAATATATGTAATAACTGGAGCCATGGGTGTGTGGGCAAACACACAGCTGACCTACCGGGTGAAGTTCTCGATGCAGACTCCGTATTTGGTGTCAGTGTAAGCACGGCCCACTTTCACTTTGAACTCTGGGTCAAACAGCAGCACAAAGTTGATTCTGCCATTGTCTCGGTTCATATACATCAGGAAGGAGTCTTTCACCACCAGCCAGCGGCGAGACCAGCGAAAGCAGAACTGATGATGGCCAATGCAGTTCAGGCCTTGGATCCGGTGGCCCCCCGACCTCTTGAAGATCGGTCCCTCCCTGTTGACACATGTTGCACAATAAATTTCTATCATGCACTTAGTCATGACTCATTCCACTTTTTCTCACATCACGCGCTCTAAAGAAGTTTGCTTACAAGCCTTTGGGTCCGAGATCGGTGACGAAGGAGAGAGCACCGACAGAGAGGAACTCCAGCTGAAACAAAAGCAGATGAGAAAACGTTATCATGACACATGACTTCCACTTTGTATGAGTGTCTTGTGTTTAAAACTATTACCATGCTGTGATCGCTCCTGCAGAACACGTTCTCCAGCAGACCATTCAGGTACTCCTCAAGATATTTCTGCAACACAAAAATATAAAAGTTATGCAATTTTTGACATACAACAGTCTGAAGGTGGTGAAGTCACATGCAAGTACATGGGACTGCCTGAAACTGACTGCAAGCCTTTTATTGTGGGATGTAGTTTTGTTGTGTAGAACTGATTTTGGACGATATATTAATGCTAGAATTAAAATGTATTATTATTAATAATAATAGTCAGGTGTGAAAACTATGACAGGGTGCTTTTAATTTCAGTAACACTATCAAAATATACATAATATTTCCTTGTGATATTAATACCACATCTGGGCACTATCACATCAGGCTGATCATTATGTAAAATACAACAGAAAAAAACAACACAACAAAAGCAAGAACCCTTGTTAAAATCTTTTTTTTTTCATTATATGCAGTTGATTTTAAAATCTAAAAATGTACGTGTTTACATAAATACTGTGCATGTGTCTGATAGCTTTGCTTCATACCATTTTACTGGAGGTCCTTCTGGTCCGTTCGGTCCCGTGCAGGCTGGGCATTTCCTCTGACATGGCTCTCAGCTGCTGCCTGTCCTTTGCAAACCTTTGAGACAAATTTGAATATTCAAAATACTGAATTCTGACAATACAAAAGCCATCATTCGCATTTCTCAGAGCGAGAGGTTTATTTGCACAATGAACACACACAGACTGGCACACCGACCTTCCCAGAGGCAGCAAGTGAACCATCATCTTGTGCTTGTAAAGGTCTCGATGCAGCTCCTGGAAGTGTTTGTACTTCCTCTTCACTGTCCAGTGGAAGTGGCCGTGTGTTAGCCGCACCGTGTACAGGGTGCCTACATGGACCTGTGGCATTATTGAAATGATGTTCATGAAATGTGAGAAAAATCTAATATTGAGAAATACCAAATGACAAAATAACACGTTCACTGGATTTTAAAATGATTAATTTACTTTGTCACATATATATATATATATATATATATATATATATATTTGTATTTCACTAGTGACTGAATAAAGCTTTTTTTAAACAACTGGGTCTTATTTTCATCATTTTCTGCACACTGGTGGTTTGGACAATATGATTAACATGTGGAACTGCTTAGAAGACAATCACACAGGGAGAATTCTGAGCGTCTTATTCCCCTGACATGCATGTCTTTGGACTGTGTGAGGAAAAATGGAGCATATGGATACAAAGACAGAGGACAAATACGCAAACTGACTGAATTTTCTCAGCTGCTATCAATTATTGTACATTCTCTATTGAGTTCCTTGTGTGACATGCAACATGTGGTGCTCCTCTGGTTCCATGCTGGATGATATATTGCACCATTACACCTTATCTTTTGCTTTTTAATGTAAATACTCATGTAGAAACATAAAACTTCACGGACAGAAGGCTGTGCTGATGTGGATGTGTTATAGTTACAAAGTGGGCTCCTGATAACGCAAATATTTTGTGAAATGAGGCTCCTACCTTCAGAGGCGCCAGCAGTAAAGCCAGGCATCTCTGAAACACCCACTTCCTCAAACACTCGACACTAAACTCACTTACAATTATGTCCAACGCGAAGCATCTCAACGTGTCATGTCCAACCTGCCTCTCTATCTGAACTACAGTGAGTTCAAACACACTTGATGGGGGAGCTGAATCAAGTTTGATCTGCATGTTTTACAGCTTTCACAGATTTCATATGACATAATGTCATTATGGTAAAGCGCAGTCCAGTTTAAGGTCAGGGTGTGTTCAGCAAGGCACGAAAATAACTCCTGAAAAGTGATCATGGGTTGGTCACAAGTTGTCTAAAGGACATTAAATTATAGTAAACGTTTTAACGGTCATAAAAAGTGACTCATTAAACTCAAAAGCTTTAGAAATATTGGAATGTTTTTAACAACCACTAAAGGAGAAAATGTCAATGATTTTCTGTGTATAACAAAAAGAAAACTTGACAGATGTACCTTTGAGCGAGTAGTGTATTTCTCTGTGTTGTCCACTCTGCATGTAATGGGGATACCAGGCATTAAATAGGGTATACCCTGCTCTTTCATGTCAGGAAGATGATGCACGACAAGGAAAGGACGACCCTCTGTGATTCAGAAGATTAGAACATTTCAATGAAATTCATATGACACAGCCATTAGTGTTTCAGCTCACACCTTAAGTGTAACATATTTGGAAAAGGACTGGTCTCCTCACCACTGCTGGACATGAGGCCATCTATCTCGTCTGGACTCAGAACGTGGAGGTCATGCTGAAAGCGCCGTCTACCCAGGTTCTGGGCTGTGGAGCTTTGAGCCACTGGCTCGATCACATCCTCTGGACTGGCCATCGCACTGTTGTTGCAAGTGCCCGCTGCCCTGGTGCAAAGACAAAGAAGAGGGAGTTTTACATTTGCAGCGCACAGTTTGTGCCACTACGCCACATCCATACATAATGTACACTACAGTGGCATGCGTGAAAAAACTACCAATCCTACAAATGTGAAACTGACACAGACCGACTCTTCACACACACTTCACTTTTACTATCCAAAGCAATGTCTTTGTGAACCATTTGCTTGTAATAATCATTTGATTGAGGGAAAATAGTGGTACTTTTGGTGGTATCAGTACTACTGCTACTACTGGTAGTTCATGCAGGACTAGGTGCAGTAGTACATTAGTTGTGGTAGTAATAGCAGTAGCTGCAGTGTCAGATGCATTGGCTGCACTAAGTAGCAGCTGAAACACTGATAGAAGCAGTAGCAATTATAAAAGCAGCAGTACTACTTTCATTGAACCAGTATAAACAACAGTATGTGAGGAAGCTGAAGAGAAGTAATCTGACAGCACACACACGTTTCTGAAGCGAATCTAATCCTGGAGGAGAGCGATATGATCACACATGAAGAGGCATTCAAGTACGACTGTCACACCAGACAGCAGCAGACTCTGTAATGTTCAAGGTGCACTGTTAAAATTCCAAAAACAGAGAGCATTCCTACACTGCAGGCATCCTGAGGTGTTTACCTGTCATTCAGGCCACAGACATTGCGACATACGAGAGGTCTGGAACGTGTCGACAAGTGAGAGAAAGGGTGTGTGCGTGTGAACCCTTTTGTACAGTGTGCGAGCAGATACCTGTGTCTTTGAATGGATGAATGTTTGCTGGGAAACGAGGCAAACGAGGGGGAGGGTGTGTGTGTGTGTGAGGGAGGGAGGGAGAGGGAGAGGGAGAGGGAGAGAGAGAGAGAGAGAGAGAGAGAGAGAGAGTGAGAGTGAGTTTGGGAATGAAGACAAACCATCTAAAC
This sequence comes from Chaetodon trifasciatus, assembly GCA_037975065.1. Lineage (NCBI taxonomy): Eukaryota > Metazoa > Chordata > Actinopteri > Chaetodontiformes > Chaetodontidae > Chaetodon > Chaetodon trifasciatus. The sequence continues at coordinate 4,781,077 of JBBMOE010000011.1, forward strand.
CACATCTCAAATTTTATGCACCCAGCAGCAGTTTTAGATTCAGTTAGAAAACAATCAAGCAACTTTCAACGTTCAACAAAGCCTGAAACTATGACACCTTACTACACTTACGTGCTATGAATTAAGAGCCCGTTTCCCATCTGCCCATGCATGCAGAAGAACTGCACGAGAGCCTGAATAAGCAGGGGTGATACTGAACACTGGGTGGGTAGATCACCTGTGCTGTACTAGCCAAAGGCTATTGGCAGCATCGAAAGACTTGAGGAGTGGCAAGTAGGACAAGTGAGAAATGACTGTAATAAAACTATCATCACACCTTCTGGGATCGTTCATCTCACTAAAAATGCTTTTTTTTTTTTCAAAGGTACACCTAACAGTTTTATTGTAGCACCTTATGGTGACAAGAAAGTTTCCACCCACTGGGAAATATCTGGACTTTGAGACACTGCTATGGTATCTGATTTTAACATGAACTCAATCACATGGGAGAAGGTGTGACTACACCCACACACCCACACACACATCACACTTTTTAGGCCATTCAACCATGTAAGTTGATAATAAATCCTGTCATTTAGATTCACTTCCAGACTTCAGGTGAAAATCCACTCATCACTCAGCAGGCGTAGTTTGCGTAAACACTGATCAATCAAAGTGATTACTGACCACAGCAGTTAGAGACGTTAACCCTTCAAGTGTTGGCTTGACTTTGATGATTTGCTTGTTTTTTGTTTGTTTGATGAGTGAAACTTTGTCAACACTATGTACTCAGGTTTCCTACTTGTGCAATACTACACTACACCTACCCAGAGTCCCCGACCACATGAGCCAATTTGGCCTGAAAGGAGGACTATTACTGAAAGCCGAGCCAAAACTTACACACTAAATAGCATTTGAGCATAAATCTGTGAGTGTGTATCAACGGTGCTGGATCAGTTATCACTTAATGTTGCCAGCAGCAGTGATGGACAGAGCCACGAGAGATTTAAAGCTTCCTGTATGGAGTCAAGGGATTTCTGACTAACAGCTGTTTTATCAAATAAGACACCTGGCTGACACCAGGGGAATGCAGATGTTCATGAAAGACACAGAGACGGATCAAGACACACACAGACTAAACCAGTTTTCATTGGGATTGTCTGCTCTTTCTACAAGCAAAGACTTACATCACCAGATCATTAAGTTGATATAATCACAAGAAAATACGACACATACGGGCTTTAAAGAGCAACTTGACACCATGTTGTCGTCACTGGTGAACTCTGGCAGCTGCAGTTCTCAACCTCGCTGTGATGATGCAGGGGTGCAGTACACCTTTACATCACTGCTGGGTTACAGGTGAAACTGAGCACCTCAACGCAACGCACATAACACTTTAACAATAGGACGACAATAAAACAAGGCTATTCAGCTTGGTCGAGTTACTCTTTAATGAAAGCTTCTGCTGCATAAAGCAGGCTCAAGTTTACTATTTAGTAAGCCTTGACTAGACTTTGCACATATCTGAACATGATCCGATCTGGAGTGGAGTACATTATCATCCTAAATGATAAAATGTTAACAAGCTACAGAACCCCCCCCCCCCCCCCCCGCATGGCTGATTACTCTGTTTGCACATTCTTATAGGGGCTGCAAGGTACATGCACTGAAATAAGCTTATCCTGACCTGCACAAATGTTGGCAGCTCCAGTGGAAAGTTTTGCACTATTTCCCTGAACTTTTACAAACAGTACAAGCATGGGGCCTTTAAAGCGCAAAACACATGGCACCCAGCCCTGAAACGTGCAATCAAACGAGAGGATGTGAATATGTGTCACAAATTCCTACATGACTAAAACAACAGTGCTGAGTCGACTCTAGCCTGCGCTGGTGCCCATCGGATTTCCCCAAATCTGCACATGTATCGCCAAAAATAGAGATTCTTCCAGGCTGATTCACCATCTCACCACGTTTTAACCCATTAAGAACAAGATGACAATAGACTCGCAAGCTTCGTAACGTGTTTTTAAGGCACAATTTTGAAGTAAAAAACACACTTTTGTCCCCTTTTAGAGAGTTGATGGGAGTTTTCATATAGCTACTGCTCCATCCGAACACACTTTCCCCAGTTTCCACCACATGATCTACTTTCTTCAGCTTGTCTTGTGAAGCATTTTCAACACTCCGGATATCAAGGTTATTCTGCCTGTGGAGGTGGAAAAAGCTGAAGGCTCCCGTCTCCACCCAATCCCTGGTTTCCTACAGCGCCACATAACACCGCGAAACTCCACCTGAACGGACAAAACTACGCCACAAATGTCACCTGGCGAACCTGACGACGCCTTTTACACAATTACCCCGACAGTCTGCTCACATTCCTGCCCGGCTGCTGCAAAATCTGCAGCTGGATCGTCTGCAAGCGGCAGCGCTGCGCCAAGTCAACGCAGAGGACAGAAATATGCGTCCAAGCGAGGCCCAGAGAGACACTTACTGAGTTCAACCAGCACCGCGGCTCAGCACACGGCTATTCCACACGCAGGACACGAAGACAACACACACATTCAGGCTAAAAGTACTGTTTCATCGTATCCCGGCTGCTGTTTTCTCAGCTGAGGGTTCATTTGTATTCCCCGTAGGTGATGCACACTTTAGTCCCTCCCATTGGGTGTCCAGCGGGACAGTGTGGAGGCAAAAAAGGAAAAGGAAATGTCTTAAAATGTGGCAGCTTTGTCACAAGAGTCAGGTCGTGCAACATACATTGAGTTCTCGTATGTACGTGTGTTTTAATCAATTTTTTAAATCAAAATCACAATGTATTGGATGTTAGGACGTTGTGTTTTCCATTTTTTGCATCTGTGTAGAAATCCGACAATCAGGCAGGAAGAAGTGGACTGTTCCTGTCGTCAGGTCTACGCTGCGACGGGACAGAACCTGGACTTTTTGGAAGACAGGACAAGTCCAGACTTGGTGCCATCAGGATAAACACACAGTAGACACACAGGAATGTAGGTAGATGAGGAGGAGAGGGGAGGAACGAGTGCATAACACGGGATTTCCGGTTATTAATTTCAAAATGAATACGAAAAGCTCACCCGGAAATTTCATCTAAATATCAAACACAATAATGTTGTGAATTTTTACAAGTATTGCTGAATTTAGTTGAGGGTAATTTTCGCGAACTTTGTCGACAATCCTCGAAGACCAAAAACAAAAACAGCACAGCCATTTGGTGCTTTTAATGTTATAGATAAGAGGATACAGCGGAAGTACATATCGCGTTATATTCCGGTGTGAATAACTGACCTGACACTTCGCTCTGCCTTAGAAACAAGGCATATAAAATCAGCTTTTTCCGGCAAGGACGTCATTTATACGAAACGTTTGACGATTAGAGTTATGGTTTATTCATCCGCTTACATGCAATAGTTGTTTTGAAACTACAGGCAGGTGAAGCAAATGCAAATCTTAAATCTGGGTGGTGATTTGCATGTCACTATCCTATCACTGACAATACAAAACAGCTCCAGCCACACCTATAACAAGAAATACAAAGGATTTAGAAACGTTTCACAAAACGGACAAAGTTTTAATAAGGACTGGCCGAGTAAAGCGTCGGAAAACCAGGCCTGAGTCTGCATCACTTGCCTGCTTTATTTATTGGACGCTATACATATAATCTAATCCTTCTGACTCCATGTTTCTGGTAGTGTTACAACATTGTGGTCATTGTTTGTACCTACCTGCCCTTCTTACATATCCCAGAAATGGTGCGTGAATGTTTTTCCTCTGGCTTTAATGAGCCTGTAAGATCTATGATCTATGATCTAAATGCCATGTGAGGCTTTAAAAATAAACTTGTTTATTTTGTTGTGACGCTGGCTGCGGTGGACTGGTAAAATACCCAATCAGCACGTGTAAGTAAATACTTACAAGATGTAAGTAAATACTGAACAGTTTGATAACATGATGAGTGTGATAACAAGGAAATAAGCCCTGCCTACTTTTGTGTAGTATTTCTTCACACCACATGGAGGCGCTCAACCACCACACTTACGCCAGAAGTCCAGCCAGGGATTTATAAATAATTTGCAGGAGATAATTAACCTTATATTTGAATACACCGAGAATGAAAAGCATTTGTTATGAATGTATATGACAAAAATCTAGCCTTGTTCAATATAGAAACTTATTCAATGCATGCCTTTATTTTTCACATGAACATGCTACACAAAGCAGGTGCTCACTAATGTAACACAACTGGACCTCAAGAGATCAGACATGAATTTGAAACGGTATGAATTTAAGTAATTAAACACATTAGATAGGACAGGTGCATTTTATTATGACTTTACATGTGATCAGTTCTTCTTTTGCCAACTGTTTCTGTAAGTTTCCTGATAAATTTGAGATTTGCATTATATTTATTTACACTTCCAGCTGAGCATACTTGTTTCTCAGGCATCACAACTCACACGTTGAAATAAATGAAATAAAAAATGAAACAAGTCACAATGCACAAAGTCAAATATTTATTTAAAAAACATGGCCCAACGAATCAAGACAATATCCCTCAGAGCCATCTACTTCTGATAAATAAGAGTTTCTAATAAATAAGTCATAGTAGAAAGAATAAGTCTTTGATTCAGAGTGGGCTGCTTCAGTTAAATGCACAGGTTCTTTACATAAGACATAGTACATGCAGGGAAAATTTAGCAGATATGTTTGCAGTGTGAAACACACATGGATGATTCATCTAAGTTAATGTAAGATGGGCAGCTTTAGTACACCATGTGTAAATAAAGTTAATGAGCCTTCTTTATTGCCATTTCTGAATGAATTTTCACACAGTGCTTACAGCTCCGTGTAATTCATCATGATGACACAGTCGTTTCTATTTGAAAAGTTCTTTGCTGCAACTCTCTCAGTGTGGCGGGGAGCTGCCTTCACCTGAAGTCTGAACTTGCTTCAACACTTTTATACCACAAAATAAGACAAATAATACTTCTATTTTGCATGATTCATGATGGTGATGATTTAAAACCACTTTCTTGACTAGACCTGATCAACCCTCTTAACGTATATATCCACTACGATGCAGAACTTAGAGCCAAGTTGCAAGTTTCAATGATCACCCTCAGGTGCCTGACAAATGTCCACAAAGAAAAGTCTGACACGTGAAAATGAACACAGAGAGATTTGTTGTTAAGTCTCTGGTATTAAAGCCCTGCTAACTCAACCCTGAATCTGAGCCTCAGACTCAATGAGCAAGACCGCTCAGCTGTATAGACAGCATGAGGCACAGCGACTCTTGGAAATGTTTCATCAGAGCAAAAAGTAGTTTTTTGTTTTTTTAACTCGGCACAAATTTTTTGGTCTGTCCTGGAAATGGAAACTCAGGTGCCCGATTGAAGTGTCCTGTTAAGAAGATCCCCACTGTGCCGAAAATGAAGAGGAGAATGGCAGCCCAGAAGCAAACCTTGTCAATCATCTTCCCAATCAGGACCCAGCTTTCAATTTCCTTTAAGTGAAATGAGATCAAAGAGCTAAGATAACCTAAAAACATAGACAGTAAAATATGTAATAAAAAGACATATCCAAAACAGTGATGTTGTAAATAAAAAAAGGCTTAAAGTAACACTCACAGATCCAATGTTATTTTGCTGCCTTGTACTCTCAGCAATGAAGTTGCAGGCATCCACACATTGCTTGATCTCAGGTGCAGCTTGGGCCAAACTCTTGTACAGGTTGGCTGTGCTGCTGACATCTATATTATCCTCTAGGGCGAAGAAGACACTGATAGTTAGACAACAGTATGCCACTGCATTACCTGAGGCAGACATGGGCGTCACAAAAGGTGTTGAACAACAACATGTTTGTAACACATACATGAGTGGCTAATATAAGTGATTTGAATAAATGTGATACGAATTCCACTGAAAGTCAATCAGTTCATCTTTGAGACATTTCTACCAAATTTGAAGGAATTCCCTCAAGGCGTTCCTGAGATATTGCTGAGGTGGAGGCATAAAAATGTTGATGTGTTCAGAAATTAGACTGGGGCTCAATGGCTGGAGCTTAGTCGTAGTTTTAAAAACAGACATCTTACCAATTGCATTCTTGAGACCATGCCTCTCTCTCTGTTTGTCAAACATCATTTCACTGCGGGGTTGTTTCAATACATATTCCTCTGCTCTCTGCATGAGGCCAAAGGAGCTGCGCCGTCGCTCCCTTATTCCGTTCATCTCTGTTGTCATGTCACTGTCATCCACCAGTGGAGACATGCCTAAAAAGCGAGGGACCATTTCCAGGAACATCTGCAGAGGTGGCAGAAGAAAACAATAGTTAGGCTTGTTGAGATAAAATAACTCTTAAACAGGCACATTTGACTCGACCACTGGATGTGCTTACATGTTTGATGGTGTAGGACATGGTATGAGTGCTGGGGCTGCGCAGGGAGAAGTTCAGCACTACAATTTGATTGGTGGCAATGAGAGTAGTGACACACATAACAAAGATGAGGTACCTGAGGAAGACATTAGGGAAGATGTGTGTTGAACAGGAGACTCAAACTTTATGGATTAAAGACAAAAACCCAGCAGGGGTCAGCAGATAACACATGCTGACTCACTTGCCGATGAGAGGGACAGAAAGAGATGTCTCAGGGACCTTCTGAGCGATAAGAAAGAGGAAGACAGTCTGAGCCAGCAAGACAGAGATGGCCACAGTCAACTTTTGTCCCCCCGCTGTTAAGGAGACAACAGAAACTTCAGAGACAGACCTCCACACTAAGCAGCAAAAAATGCTACGTTATGCTATGCTACATACATACATAGTAAATTTAGCCTTTTTATATGCAGTAGTTATAACCTAATATAATAGCATCTGGCCTCAGTTAAGGATGACACAATACAGTGAAGCCAAATCCAGGCCTTAGACCCTCCTCTGCTGAGCTCCATTTTAATGCTTACATGTTCAGTGTAAAAGTAATGAAAATTAATTTGTATTTTGTTCTATGTTTCATTATGAGACTGAAAAACAGATGTATAACATCCTCATAATAATGCTCCATTTGAAACAATAATAATATGTGAAATAACAGCTCTAGGAAATTGGACAATGGCTTTGCAGACCTTGTGCAGGTAGAAAGTAGGCCAATACCACCAGTGAGGAGATGAGGGAGCAGGGCAGGATGATGTTGATGATGTAGAAGAGTGGCTTCCTTTGGATGACCAGGTTGAACATGATTTCTTGATACTCCAGGTCATCTGGAGAATACCGCGTGTTGATCATCTTCCTGGCTGGACGATGAACAATGGCCCACTCTCCATTCTCTGAGGAGCAAAAACATAACAGGGGGAGATGAATTGTGTGCTTTGAATATTGAGGTATTGAATGCGAATGTACTGTACCTGTGAAAGCCTCAGGATCAATGTCCACCCACTCAATAGTTTCGCCTGTTTCTCCAACAGCCAAGATGAGATCAACTTCATTGGCACTGTAAGTCTGGGATCTAGGAGTCGCGGCAGTTAAGATGCAATAGAACAGAAAATAGTGGTTACCTGGATGTAACTCCATTTCTATGAACATGTGCCTAGCCTTCTAATGGGTTTTGCTAGTGGTTCACCCCATCCAGGCACCACCTAGTTTTCCAGGGTGCTGACGTGGAGTCTGAATGGTGTAAATAACTATCAAAGCCCAATAGAGTTGGAGGCACATAGGAAATAGAACAAACAAATAAATCAGCAATTATATATAGTGCATGTATTTTGATATGATAATGACCTGAAGGCTAGTGTGCAGTTTTGATAATCAAATGGGAAGTAGGTGATCTCAATGGCACAAGTGCTGCGATAGATAGCAGGAGGCAGCCAGTACATCCAACCATTGGAGCTGATCAAGACATTGGCATAGTAGGCCACATCAAACTTGCCATCAATGCTGCAGAGAACACAAAAAACAGTATGATGACACTGCAGGCAGGGAAAAAATGCTGGATTTCAATCTTTGTTGCAATCTTACTTATTCTCAAGGACAATGTCAGGAAGCCAAACAGTGTTGCATGGGACACGGATAATATCAATGCCATGATATTCCGATGCATCCCAGGCAAGACGATAATCAGTCCATTGCTGTAGATGACATTTTAGAGAAAGGTCATCAGTGACGTAAAAACGTAGACACAACAGAGGGGTAAAAAAGTGAAAAGGACTGAGTCCTGCAGGCAAAATGAACCTGAACACCACCAGCCTATAAACAACTCAAAAACGAAGAAACATGAAGAGAGGGAACACTCACAATCTCAATCCACACATTGGTCGTAAGAGTCTCCTCTTTTTCATTCTGTGGTATAAGAGAAGAACTGTATGAATAATGTAGTAGTAGGTTGTTGAACATACACCACTAAGTTAGTAATCCATTAACCCAACAGCCATTATTGTGTTCATGTGGCCAGATTGATGAGTAATGCCACTGTCCTATGATGGTGAACTTGTGGTCATGCTCCTGTTTTAAAATCATGTGAAGGCCTATTTGCTGTTTGGAGTCGTTGCAGCCAGGCTTTGTTGTAACAAGTAGGAAGATTGAGCGCTCACCAGAGAGATAAGATTAGTGAGGGTCAGCTTGATCTGAACCTCCACCTTGTCTTCAGGATGAACCACCGGGCGAATATTCTTATTGTAACCTTTGAACAAGTCTTTGATCAGATGTGTCTCCTCGTTACACCTCACTGCATAAAAGAATAAACAAGAAATAAGATTAATATTTCTTAACAGGAGGGGGAGAAACTACGGCCATGCATATGGTAAATAAAAAAATGGGTATCACCATAAGGCACATGAATAGGACCAGCAGCTTATAGCAGCTAATGTTAGCCAATGACAGCAAACTTTAGGTGAATATTACTGTTTTGCTAACATTATTTGACCAGTTTATTGACTGATGATTCTTGTCTACGTGTACTATTTTTTTGACTGTGTTTCAGCATTTATCTTGTAATCATCCCCTGTGGTCATTGTGTTGAGCAAACATTACTGTGGGTCAGTGTGGGGGTGGTTTGGCATCAGCCACAGGCAGCAGAGAGGGCTCAGGGGCTCGCAGGAAGGTTGACGCACCAGCGAGTATTTGGGCTGAAGTGAGTTTGCCAGATTGTTAGTCAGTTAAATGTGCTTAAACTCCACAGTGACACTTGGCCCAGGAGGAGGAGAAACTGGACACAAGGTGGCGGAGGCAGGCGCCAGAGGAAAGGGGGTTACAATTTAGCACTTTTACAGTTTTAGTTAAGAATTTAGAGTGCGACAGGCAGGTTAAGTAAGTTTGGACCAGATAAGGTATATATGTGCATATCAGTACTATCAATCAATACACTGTAATGATTAATATTGTCGTTACAGTTCTGTCCTGTCCATGGCTTACTGAATAGCTACTTTGGACATAATTATAGAAAACTGCTATCCACATGAGTAGAAAAATATCTATAACATTCCACAATGGGCAGAGTGTTAAGATGGCTTGACGTTATGTGATCAACAATAGCCAACCTTTACCTAATTTTCCACATATTGTCTAATAAACAGGCGAGCATGGTACACTGTAACCAACATCACCTCACATTATTCAGAAACCTTTTCGGTTTTTTACGTTATTCTCTCTCAAGACAGTGTTGTGTTGTCTGTCTTTAGATATATTCTTTTATTGATTTCATCTACATGTACATACATTTTTGAATAAACTTGTGGAATTTCAAAATACTTTCCAGACTGTTTTGTAGAAACATGACTTGTATGTTTCATAGAGCCAATATGAAGAACACTAATAACCATGTCGACAACTGTACTTAATAGCAATGGTATCATCACACTGTACTCAGCTACACTTTATTTCAGTATAAACTTCAAGAGAGACAAAGAGAGAGGGAGGCAGAGGTTATTTCCGACCTGCTGCCTCTTCCCTCCCAGCTGTCACTATCCATAGCTCAGATTACACGGCAGCTGGGAAACTCTAACATAGGACTTTAACTCACACTCAGGTCATCAACAATAATCATCAATATCATCATTAGGCAAAAATGGTGACAGTAACACATACTACGAAGGAGCGCAGACATACAATCAATTCATTTCCGGGTCTGCCTGGTCCAATCAGGCACAAATATGTCGCGTAGCTTTGAGCTGTAATTGTTATTCTCCCCTGGGACAACCTGCGTAGAAGGCCGTGTAATGACAATGGTGAGATGTCTCACCTCCCAAGGCTTTGTCAGTTGTTAATTATGTATTCTCAAATATTACACTCCAGTTTCATCATGGAGGAAAACAAATACTAATAGAGAGATTATAGACATTGCTTAGAAAGTATAAATAGATCTTAGAGAACGGAGGTCTTAAATTTTTGAAATGGAGACAGCAAATTCGCAGCATGGTCATCTAAAATATGCTTTCACAAATAACTGTAAGGCTCTAATATTCTTGTCTGTCTGTGGTAGATAACAATAAATACATAGTGACCCAACGATATCCTGCTTACTGTACCTTTTTTGGTATAACTAGAATAATATTACAATAAAATGGCACTCAATGATCTTTGCATCCATCTACAAAACAGGCAGTTTAATGATTGACAGCTGCAAGTAATGCTGATGTTGTACATATTTACATAGCAGAATTCAAGCAAAATAAATATTGTAAGCAGAGTAAAGAGCAAGCAATGTTGTTCTACAGCGACGCAGAGAGAAACACACTGACTTTGAAAGTGTGCCATGTGAGTTGCACAGTGTGTGATATAATTCTACATGTTAACAGTTCAGTCAGCCAGCTCACATGGATAAGTGGTATTATTGTGGGAATACAAAGTACAGTTAATGTCTGCTGTCCATGTTCTGACCTTATGACTTTCTGCAGCTGACAAGCCTACTCAGAGAGAGACAGGAGAGTGATGATGGGAAACTAGACCACGAGAGGATGTGGGCACTGATCAAAGTGGTTGGAGATCTTAAAACCTTGGTAGATAAACTAATTGTAAGTGAGAAAATGCTTTATGATTTGGCTGAACTGAACCCTTAAGGTGAGCAGAAAGCAAGCAGCTCAACCGGTCAGAACAACACGGCTGTACAGGTAAACATTGCAACATCATTGTTTTGACTGGGGGAAAGGCAAGCCGTGCTTAACCTAGTTGACTGTGCCCCACTGTCCAATGCACGCTCCTATTCATGTGACCATTTCAAACATTTGATGCAGAGGGATTTTAAAGTGATCTCCCAAGAGGATGAAAGTGTCTGGTCCATCTTCCTGCAGGCATCCTTTCTTTCAGCCCAGCACCTCAGCCCTGTTATCAGTCATTTAGATTACATTCACCACCAGTTGATGAACATCTGATCAATTCCAATTTATTTGTATGATTTACTTTTGTTTTGTTGCGATAATGGTATTTTTTAGTTCATTTCACCCAGCCACACCTTAATCATTACTGAGACTGATTGCTTCAAGTCGAAGTAGAAGTGTAAAGACACAAAATGGCTGACAACAGCTTCAGCTCAAGTTCATCACAAGTGCTTTTTCATCTGATAGTGATAAACACCCTGTTTGCAAATGACACCCCAATCCAACAGCACTGTTCCCAAACTCCATGTGATATTCAAGTAATGTAATAATTGTGCCAGACCAATCATATGAAGAGTCTGCATTTCAGGATGAATCTTGTCCATGCCACCACCTCGTCACAGAGGAATTTTTTAAACTACTCTAGTGACCTCTGCCAAGGAGATAGACTCAAGAGGCATTTGTCCACAACTGTTGAGAGCGACTTGTCATACCTCTGCCTCCTGAGTGACCAAATGGATTTTCAGCCTCCTTTAAGGACCCCAAATCATATTTCTTTTAAACGTCCATCATATTATAGGCTTTTACTTCTGCTTCTTAGGCAGCTGTAACCTCTCAGGCCTGCTGTTGCCCTCCTGTTGCAGAGCCCCATCTGTGTCAACCATAACAGCTTTATACACTGCTCTCATGACAAAGCACAGATCACCTTCTGCATTTCTTTATGCTGACTTACTTTGTTTTGTCCCGATAAATGGCATCAACTCTACTAAAACTAACACTAACTCATGCTGCAGGCTACAGAACAGATGATCCTTGTCAACATCAGTATCAATAAAAGTGCATTTACTGTATATGAGCAGCAATAAAGCCCACAAATGCTTTCAAGTGCACAGATGTGCACAAAAGCCAGATCAGACAAAAATTCTATTTATAGCCACTTTACAGCTGTATATACAGTACATATACTATATATTGCAGATATACTGTATGTGAGCTTGCAGATATGGTGTCAACAGAAAGAAAATTGTTTTCATGCTTTTAAAATTGGTTAAAATCTCCATCATCTCATCCAGTTTGACCATTACAACAGTATGTACATAAAGTATAGAAAGTTTTATCTGGCATGTTAATTAATGTAGTAAGAGTCTTGGAGCTGGCTGCCTCAGTGATTTTATGCCTGCGCGTGATGAGATTATCTTGACAGATAAGAGGGTAGCCAGCCAGTCAACGACGATGTGCCAAAAGGTTGCCACTATGGCACTTACCCTGAACCAATAAAGTCCCAAGAATAGTTACAACTCCAAAACATATCCCAAAACTGCGTGCCGCCATCGTGTTCCACAACCTGTCCACTGCACAGCACGGCTCTATACTTAAATATTAAGTTTGAGAGACAGAAAAAGAGCAAGAGCAAGAGTAAAGACAGAGAGGAAGAGCTCTAAATACCCCCACAAAACACCCCGACTGTTACCCACCCCGGCTGTCGCTATCCATGGCTCAGATTACACAGCAGCTGGGAAGCACTATACCAGGACTTCAAGTCACACTCAGGTCACCCACAATAACCATCATCATGATCATTAGGCAACAAATATCTGTGGGGATGCCAGATCGACACATGAAGGAATTTCTCCTGGAAAGTGTAGGCAAGAGTGAAACCTCATGCTGTTTATCTCCCGTACGGTATACAATACAACAACACAACAATAATACATGATATTCGTGATATATTGTCAGATTAGTGTGGTTATTTCTGTTGAAAGGAAAATCACTAATGACACATTTTCAGAGTGATGCCAACTTTGTGTATTTGTCCTGCATTTGTGTATGACATGACTATTTCGATCAAATGTATGGCTCTGTGCCTGTGTGTGGATGTATTGTTCACATTATGGTGACTTCAGATCGATTTTAGGGTGAAGACTCTGATTAAGGTTAGGGTAAGGTTAAGGGTTAGGCCAGAATAACCAGAGACACATACAGCCACGGGTGCAGCAAGGTGTGCAGGCCTGCTCTCCCCCTGCTCTGTGTCCAGGGTATTAATGCATACAGTGAGGCGTCCCCACGTCACCAGCTGGACTCCAGCAGTGTCTGCAGTCCACAGTGTGTTGGGGTCAGAGGGCTGCAGGCAGACAATACTCATAAACCTCATGGAGACAGAGAGTTGTATCTGCGTCAACATATGTCAGATAATTTCTTCCTACAGAAGTGGATCATGCTATGAACACAGCTATAAAAGGTACAGACCAGACTGTGAGGACCTTTTACTCATTCCAAGTCCAGGGACTAAATTTGCTATTATAATTAGTGGTGTGAGTAATTTAAGTAGTGTCACTGTGCAGCAACAAGGGCAACAGTCTGATTTTTGGAATGTGCCATGTGAGTTGGACAGTATGTGATGTACTTCTAAATATACATTTAGGGAAACAGAGATGAGCTTCTTTAAGGTAACTGGAGCCTCCACAAGGCAGATTATGTGTCTCACACTTGCTTAGAGCTTAGAGACAGAAGATCTGTCCAGCCTCAAAGACAGTCACTTCCCAGGGCAGAGCAGCACAGTGGTGGAGTAAAACTATACGTATTTCAGATGTAGCCAAACATGAGATAAAGAAACCATCCAGCAATACGTTCAGTTTGGGTGAGTGTCTCCTCAAGACGATCAGTGCAGCATTTGCTTTTGTAGCTTCGTCATTACAGTGAAAGTCAAGATTTATTCTATCTACTTCTACATTACATCCACCAATCCTTTAAAATAACCAACATGAAGGCGTGTCAGTGCAAAATATCAGACAGTCGTGTGTAACTGTTTCTATAACAAGTGCAATAAATATAGCCACAACCAGTGAAGCAGGGGGTTCAAACTGTTGTAGAGTTAATGCGGTTGGACCAAGGACTGTATCTGAGAATGCAATGACAACATTTTTTAAATCGGCAGAGCCTGTGGTGAATCCATGGATCGAGTTACAGTAACAGTTAAACTCAGATCACTACTTAAAATTAAACTCATTCTCATCTCACATTGTAAATCTCTGCTTAGGTATGTACAGGAAATGTTGAATGCTTGTTGCTAATAGAGGGTTGAAACCAAGCTTGTACTATAGGGGTCACAGCCACAAGACTCAAAACCCATCATGCATCATTCTTTTTCATTTGCTTTTCAACATCTCCTCCATTGCTATTACATTTGATTATCTTGCTCTGGAGATGTTCTAGATTTGAATTTTATAGGCTGCTTTTAGTATGATTTTAACAAACCGGATTACAAGGGTAATCCTGGTACTTAAATATTTTGACTGTGCAGATGGAAAATCTAGTGTGGTGGTATTTGACAGTGACAAAATACCTCTTTCCCGCTCTGCTGAACTTCCATACATAAACATACTCATGCAGTGTGAAGTGGTGTGTTTCAGTCTCCTAGCATAACTATTTAACAAGATATGTAATTAGTCAGAACACTGAGTTGGAGAGGACCAGCTGTATGGAGTCAGTCAGTTCAAGTCTTCTGAAAGGGTCACATGTTTTCAGAGGGATTCAGTCTCCCCTTTTGAGTCTCTGCTTATTCCAGATGGGATCATCCATTGGCTGTACAGCGCATAAAGCCCCATGACTGGCTCCTCCCAACCAAGTCATTAATGCTCCTGCTTTCACTATTTTCCCGCTCCTCCACTACAAAATACCATTGTTAAGTCCCTCTTCACGAGCACACATGTGGTTTGGCTTGAATGTGGAGTTCAATGTCTACTCACCTCCCCCCACAGAAGCAGCAGCAGCGGCAGCAGAAAACCCAGTGATAGGAACCAATCACTGGGTTTTTCCCTGATTGTGGGAATCACAGGAACAGCCTGTGCTGCATCGTCCTCCTGGTTTACTGACACATCACAGACTTTGGATGTCAATAATCCAGTGAATTCATGGAAAAATTAGCATTTAGGAGTCAAAAATACCTATTAGTTGTAGAATATGAATCAACTTTTGTAAAAGAAATGGTGACAAAATAGGGGATATTCTTATCATTATTATTATTTTATCTAATAGAGACTTGCTTTGTTTGCTCCCACTCTGATTTATCAAACTCTTTGTCATATCTAGAATTAGATTAGCACGCATGAGCATCTTTGTGCAGTCTCAGCGAGGATAAGCTTTGTTAGACTTTGTTATTCATTGACAAACATGGATTTGGTATCTCTGTCCAGAGACTGTGTTATTCCACAAATCAGTCAGTATGGAGGATTACTCAAGGTTGTTCTGACTTTAACATGTACAAACATAAAGGGTGAGAGTCATACATTTCACATCATACTCTCATTCTAACCAGCATGTCTTCAGACATGTGTGTCAGCACTGCTCCAGTGTGTGGTGGTTGTGGTGGTGCTCTTAATGGTGTGTGTGAATGAGAGAGACGAGAGACAGAGAGAGAGAGAGAGAGAGAGAGAAGGTGGGAGGAGGGTGGGTGGGCGGTGGTGAGAGGAGGGTGGGTGGCAGTGAGAGAAGAAGTGTTTACTCGAAGTGACCAGGAATATAGCGCATATCTAGAAGATGAATCTGGAGGAAGGGGTTACTGACGGAAAAGCTGCGTTGGCTCTGCTTTATCAGCCAGTGGCTGCACTCAGCTGATCTCTGGACCCTCAGATTGAGCAACTCAACAAGAGACAGGCAGCTTCCAAATCAGTCAGAAACAAAGGCAGGATAGAGGAGAGCCGTGCATCAAGGAAAGTCAATGAAAGACAAAAAAAGAAAAGGCCACGGCAGGCTGAGTTGTAACAGTGTGACAGGTCAGAACAGCAGGCGTGAAGCAGGGCTAAACATTGATAGAGGGTCTTTGAGGTGCAATGGTTAAGAGAACTTTTTTATTTAGGGTTTTGGGGGAGAGTATGAAAGATTTGAGAGGACAGGGGGCGGTCAGAGGCAGGGGTCTAGTAGGGAGTAATTGTGGTGACAGCCAGTGCAAGGAGACAAGGACTCATGTGAGACACAGAGGAATTAAAATATAGACACAAAGAGAAGGAACAGAGAGGGACCGGCAGACCCAAAGCTAGAATTCAGAATGGGTGTTAAGAGCAAGGCTGCTGTAGCTATCGTAGTCCTGCTGCTGTTCCTGGGCTCCCTGTGGCTGCGTGAGTATTTCTGAGTGTGTGGGTGTGTGTGTGTTGAACTATTAATCTATACAATCCCTCCCTTGTTTGAAAAGCATATGTTTCAGACCAGGAATGTGTCAGATGGTGTGGTTGCAGCAGAATCAAGCATGGTGGTCACACCACTTTCTGCTCACTCTTTTCACTCAGAAATGATTTTAACAACATGATAGGAAGATTTCTATGTGTGTTTTGACATATTATCTGAATGTGAGATCACAAAATGATTTATTCTTAATCTGAGCTACTTTCAGTCATGTCAGTTGAACTGTTGTCTTAAACAGAGTTGAGAATTTTTACACATGATGTTATTTTCCAGACAAAGGAATCTTTGTCTGTTTGAGTGAGTCTCCCAAAATATTCATCTGCATCTTTCTTTATCTTAAAATTATAGTTTGACAATCTAAAATGAGGCACGTAAGAAAAAGCAAATAGTTCCCTGCACTGTAAGAAAATAACTTTAATGGTTCCTTCCCATTTCAATCCAAAAGTCAAAATGTTTCACAGGAACTGGAAAGCAGTGAAACAATGTTCTGCTGTGACCATGTGATTTTTTTTCTTCCAGCTTGGATTAAATTCTTAGATTTGAGAGACATGAGTCAGAGTGCAAAGTGAGCTGAAAGGAACAAGCAGCTCTGCCTCCACATACAGGAGGAGCTTAGTTAGGAAACTTACATTTAAATCTTTGTTTGTTGTGGCAAGACTTCACATCCCTCTTATATACAATAATGAAAAAGAAAAGAAAAATACATAATACACGTGACATTTCTGGCAACATCTACAGTAGGTCAGAGCTACATTTCTGACAGCAGTTAGACAGGCTCTGTGTTGAACTTGAACACTCAGTGAGGCTACCTGACAGTGACTTTGTGAGTAGGTGCTGCAGTCACACACCAGATCTGTGAACTGTCTGCTTTTGTGGCTTTTGCCCATAAGGAGGTGACTAACATGTGGTCTGGAGGCCTGTAGGGGCCTCTGAGGGAATTCCAGGAAGTCCAAAATAAGATAAATAGTTTGACTTCAGTAAGCTGACCTCACTCCAGACATGTGCCACAGTTGAACTGAACAAAGCATGCTGGGAAATTCTCATAACTGCAACTTATCCCACTGTGTCGTATGATCGTGGTGTGTGTATGGATGTTGTGGCCCAGTGGAGTCATGTGGGTTCGAAAAAGGCACAAAAGTGACTTGAGGAACTCACACACATGATGTGCGCTGATGACGTCAGTGTTCGAGACAATAAATTGAGATCACAGGGTTTGCTTTGTCACAGGCTGGAATGAGGTCGTAAAGGAGTAAAACTCACAATCTGCTGTCAAAAGAATGCTTTTTGCTGACTTAATGCGTGTCTTTGTGCTATTTGCTCTACAGATGATCTTAAACCTCATGGAATAAATCAAGAATGTAGCACAAATTGAGTCAGCCTTCATAATCAGTTTCTCGTGTTAGCAACAGGAAAACACAAATCTGTCACAAATGAGCCATTATGAAAGACGAAATACTCTAAATTAAATCTGCTATGGACAATTCTTTTTTCTAACAAAAATATCAAATGACATTGTGAAAGCAGTTGAAGCTACTTAAAGTGATCACCTGAATCTGTTGCTCCCCTCAGTTTTGTGGAGCTTAATTGTGAGTTTCAATTCTTCTTTTAGCTGTTTGGCCGACAATTTACTTTTGTTTTGATTCTCTCGTCATTCTCATAGTGTTGTTTTCAGTCACAACAGGGCAGATCTCTAAAAACCCACTGCACACACTTGGTAGAGAAAACAAGAGACTAAATATTGGAATTAGATTCTTCAGATGGACAGAGACTCAAAATGTGTAAATAAGGAACTGCTCATTGCTGCAAGTTCACCATATCAACTTAAAAGGTGATGATTTGTCAATGTGTTCACAACTTGTTTCTGCTGCCCCCAAGTGGCACAAAAATCTGTTATTTCAGGTTAAATGTGTCCCACTGACCCATAATGCAAACCTATACATATTTCAAAGTGTTACTAAGATGAGTTCAATGCACCAGTGCAGCTCAGAATGTCCTTGTGTTTGGAGCAGAGTTGCAGTTTTATCAGACAAAAAATCTGTTTTCGTGGGAAAGTTTCTGCAAACAAAAACGAACTGTTCTCCTGTTTCTCATTACAATGTCTCACTGCAGAGGGAGGCTTGGATTACCACTGGGATGCTTGTTTAAAAGGTTATAACCAGCAGAATACGGTGAGTGCACAAGCAAATGACAAAGCAGTTCATCACATACTCCATTTCCTCCATGAGGTTGATTTTGTGAAGCAGATGGCCAATTTGAATGCGGTGAATCACTTCCGCGTTCTTTCTTTGTCCCCTGTCAATCGCCCCACGCGCTCACACACCTCCCATCCCCCCACTGTCAGCATCACCAGCTGCACAACAGCAGTGCGGTCGATGGGGCAGAGGTCCCGCAGGTCCTGGAGGGGTGCCCTGGTCAGACCTTCCAGGTGTCACGACTGGTCTCCCACCTGCTGGCTGCACCGGCCTACACGTCCGACGTGCTCCTGCAGCCGTACCTGTCCAGCTGGGACGAGCTTGTGAGGTGAAATCATCAGATAAAGCAGGAGGACAGTGATAGTGATGAATTTACAGCCATTAGAAAGTATAAAGTGATTGATGGTTTAAGGCCTGATCTGGACTCTGAGAGATGATTTGTGTGTGATTTGTGATGTTCTGTGTTACTCCTCCAGGTTTATGGAAGCTCTGGGTCCAATGGTGGGACTGATATCTAAAGAGATAGAAAGCAAGACCTCTGTAATCCGCCAACTGGCCCTGTTGGCAGAAAAGAACCCTGAAGCAGAACTGGACTCAGATGTCCTCTCAGTAAACACTGTGAGCCCAGAGGCTGGGACAGAGAATAATGTGAAGCCCACACAACACACCGGTGCCTACCATTCTGTGCGCTCCATGATCTGGGTGGAGCTGAACCGAGGAGTGGTGGACTTCAACCACCACACAGACTCTGGATGTCGGACTCTTCTGCGTCTGCATCGCGCTCTGCTTTGGCTGAAGCTCTTCCTGGAGAAGCTGGCTGAGACACCGGTAGCCGGCCGGCTCAGGAGCCCCTCAGAGCTGTGTCGTGAGGCCTACCAGAGCACCCTCGCCAACTACCACACCTGGTTCGTCCGCAGAGCTGCAGAGCTGGCCTTCATCGCCATGCCAGAGCGGGCCTTCTTCTTCAGGCTGGTGTGCGTGCAGAACCAGGAGGAGCTGAGCACAGTGCTGAACAAGGTGGTTCAAGCTATTGGAGAGGTTTATGACAGGACGCAGAAAGCCCTTGAAGAAAATGGCATGCTGGATTTGCCATAGAAAAGGGGACTATGAGGCTGGGCACACAGCCTCTCACATGTTTTGCACTGTCCTCATGATATTCCTGGGCACCACACATAAACATCTAGTTACAAACAAGATGTAAACTTCTCAAGGAAACATATATGGACATTATTTTTCAGCTAAAATTCATGGGTGCTGTATTTTTCCTCGCAACCAAAGTGCTGTGTCAATCAATTAATAGTGAAAGCCGGTTTGCTTTCTGAAGACATTCCTAATCACATTTTATGATATCATGTGTCAACTTGTTGACACTTTTGTAAGACAGCTGATAATGCTGATAATTGAGGCTGGCTAAACTCAGACTGTGAATTATTTAAGCAGTTGGACACAATAACATGAACACCGCACATCCAATGCAACAACCTTGCAGTAAAAACAGCATTAGTGAATCTTATCATGTTCTTAAGAGAGTGTTACACCACACCAGATTGCATTGTTCATGTTTTTGTGCCCCACTCATATGTTATATATATATATATACATACATATATTTTACATTCAAAATTCCATCGCAAATGACTGCCGTTATAATTGTAGTTATTCCTCAGTGATTTAGTATGCTACCTCAAAACGGCCTGGGTCTAAATGCCTTGTAGAGCTAAAATCTGGGACCAATCTATCCTGACTGAAAACTCATTTCACAAAAAAATCAATATGTACTGAACAAAGAACAACATGGTGCCTCAGAGTAACTGTGGTGTGAGTGTGGAGCATTAATTTCTCAGTTTTACACTGTAAGTTTTTTATCATGTTCAGATTGATTAAATCTCTCTAAAAAAAAAAACAGACAATCTAGTTGTGCATTTTCTGACGTACTCTTTCAGAAATGCGAGAACTTTGACATTTAAATGCCACTGAACTATTGTGTACTGTTATCCAGCATCCAGTAGAGGACCCAGTTCTCTGCAACAGATTAATCTCTACTTTCGTAACATCACGATGGATATAACCTGCTCTGTGAGACTGTCCTGGACACACTTTGTGGAAATGAACAGGCTTTTGAAGTCAAGGGTAAAAGGTACATCTCTTTGTGTGGAAGAAAATTTCAGATGTTAGGACTTAAATATTAGAAAAAGTCCTGATCTGAGGGGTATCAAAAGGTTGCAGATAATTCTGGATTATAATATATAGAATGTGTTTAACAGAGAGAATAGCAATTGTGCAAGTATCAGACACTGACACTACTCTTGATCAGACTATTTTAAACCCACAAATTCCTCTAATGCTATGTAATCCTGGCTTTCTCCCCTTTCCTGCCCTGTGCTCTCTCTTTCTGTGGAGGAGACAGTGAAGGAAGGAGAGATAGGGACAGAGCCTGAAGCCACAGAGTGAGCAGGAGACAGGAGCTGGTTGAAGGTCAGCAAGCGGAAGCACACTTCAGCTGTAATCTCGTCAAGCAGTTGGCGGCAGACTGTATTAAAGCAACTCTCAAAGGAAACCAGCATCTACACATTTCTGAACTTGGGCCGATCAATATCTTTGATTATGCGCAACTGTTGTGTTGTGCTTAGAATCCAGCCAGGACTTTAATCTGCGACCTTTGGCCTGTGATGTGTTCAGGAGGGCGACGTGTTGGGGTGATACTTCCTCTTAATACTCTTCCTCTTAATAATATATTGAAAATAAAGTGCAGAGATCCTTATTGGTTCAGGTCACACATAAGAGCCTAGGACTATCATGCCACCTTTTTTTTAACTGTTTTAACCTCTCACTTATTACCCTGTACTGTTATATGGGGACAGGTTAACACTGGTGCTGTAGGCTGCGAGGATTACAGACAATGAGATTACACTAGATTATAACCAGCCAATGCTACTTTTGACACTGGTTGTCTTCTTTCTCCAGTTCCTACAAAGGCCTTAACACATTAGACTACATTCACAATAGACCAGGATGAAAGGATCCACACTGGGATCATGGCAATGAACAATAAATCCCTTCTCTCATCCTATGATGACACCAAACAAATAAATTGAAAGAAGTGAGTCTGAGTTCCCTTCAATGACATTTATTTATTTCTCTATCTTGGTTTGCAGTAAACATGAGCAAAAATATACATACAGTAAGAGCATAAAATAAAGATCATCCAGAATAGAATTATCATCCCTTTGGGTGAGAGTATCTCAACAACTTTCATGGATTTCTTTCTTGACCTATCCTTTGACTATGGTCTTAGGCAATAGTAGGATTTAAGACGAGGGGGCTCGGTGGGGGTATGAGGTTTGCTGAGATGTTTCCTCATTTGAAAGCTAACACACTCTCTCTCTGACATTTGCATTGGGCCTTGTTTTAGTTTAGTCCTGAATCGTTTCTGAAGGTTTTGAGCTTGAAAGTTCTCTGAAAGCTGCTCACTCAGACGTATTCACTGCATTACCCATTTACTTTTAATGACTTCATTCAGATACGGCGGAGCCCAGTGTTCAGAGAACATTCACTGCAAGCTTCACGAGCCCAATTTAAGAACGTAGAAAGGACTCAAACAAGAACAAAAAACGTTTCTCCAAAAAAAAAAACCAAAAACCTGTCCGACCAAGCTGTTAACATTTTGCCATTCGTTGAGTTAAATGATGAAAACCTGCCAGAACGCTCCCATGACATGATACAATCCAGGCTTATACATTCTCTACTCTTTACAACAAAATAGCAATAAAAATACTCTTTTATAAACAAAACACTACTTTTCATACTCTTCCATTATGTTGATGCACACTGGCAAATTTGCCTGAATGCAATTATCCGTACGCTCTTTCTTTCTTCTTTCTTGCTCTTGATGATACACGTTGCACCGACTTTGTTGCAGCCTTTCCAATGAATACATCATACAGCCACAGAAGAAATAAATATATTGCTTTTTGAGGACATCTCCAAATTATCACAGAAAAAAAAGAAAACAGATAAATGGAGATAATAGGAAAAAACATTCTGACACTGGGGGAGCAACACTGTCTGTCCACCAGGAGGCACTGTTATTTTGAAGTGATACGTTCCTTTTGTGCGTATTATTATTACATAAGAGTATGCCTTTTCACAACACTGGGCGTTTAGCATGAGATCCTTACTCTGCTGCTGAGGATGTGTCAATGCTGCACAAAGAAATAAAACTGAAACTGTCATGGAGATCTTTGGTTGAAGAGCTAATCTTCACATGCACATGAGTCAAACAAGAATGTCCAATTAAAGGATGAAGCAACACATTCTATTCAGCTATGTTGTGATTTAAAGGGGCTTTGATTGATTTAGTAATGATTGGGAGAAACAGGATTGAACGGATTGAGGGGAAAACCGAGAAATGAATGAAGCTTGCTTTATTCATTTCGAGCATGCTGACAGTGAATCAGGCGTTTGACACAAGGAGGAGGAGCGACAAAGTAGGGTAAAGAAGTTCAGCGTGCCTGCTCTGGATTAGCTGACCAGATTAAGAGATTACAGTGAAATTAAGTAACTGTTGCAGAAATGCCAGGAGACATGCATGTGAACTGGTTAGCGGACTGTCAAAAAGCAAAAGAAAAAGCAAAGAAAGCCTCAAATGACTATTGGTGACTGTCAGAGCACATCATTGATTACAAATAATCCCTCATTAAGAAATCAGATAATCACATTAGATCTAATTGTCTTTCTTTTATCACGTCTGGATCAGATAATGGGGCCCTTTAGACCAGTGCGAGATATTTGCGAGCACATTGAGAAAGTGGAACTGAGCCAGACCTTAAATATGAGCGAACAGCGGCAGTTTGTGTTCCACATTCACTGCGATGACATGGCAGGATCACAGCTGCTTTGGTACAATTTTGTAGCTAACATGTCCAGTTTTAACAGATTTTCCAGCTAAATATTTGCAGGTGTTTCTGACAGCATCGTGTGTGCTGCACAATGACTGTAAGCCAACAGCTCCGGCACCAAATTCAGGCCTGATCTGTGATTTGTTTTTCAAGAGAGTGGTTGTTCAAACTGGTTGTAAAGCTACTGCAGTGATTTTGCCTTCAGACTGATTCAGTGGAGAATATAACAACAACAACAACAACAACAACAACAAGAAAAAACTAATCAAATGAAAAAATATCATTTTCTATGTGGTTGAGGAAGCAGATGTCCAGTTCTAATCATGTCCTACAGGCCTATAAAACAAAACTCTGATGCACTCACATATATTCAAGACTCTAGTCACCTTTAAAATTATATGTTAACTGTACATTTTGATATCCTGGATCAGTATTTTAGAGGATGATAATGGGTATGACTGCAACAAAGGGAACAAACACAAACTTTCTACATCATCTTTCCTCCAAAAATGTATAGGAATTAAATCAACTCACCAAAAAAAACACACTTCCAGTGCAAATCAATACAAAACATGACAACAGCATCTATTTCTGATACATGAGATAGATGCAACACACGCAAAAAAAACTCTAAATATTTATGCTTAAATTACTTACAAATTGAGACACCGAGAAAATGGCTGTTGGTTTAACTTGAGGAATGAAATGACAGACACAGTGACAGGGAGCGTAACGCTGTTGCGCAGCAGGAGGATCATTTTTGCTGTTTTCATTTGATATCCAGATGGATGTTTGGGAGCCTGGAAGCTACAATTCCTTTCAGCCGCTGACAGAATGGGAGCTTTGAGGGCAAATTATATCATGTTGTGCTGTCTGAAACATGACTGTTGTACTGTCGCCTGTTGTAATTCATCTGGCATTCCAAATGTGAATCGTTTCTATGCTGCCCTCAGGTCAAACAGCCAGTGTGAATATCAAATGATCATTTCGTGTAAGGTCCCTCTCGTCTGAAGAACAGACTCAAGCATTCATAATCTATGCCACTTAATGAATATTGCACATTGCATGCAACTTCCCGACCTACAGTATGAAATGGGAGCTGTGAATGGAACACACACGCAAACGCACACGCAAACACACGCACTCTTAAAGGTTTTGACCTCTGCTGCTGGAGATGGCTATGTTACTGCACGTAGTTGTCGAAACACACAAACTAGCTGTGCGTGAGGTTTAGTAGATTACAGTGGGGTCCCTCCTGGTGGTCAGTGGCTTAATATAACCTTATTTCACACTGAGCAGAGAGGTGGGACACAGGGGCCTCCTGCCCTCATAGCACACTAAAGACAATACACACATGCAAAATGGCGTCA
Organism: Chaetodon trifasciatus; assembly: GCA_037975065.1. Classification (NCBI taxonomy): domain Eukaryota; kingdom Metazoa; phylum Chordata; class Actinopteri; order Chaetodontiformes; family Chaetodontidae; genus Chaetodon; species Chaetodon trifasciatus. The sequence goes on from JBBMOE010000011.1 coordinate 4,806,003, forward strand.
TCTCTGCATCCATCCATCGAGATAAATGCAAGTCTGTTGGATTATTCTTTTAAGTGCAACAAATTAGACGTACTGATATAAGGTTATGATACCGTATAAATACTATAGATATACACATTTTGTATTGTAACTTGTGTATATTCATATATAGAGGGATTCTCTATAAGGAGGCAGCAGGAGGGGAGCAGCAATAACGTGGTAATGTTGCTGATCCTTGCAAACTTTGAAAACACATGTTCACATCCTTTACATCCCCTAGTTTGTCATGCAGTATAAATAGACATCACCTCAAACTAATTTACAGAAAAGAAATTTGTCCCAAAGCTCACAGACAGAAATAATGACAGGATTGCCACCCTTTTACTCTTGCCTCAGCTCATCACACGACCAGACAAACAATTTCCCCCCAAAATCTGGGGGTTGTAAACAATTCCTACAAAGGGTGTGAATACTGAGATTTGTTTCTGTATATGTGCAATGTTGCAGAGAATGAAGATTTTGAGGAGAGGAAAAGGTAAACCTAGTTATGAGTGTTGATCCTCAGCTTGAAAGACACTCTTCCAGCAAACTTGTCCCTTTCACTTCCGATGGGAATGTTGTTGGCGTTGATCTTGCACTCGATGTTGACATCTTGATTGGCAGTAACGTTAAGGAACTTGACGGCAACCAAAGGCTGAGAGTAGTTCACCTGCAAAAACAGATCCAGGGACGTCTTAACACGGAGGCTAATGTATTCTGCCAGGTACATCTTGTATAAACTGTCTGGAGATGCATTACGCAAGCTGCTCGCTTATTAACAGCAGTGTTTACCAAATGAAGTCACAGTTGGATTTAGGAGACAGCCTTACCTGAGCTTTCTTGCCATAATAAGGGTAGTACATAAGGTTGAAAGTGCCATTTGGAGGGAAGTACACCAATTCTCCAATTTTGTCAGAATCTTCTCTCTGAGGGGGTGAAACAACTTCATCAGTTACAGACTGAAAAATCCCTTCATATGTGTAGTAGGAGAGGAGGAGGAGGGCATCATTAATCTCCTTCTTTTCTCTAAATCTAATTTCCCAACATGCCTACACTCTACCTCAGGAACTATTTAAGGAATAATACCTCACCTTGATGCACACGCAGTAAATTAACACATAACTACAGTCTACGCAATGATTACATATGTTTAGGCACAATCTTAAGTCTAAAAACACAGATTCTGCTCTGTTCTTACCCATTCATTTTTGCCAACTTTGTATCTCTGAGAGTGGGCAAAATAATGGAACACAGTGGGAAAAAAGACAAAGAGGAGGCCAGCAACAAAAACAGGTGGTGTGAGTGACAAAGTGACACGTAATCGAGATCTGACAGTTGAAACAATACAAACGCATACATTAAAGGGAAGGGAGATGAGTGATAGGTGGCATATTGCAGATTAGAGTGAGGCACAATGGCTATGAATGGGCTGAAATCCAAACTGTTATGCTGAGCCTTTCATTATGGAAGACAAAAAGGGATTACCTTTGCACCACAGGTGACATAGGGAGCCTGTCCATTCTTTCCTGGCAGCATCCCAATCACCTGGTGAGGCAGAAAAGACAAAACATCTCCAGTAGCATTCCCATGTCAGTCTTATTCAAAAACAGGAGTGAAAAAAAATTGGGTTTAAAATTGCTATAAAATATCCCAGAAATCAGTGATAAATCAGATAATCTTGACGCTGGCTTTTTTTTTTTTCTTTCTTTTTTTTTTTTTTTGCTGGGATAATCTTTTCCTCATTCCCAACCAGTTTCATTGTCTCAGTCACTCCACGTCTCCTAGCAACACCATCCCACCATCCCCTTCCCTCTTTCTCTTTCATACCCGATTCAGCTTGATGATGATGCACGGCTTGCCCTCCTGGTATCCATAGTAACGGTCACCGATTCCAGAGCAGTCCTCCAGAATGGTGCGGTTGAACTGACAGGAACGCTTCGGATTGTTCTTCACGTCGCCGCTGTCCTCCTGCAGGAAGTACTGGTCTGGGGTGCACTCGTCGTTTTTCTGGGCCTGTATGGTGTTGTTGTAGGCTGCAGGGGTGAGAGCGTTGGGGGTTTAGTTTGTTTGCAAGAGCTTATGACTCAACTAAAACCCTGGCGCAGGGCAATCTCCTACCCGCTGACTGTAAAGGAATTATCTCTTATTAGGTAAAAACAATTCATTCTCGATGGTTGGATAATCCGCAGCAGTAAGCTTTTTTAGTCACTGTACAAGAGAGCCAGACTTACGTGTCAGGAACCTGTCCAGGGCCTGAGCGTACATGTCCCAGCTCTCAGTGTTCTGGATGTTATAGACAATCTCATAGGTCTCATCTGCTTTGGGTCTAATCACCATGCCTGTGAGTGACAGAGAGACAGCAGTGAGTTCAAGACGCCGTGGCACAGAGCGTGACCAGCGTTCAGCAGCTTGTGTCATTAGTCACTGCACCTGGTGTGGAGAGCCTGTCCTGCCAGGTGGGTTTGTGGTCGTCCAGGGTCTGCAGCATGACGTACATGGTGAGTGCAAACAAGCCGGCCAGGAAGATGTAGAAAATTACATAGAAGAGAAGAATAAGACCTGCAGGCGAAGGAGAGAGAAGACAATCAAGTGTGTGTGTAACACAAATGAGAAAAGGAGTGTCGTCACAGACACATCAATTATACATCAAATTATTCAGTTTGATAGACCTTATGTACATTTTAAAGAGACATTTTGAAGGGAAATCATGAAAATGTAAAACATCAAGCATATATTTCTGATTTCATGTAACACTGTACACATGAAACTGAAAAAAAAAAATGCTAGAAATAAACAGGGCTCACAAATCCTGTGTTCACATTTGAAAGCATGATCAAGCTAAGCCTATGTGGCTAGTTGGTAGCCACTGACCTAAACAGCTAGGCTAGCTAGTGTCCCCGCTAAAAGCGTTTTTTTTTATCTTTTTTCTTCAAATTGCTAGCTAATTGCATGATTTTAGAAAAGCTGCTTTACACATAATATCATTTTAAACTATGACGCACTACTCATATTAACATATTTGGTTTACCGTCTATTCGTGTCTGTAGCTGAGAAACAAAGTCTTCAAATTCACTTTAATTCAATCAGTTCAGTTCAATTGCATTTTTAAACCCATACTAAAATGGCCGTTGCAGTAACTAGCTTGTACTTTCTCAGAACAAATGGCAATGTATTGAAATAAAAATTAATCACAAACATGCATGCTTGTTATGTCCACGTGCTCTTGCCAAAGAAGCAGTACAGGCAACACTCCCGCCCTGATGATCCCACTTGATCAAACAATGTGGATATTTAGAAAATGACAGTACTGAACATGAAGTTGTGGGGAGATTCTCAGCTCTACATCATATCTGATGATAGCATAATTTCGCCTGTGTTTACATGTTAACAGATGCATGAGCTTAGTGCAGACCCAGTCTCAACTTTTTATATCATCCATTAAGGAAAAAACTGAGACTTTCACCCTTTTTTTCCTTTGCAATGATTGCTGTATCCAGACTTCTACGGCGTTGAGCTGGTGGCTGTGCATTACAATAGAAGGCTTTTGATTTATGCATGAAGGCTACATTTGACTGACATCTGCACTCTTACCTAAGTACAGTCCATTTCATAATTACTGTGATGTGCAAGCATGCTTTTAAGTATGAATAATCTTACATCTGAATTGATAATGGAATCACTTTTGATAAAATGCTGTGGCTGTGTTGTGTCGGTGTGATCACTTTCTGACCGAACATGTTCACGGGAGGCCAGTTAATCCTCATTAAACTCATTCCATCTGCAACATCTGCCTCTTTGTCTCACTCACACATGAACAACCCTCCCTTAGACACTCAAAATACCATTAACTGCACGACATGGTCCAAAATATGGTTACTTTTATCAATTAATGGGCAAAACATACACCATATGCTTACATTTCTCACATTCTTGCACTCATTTGACTCCATCAGAACTGTGGTCTGTCTCCAAGCCTGAAATGGCCTTAATTCAACAGGACTGAATGGCCACTCTCTGGCCAATTTCATTAAAGAGTTGCCCTATCCACAGAGGGAGAGGGATGATGACAGAGGGGGATACAGGAGGAGGGAGAACCAGGACCCCTGGAGACTAGGCCACAGGGTCAGGAGATTACAGGCCATCATAGAGTAGCCCTACTTCATTAACAGTGTACGAACACCACAGTGATAATGTTACATTAGACAGAAAGCAGAGCTTCCACTAAAGATTGTTTTTCACCTTAATATATGTTTTCTTTCAGATAAATGAGAAATTTTGCTCAATAAATGGCAACAAAGTCATTGAAACCAAAATTGCTTATTCATTTTCTTGTTTTTAATTAATATTAACGCAAAAAAAACATTCCACTGTCACTGTTGCATTAGATTCAGTGCACAGATGTTCGATGAAAAGAGTGTCAGTCAACACACGTGGAATTATCAAATACCTTTGAAGCAGCTGTTTGCTCCCACCTCAGGCATTCCTGTCTACATCGAGAGCAGGAAAACAGAAATAGCATTTTCTCTGACACATCCCTCATTTTAATCAACACCTGAGGCCTGCACTGGGTAGCAACTGAGTGCCCTGACCCTGCGCCTCTGCTGGATGGCCCCCAGCATGGAGCTCTTCCACTCTGTTAGCAGTGCTGAGATCGCTGCATCTGCCTCCCCACACAGCCAGGCTTTTAACAAAATGTCAAGGGGAAGCTGCTCTATGGGGGGAGACTACAGAGGGGTCTCCTGAAGATTTAGAGCTTTACTCTGTGTGTGTGTGTGTGTGCGTGTTATGTGTTCTGCATGTGGAGTTCCTAGAGTTCCTTCCTTCCTATTGGAGGTGAAATGAATGAATGGTTGAGTGCGATGGCAGAGAGCATCCCGTCTGTCGCATGGAAAAGGTCCAAGCTGAGTCATTAAATATATACAGAGTCAGCTCTCTGGGCCCCGGACCAAGCCGGAGGCACTACAGCAAGAGAAGCATCAGAGATAAGATGCCACAAAACAAAGCGTTGAAGTGTTTTTTTCTGTCATCCAGAGGAGGTGACGTGTTAACCACAAATATGACACCACCCGGGGGAGACTGGCTGCGCACACGTGCACACAGGTTGGAGCGTGCAGGCAGGGTGGCTTCCCCCCCGGCAAAGAGGGTGTTAGGTATACAGCGTGCCCTCTCAGCTCGCGCCGATGATGGACAGTGAAGCATCTCTCTTTCACCCTTCGTTTTGTTTGTGGACGGCAGTTGAAAGAGAAGAACAAAAGGCCAGGGCGGGATGGTCCAGCATCCTGTTCTTTCTTCAGCCATAATGGCAGGAGGTGTCGCTTTTCTTTCAGAATTAATTAGGAGGACACGCTGCAAAATTGCTTTGTAAACTGGTGATCAAACAGATCTCTAAGCTAAAAATTAAATGTTCTAGAGGACAAAAAAAAATCAATATCTTAGAGCTGTGGTTCTTTTAATCAACCCATTAATTATCTTGTATATGATCTGCAATTTTACACCAAGACCAGCATCGTGGTTTTGTTTCCTGTTAGGCCCTTTGAGGCTCTTTTCTGATGTTTCAGTCAGAGCCTTTTGTTGTTTTTTGGAAGTGGGAGGTGCAGGACACTTAATTAGTCCTATTTTAAATAGAGGCAGTTACTGGACCTTGTTTGCCTGGTGTCAGCTGGTGGCAATGTAACATCAAAATTGCAGGACTGTTCTACTTTGTCAAGGCTATTTCCATATCATTACGGCTCTTTGCACAAAGCAGAACACACAGGGACGTGTTCTGTGTTTCATCCTCAAAGACGCCTTTGATCTAATGCTCTGAACATACATTATTCTGCATAATTAGAAGTGTGAACAACAAATTCGCTTTCTAAAGAGACTGGAAACCTGACTAGGGTGTTTTCTCAGTGCATGCTGAGATAAGTGGATATAGGAAATGGATGGCTGGACTGTAGATCAGTGTGTGCGTCATTAGGAGAATGAGAAAGTGCGAAGGTGAAATGCCAAGTTTAGCAGACCTACATGTAGTGACAAACTCCAGAAATAGCCTAATTAACAAGCCTTAGAGAGCACAGCTTAAAAAGGCCACCAGACCTTAAAGCACCTGGGACGCACTGAGCTGGATTAAGTCGTACACTGCGGGGGGATTCAGGCAAAGGGAGATACAGTCAATGATTCCCTACTCTGCACGAAAAGCACAATGTCCATTCATGAAACATAAAATCACCAAAATACCACTGCAAATAAAATCACTTTCAGCATTATTCCAACCACAAACACTGCTGCCACTGAGATCACATCCTGGAGAAAAGATCAAAAACAATCCAAGTTCCTGAAAGTGATTTACTTCTCTGCATCCTATGCGCTGAATTGATACCTTCTTTATCAGCCAATGAAGCCATTAGATTAGGATTAAATCCCTCACTGATTTACACTCACTGGGAGGGGCCGGGTTGGAGGTGATACAAATAGCATTTGGCCCTCGGCTTTACCCAGATTAAAACGCTCCAATGTCATTAGAACAGAGCCATATGCGCCCTATCATTTCATGAATCTTTGAAATAGTTGCAGGCTGGTTGTGTGGCAGAAGAGAGGACCGTATATGGCATTACTCCTTAAACAGAGGCTTGGATTGGATTTTCCTTCAAAATCTCAGGGGGGGGGGAAATGCCTGAAAATGAATGACATCATGTTGAACGCTCATTAGATTAAGCTGCAGGCATAAAACCCCATTTCTGCTTAACTTCGGTAGCCCCTCTCCCTGTGAGGAGTCTTCTATGCAGCAGAATTCATCCTCCAGCTCTCTAAAGCTCTCTGCACACACAGGAGCTGATGACATGCACCTTGCAACACAGTGGAACCTCTTTCAGAAATGCTGCAGTAATCTGGCTAATTCAGATGTAAAGTAAAACCATATGCCTCCACCTGTATGCAAAGCGCACTGCGGAGGGAAAGCAGTGCCATAAATTAATAAATAAATAATCATTAAAAAATAAATAAAGAGGCCGGAGGATTTTTTTTCCCGGCCGGCTTCCACAGGAGCGGTGCCGCATTCACATTTTAGCAGCACACCGTAGTGGACCTCTCATCTCATCACCTGAACACTGATGATCAGGTTAAAACTGATCATCATAGTTACACATGCTGGTTTCTGAAGGATGCTCCTGAAGCACCAAGTCGAACCTTCAGGAAAGCTTTAGGAGACTATGACAGAAACCTGTTACGGAGCCCAGGGACCGCGTTTGCTGCATTGCTGTAGCTGGACGGCTACTCACCCCAGCTGCTCGCCGTCCTGCCCAGAAATTCCCTCGTCCTCGGGTTCCATATAAACTCCTTCCACTCGCCTTTTTCTCCATCCTTGGCCATTTTGTCATACAAGTTCGGACCCCAAGCCTCTAATAAACGCGCCCTGATGCAATGCGCGCCCGGCTGGAACAATTAGCCAGACAGCAGAGAGAGAGAGAGAGAGAGAGAGAGAGAGAGAGAGAGAGAGAGAGAGAGACAGAGAGACCTACTGTACCACAGCGGCTATGGGAAGAAGAGAGGCAATTAAACAAGTCTACTCAGACGCACAAATGAATCAGAATTAAAGTTAAGACACTTGCTTATCTAATATCTGCAGAACGGCTGGTAAGAGGCAGCGACCCTCCACTCAGCACAGACCTAATAAGTGCCCTCCCCCCCAGCTCTTGTCTGCATGCCGCAGAGTTTTGATGAGTGGTGCAGAAATCTAGTGATACTGCGGTAAAGCGCTCCCTCCGCCTCCCTCACTGCTTCCCCCCTCCTCCCCACCAACCTCTTCCTCCGCCTCCTCCTCCTCCTCCTCCTCCTTCATCCCCCCAGCAGAGCTGCTCCCGCCTCCACCTCCAGGCTGGCCAATCACCTGCGCCACATCCTCCCTCCCGACGCGTGAGAGACGCCGCGCACGGCAAACCGCATGCTGGCTGAGGGCAGGCTTTAATTGGCTGTGAGGCCCGGATCGTCACGTCCCTGAAGAAAAACCCACATGTTATACGAATGAAAATCCCAAAGGACTCTGAAATATCTGTTTAAATTATCCTCATATTCATTGTGTAGTCATGTCGTAGATGTTATAGAGAGTTTCCTTTCTTCATGTTTTATCGTCACAATTAATGAGAAGTAGACTCTTCAGATAATAATGTACATAATTATCTATTTATAAAGTTTGACCTCAACATGTTAGACTGTAATGTGATTTTTCTAAAACTCATATTTCGGAAATTGTAAGGCAAATCTGTGCTTCATTAACCGCATTTGACATTATAGCACCGGTTGCATATTGAAGTTGCTACCTGTAGTTATTAAGTGAACTTTTGCCACAATAAAAACTATTCAAAATGCGACCAATAAAGGTTGGTGAAAGTCTGATGCATTATTGAGTCAGTATAGGCTACAATTGTTCGTTTGTGCCATAATGAAGCAGTGTCTGTAATATTAAGCATGCAGCAGCCACAGCAGCAGCAGAGTGCAGGTAGCGCCCTCACATGGACACTGAGCGTGCTGCAACAGCTGATGCAGAAGCGCAGTGGGAACATAATGTCCACTTCCCCAACATCTCCACTGTAAAATAAAAATAAAAAAAAAAGAAAGGAAAAAAGGCGAGGCATGAAAACATGCAACAGTCCTGTTTGTTGTGTAAATTTCATTATATAAAATTTATTTTTAATGACAATATCAATGCAAATATAGCACTACAGTGATTTCCAAGGTACACCGTATCTTACCATATCAATATAGTATGGCACTCATATAATGGCCACTGTTTTAGAAGACACACAAAACCAACAGCTTCTGTAAACTATGTTGGAAATGATACCTAGGGTTCCATATCAGTCTGTGAAAAGGAATTATAGTAAGGTGAGTACTTGGTATCTGAAATTAAATTGGGCACAATAATCAGTATCATTGGAACATTTTCAGTGTAAGGAATCTCTGCATGCATTGCACTTGCCCATTTCCTTCACCCTGATCTGTGTTTGTTTGAAAATGGACTCAGTAAGCTTGAAAAACCTCGACCCTCAAACACAAGCAGGTGGACCTAGAAACAAAAGGCCAAGCAGTGACTCTCAAACATTTAGATAGGTCTTCTTTTCACTGGGTGTACTGTACTGTACAGCTTGGTGCTAACTATCATAAAAACAACAACGACCAAGAGACATTCAAGTGCCTTAATACTATTACAGAAGGGCTCACTCTTCAAGGTACAAAACTTCATTTCACGTGGCTTTCAGAAATAAAACAAATATGTAACAATAACCACTATATTAATAATGTTCGTCATGGTAACACCGTGTAGTTGAATGAACAACACCAGTAGTTCAAGATAGCAGCAAAGTATTCAAAATGTCAAGACAACGAGCCATTGAAATCTGTACACAAATAAAAATGAATGTAGAAAATAAAGGCATAAATAAAACAATAACACAGCTTAAAGGGAGTCTTGCATAAATTTAAATAAACAACTGTTGGACTGTGCCTTTCTTTAGAGGGCTTACCGTTTATTAGTAGAACTATAAGTAATGCATGGACTGGCTGCAGCAGATAAAGTACTTAATTCTTTTAGAAAAAACAAGTGAACAAAGTTTATGTTTATACAGTATATGCTACATAATATGTATTGATTACAAGTATGAAAATGGAAATAATTGCTACATTTTCAATACAGTTGTACATATCTATTTACAGTACATTAGGGTTTAATTTCTCTGAAGCGTATACCATGTTTTGTGCAGATTGTTCCAGCATTCTGTTTGAGGTGATCAATACTCACAGTCTTATCAGTTGCACCATATTGTACAGTCTGTGTTGATGGGTGTCAGTGCTTGTTTTTCTGTGTGGTAGAACAATCACTAATGTGCAACTGTGGATAAGCATGAGTGATGAAGTTTTTGTACCACTGATCTGTATCTATATTTGGCTGGACTGCACAGTATGTGCCATCATTCTGTCACGCCACCTTTTCGAATGACACCCCAAGCGATATATTCATCTTTTTTTATACAACCACATGTTATCATAGTGAAGATCTGCTGTATGTAAAAGTCGGACATGATCATCTCTACACATATTCTTTTACAATACTGTATGTCTATCGTGACATGCAGAGAATGACACAGTAAATATGACTTATTCAAGTCTTAGATATGTATGTTAGGCTAGTTGACACAAGTTTTAATTATGTTGCTCCAGCATTGGGAGCATATTGCTATAAAATTGCAGAAACGTTGAGAAAGTAAATAGATTTACATTACAAATATGCAAACAGATACAGTAGGTAGCTTTTACTCCTCAGTGATGATTATTTGCATCCACAATGACAATCTATTGATACCAAGACATCTCATATGCAGTCACAATTTCAAGAAACACTTCAATAACTTACCAATGAGTCTTGCCTTTTCTCATCCACAGAGTGGCTTCTATGTGTGTTGGACAACTGTGCGTTGGAGAAAATACATGATTCCTTTATGTCTCAAGTAGTCAGGAAGAAATTTGGCAACACCAATCTCAGAAAACATCCCACCCATAATTGTTAAGTCGGTGTCTTCGTTTTGTAGCAATAGTACTGGCGTTTTGTGGCAAAAAATCATTGGCAATTAGAACACATCAAAAAGGACATAGTACAGAGCAAGTACAAATCACCCGGGTAAGAGATTAATTTAGTCTGATTGTAACACTTCTTTATCTTCACCTCTTATCAACCTTTTTTTTACCCCCACGCCCCCACCCCAAGACAAGGTCAAAGTCTCCAATTACCCTCTTTACTGTTCTCAGATCAGTTTATCACACAATAAGAGCAGATTTCTCTCTACTAAACCCATTTTTGCACCTGTCTTTTATTAATTGTCCAACCACGTCAAACTCCTCTGTGTGTTTAGTCTCTCTTCAGTGCTGTACTTGCTGGCCTGTCTTTCCACCTCAGATAGCCGTGTCCCATACGACGGCCTGTGGCCTCTGACAGGGTGGCGTGCCAGTCTTACGAGGCTCAGGTGTCCGTCTCCAGCTAGGGAGGATGGGCATGCTGTCCTGCTTGCACAGGCTTTTGTCAGGGCGCCTGTGGGCCTTGATCTCTTTGCACAGGCAGCGTTTACGCTCAATGACTTCCAGCAGCTTGCCATCTCTCTGGGTCTGCGTTGCGGATGGGGTGGTGCCCCCGCTGACAGGAGGCTGTCCCTGTGCCAGCTGGGCAAGTTGCTGGAACTGCAACTGCAGGTGGTGCTGTTGCTGAAGTTGCTGGAGCTGCTGCTTTAACTGTAGCTGCTGCTGGTGGAGCTGGAGCTGCTGCTGCTGCCGGGACACACTGGGGCTGCTGGGGCTGCAGGGCGCTTGAGGCTGGGCCAGACCATGCAGCTAAACACAATGGAAAGAGTCATTTCATTTATGTAGAATTTTTTTGATATTATACTGTCTCACTTTCTAAATAACCTGCATGATCACTGCAGTGCTGTCAGCAGTGGCAGCCAGTCACAGCACAGACTGAATGAAACTGCAGTTCCTCTGAGCTGCCACCAGGATGCGGCGCTGCTTCATCTATTACAAGTTGAGGGAGGGTCAACCAGCCGCATGAAGACAGTCTCTGCAGCACACTCAAACTGCGTCAGCACTTGCTATGCAGCCAGAATCTGGGCAAAATGTGCTGCGAGAAGACTGCAGCTCATCACTCCAAAACATAGTACAGCATGTTCTCTCATCCACCGCTCTCTCTCATTTCCTGATTACATATGAGCCTACGTCATATACCTTTGTGGCTGTTATTCTTTAGAGGCAGGCCAGAACCTTATTCTGCTCAGTGGGCATATCTAGCAGCTATAAATAGATCTGCTGGAGCACTGTCTCTAGCAGAAGGGGAAGTAATAATGAGAACAATATTAATGTGCACTCCCAAATCTACCATGAATGAAGTTAATAGAGTGTATAGTTATAAAGCTGGGTGTTACATTTTCACCTGATTCAGGGCTTCTCGTGCTGGTAGGCTGCTCTGTCTCTGGACATCTCCTCCACCCACCTGTCTCACTCCGGCAGCAGAGGAGGAGCGGCCCAGCCGCCCCACTTCTGGAAGGAAACAAACATTACACCGTGTGCCTGCTAATGAGAACACAGGAATATAACTTTTCATTTTAACACGCAGAGCTGTGACTACCTAACTAGGCTCATGTGAGCTGAGACAGAGCTTTTGTACATTGTGTGCTCATTATATTTTAAGCTCCTTGACAATTATCAAGTAAGTTTATACATACAAAAAATGGATATTGGAACATAACATTTTTAGTCATACTGTTAGGGTATGCCTACACAGACATTTGTTGCTTATCACTGTTTCGTCCTGTCAATGCTCGTCTGTCAGCTGGATATCTAACATTATCTTCTAAACAGATTTTCATAAAATTTAATGAACAGGAACACATAATTTAATTTTGGGAGCAATCCCAATCTGTAAATTTTGCTATTCAACGATTATTGTTTATCTAAATTTAATCACAATATGATCTTGATTCGATTTTCTACAGAAATATTTGCACATTCAAAAACTAACACTGAAGTGACAGAAGTGATGTAACTGAGTGAAACTGAAATCTAACTGTTCAGCATCGGTGGGCTACGTTCCCCCTGCCTGCTTTATACTTTCATGTAATATCACTTTACTTTGTTTACAGCAGTATAAACTGCGCCCTGTCTGTAAATGTGCTTTGCAAAAGAAATTCAATTATAAAATGTTAAACAACCAGGTTTGAGACAATGCGCATTGTAAACACCATGAAATGGGACCAGGGCTCATGAATGTATGCGTGCAGGGATGTGTGCCTTCTGTTACTGGCTGTGCTTCAAGGAGAGTATTCTCAAGGTAAGCAGTGTCTCTGTTTCTGGGGAAAGGCCTTGAGTGCCAATGCAAAGAGACTGACAAAGAGACAACAAGCATCAAGGCTAATTTCAGTACAAGAGGATGTGATGGAGGGCAGGAGGTAGTCTCTGCTGGTATGATTCTCCACTGGAACAAAATAGTAACTTTAAGGGGAGAATATCCATCCTTTCCTAAATTCTGGGCTTTTAAAGTTGCATTTGATGTCAAACAAAGGCAAAAAACAAAAAAGCTGTCCATGTTTAAGACATGACACCAGAGCCAGCAGAGGAATCCCCATGTAAATCCAATGCTGTAGTTCTTTTCTAAATAGGATGTTGTTGTTAGAGAGTATGACTAAAAGATTATGAACACTAAGCATTTGCCTACCTCCGTTGCGACAGGCAGGGAAAGTCTGGCAAGGAAGAGGCAGACCAACTCTGGGCAGGGCTCTGAAACCTGGGCTGCTATCCACACCGGCCAAGGACTCACTGTGACCCAGAGCCCTGCTGGTGGCACCGCTGAAGTGGACTGGGATGCCTGAGTGGCCTCCTCGTGACCCCATGCCGGGGTCCTCCTTATCCATCCTTAACAAGGCATCAGCACTGCCATTCCACGCACGCCCTTCGTCTTCTGAGACCAAAGAAGGAACAGAATGAGTATTTCAAAGAGTGCTCGAGTTTAAATACCTTTAAAAGCCTGATTTTTTTTAACACAGCATCTGCAAATTCAAATTGACCTCTGACTTACTCTCTGTCTCTCTGCTCCCATGGCTGAAGGACAATTTCCTCTGCATAGGCCAGTAAGATCCCTCATCTGCAGCTAAGCTGGCACTGCTGTCCCAGGGCATGAAGCCAACTTTGGTCTGAAGGGACACAGACCCTCCGTTACTCTTGGATGCCCCCTCACCTACACCAGTGAGACTTGAGGGCTGCTGCAGAGACGGCGTCTGAGAGCTTCCCCTTAAGCTCTCATAAGCCGGCGGTCTCCGGAAACCACCAGAGGGGTAGGTCCACAGCAAGGGGCTGTCTGAGGAGGGGGGCTTGTATGCTGGCAGGCCGTGAGGAGTGTGAGAGCGAAGATGGGGCCGAGAATGAGGGCGCTGGGATGAGGATAATGGCGTAGGGGTTGAGCTGGTGCTGCTTTGACATGTTTGGCTGCTAGTGGAGTGACCGTGATCCATCTGTAAGGAGTACGGCCCTCCATCCCGATCCCGATCCCGATCCCGATCCCTTTCTCTGTCCCTTTCTCTGTCTCTGTCCCTGTGCTTATCCCTGTGTCTGTCGCTGTCCCTGTCTCTATCACTGTCCTTGTCTTTCTCCCTGTCTCTCCTACTATCCTTATCCTTCTCTCTATCCCGGTCCCTGTCCCTATCCTTGTCCTTATCCTTGTCTCTGTCCCTGTCCTTATCCCTCTCTCCTTTATCAGACTTCAAGAGGAAGCTAACAGACTTGCCTTCCCTGCCCGTACTTGAGGTCTGGGTCTGGACTGTGGAGGTCTGAGAACAGCTCTTGTTTGGAGCAGGGGAGTCTCCTCTTTCTGGCTTACGATAGTGGTGGTAGTGCGAGGGGCGATGGTGAGGGTGGTGGTGGTGATGGGAGAAAGGGGAGGTTGATTTGGAGGATGGAGGCAGAGGTGTGGAGTGGCTCCTGGCTCTCAGTCCAGGTGCTGGGCCTAACTGAGAGTCTCTGCTGTGTTTGTCCTGCTGGGCTACACTTCCTCCTGATGACTCCTTGGAGCCTGACAGGGATACAGGAACATTAGAGGAGGATGAGGAGGAGGTGCTGGCTTGAGTTGTCACGCTGGATGTTTGAGCTCCCATTTTGGTCGAGGCAGACACCTTGTTTTGCACCCCGACCCCGCTGGAGGCTGCTGCTGGCTGAGGGAAGGCAAGCAGTGGGGGCCGGTGCTGCAGAAGATTGGGGAAAGGGGCTGGGATCTTGGTGTTGGACTCAGGCTCAGATTTACTCCCTTGCAGCAGGTAGGGAGTGGGAGCTCGTGGAGTATGTGGACTGGCAGACAGGACCTGGGGGACAGGGGTGGAGGATGCGGACGAAGGCAGAGGAGACGAATGAGAGATGGACACGGTAGCTTTGGGTTTGGAATAGGAAGGAGAGGAAGAGGAGGGGCGTGGCAGAGAGGAGGAGCTGCTGGAGGAGGAAGGGGTGGCATGAAAGTGTTTAGAGTTTCTCAGTTTCTCGTGTTTTGGAGGGAGGTGTCTCTGGGACTCTCTGTCCTCTTGCAGCGGGTATTTCATCTCCTCATAGATGGCCTCGCTCTGGTCTGAGTCAGAGTCAGGCGTGGTGGCCACAGGGGTCACAGGGTGGGGGGTGGCTGTCTGACTGTCTCTGGTGAACACTTGGCCCACCATCTCTATATATACGGGCTCATCCTCCCCGTCTCCTGTCTGAATCTGAGAGTCTGCTGCCTGGAAAGGCAAGGATGTAGCAGAAGGAGGCACGCGTGGAGGAAGAGGGTCAAAGGAAAGCTGGGTGCTGGGACTTCTCTTGGGCTTTAATGGAGGCACCTTCTTTGCTCCAATCTCTCCAGAGTCAGACTTCTTCATGGCTGTTGGAGAGAAAAAAATGCACGTCAAGAAAAAAGATCATTCTTACCTGCAGAAAAATACACCTGAAAACACATTTCTTACCATTTTTCTTCTCTGAGTGTTTGGACTGCGAGTGAGTGGACGGAGGAGGCGGTGTCTCTGGAAGTCCTCGGCTGTCAGCGGATGAGGAGCTGAGGCGGGTGCTGGGGTGACGTTTGGGTTTGGCCGGGGGGCAGCGGCTGCCATGTTGGGATTGGGTGTCGGAGTAATCTCCATTCTCCAGACTCGTATCCCCGGCACCGACGGCGTGGCAGGACTGCGAGCGTGGCGCCATGGCGGAGGCACAAGAGTGAGGGGACAGGTCCTGGGAGGCCGGCATGGTCATGAAACCCATCCGGAAGTGCCGACGGAATGAAGCCAAGTCTCTGACTTTGCCAACAGTGGCTGAGGGGTCGTTTTGGGTTGAGCTGCAGTTTAGGAATGGGGTTGGGAAGGTGTAGATAGGAGAAAAATGTTGAAGCATAAAGGAATCATAGTTAAGTGCAAAACATTCATGTACTATCCTTTATATTGACCTCCCTCTTTCCTCACTCTCTCTTTGGTCTTCAAACATCGCTTTTGCAATAAAGAAATGCCTGCAGGGCTTTCACTGCAAAAAGGAAAGCCCCGGAGGCTCCTCCATCTTTCGCATTCACATATCTTTCCATCTGATTTCCTCCACCTCAAACACATTCAATTAGGAAATCAATTCCCCTGTCAAAAACACTCGGCGTGTACACTGTGCTGCTGGAATTCTCCGATTCTTTATATCCTCAACCCACATCTGTAGTCTGCTCTCGTGATCGCCAGAAGCCTTTAATCTGTTGCCATGGGAACAAGTTTTGATTTTCATGCATTTGATAGTTTTTTTCTTTGAAATCATCAATGATATGAGCTCCCGCAACAATAAACAAAACTGACAAAGGGAATAATCTGACAAAACATTGCAGTGTTTCACCAAACTGAACAGCAGCTGGGATTGCATTCTTTTGGCTGACTGTGATATATTTGCTGGGCATGTAAAGAGAACTATATACCTTTTTATTCCATTAATAGTACTGGAGTTAGATGCTTATTATTATCTGTCATTATAGTACTGGGCACAAACATGCAGTTTACAAAAAGCAAAATAACTTATTTCATAACTTAATTTTGAAAGGTATTACCCCAGGCCCTTAAATTAGGTAAAATTATTCTAAATTAACAAGAAAACCAGAATAAAATCAAATGTGCTGAGCATCACAGTTCAGGCATCATTGTCAGGGGTGCAATATGTTGGAGTAAAGGGTTGATGCCCCGCTGAGTTCACCGAAGGCTTACAAAATGGCTTCTGATAACCCACTTCTCTGCTTTAGAGATATGTGCTGCAATGGTGTGGTGTCCTCTCCAGGGGTGTTGTGCTGTTTCACCCCACAGCAACATAAGACAAGTCCCTGGCCTTTAAGCTGACTCCGATCGAACAAGGTTGACTTACTTTTCCGCGTGCAACTGACTTTTCATTAACAAGGCTACTGTGAAGTTACCCTCCTTACAGAAAAAGTCAGAGGGAGAAAAAAGCGTTCACGTCTGCGGTGGAAATAGCATCAAAATGAGTAAAAGGATGTTAGAATTTACTGCAGCAATGCAGGAAGAAGCCCCAGCTTCTTCAGGGCGATTCTTATTCCACGTTTGTGTTGATCATATCTCAGCCACAGGGAGCACATCTGGCTATCCACATCTGTGTCTACACGTTTGAGGCTGCAAGAGATTATCTTCCTGCGTGTGTAATTAAATCGCTCAAATGCACGATTATTCGGTGTGTAAGAGATTCATCATAATGTATAATGGTGACATATGACAACGGGTCACGCAGCGCTCTCTTAGATCATTTGCAGTCCCTATGAGGCAGTGAACCACAGAAGAAGACAACTGGAGCTTACAATTTGCAGTCAGCATTGCAAGTGAGGAATCGTGGAGAGCACAGAGGCTCCTATTTTCCTCCTGTCAAATCACTGCATGTGAGGCGGTGTTCATGTGTGCCTGAATATGTGTTTTTATGTGTGCGGTATAGCAACAGAGTGCGTTTGCATCTGTACGAGAATGTTTCTGCCCTTGAATGGCTTTGGAGATACACTCGTGAGTCCTCACAATCGACATAGTTACTACATGGCCAAATTTAGCCCAGAACAGAGGCTGAGCAGCTCCTTCTGGTCGCCTGAAGTGCTCTGTTTGTTGTTTTCTCACTTCTTAGGGCAGAAGAAGCTCTCAGCATCTTCAAACCGAGACCGAAGACAAGCCGTTCAAAAAAAGATCTGCACTCTCACCTTTTTATTCAAGTCTCATCCTTGTTACTTTACATTGGGTTCCTAATCCATCGTAACCAGCACTTAAAAGCGTAGTTGACATTTTAGGAAATACGCCTTCTTTCCAACAGTTGATGATAAAATTGATAGCACTTTCATGTCTCTCTGAAACTAGAGCCAGCAGCCGATGAGCTCAGCTTAGCAGTAAGACTGAAAAGAGGGGAACTGTTAGCCTGGCTCTGTCTGAAGGCAACAAAATCTGTCTACCAGCATCTCTAAAGCTTTTATCTGTGCAAAAACAGGAGGGAAAAAAATGGCAATTTATGGTTTTATGGGGGGACAAGTGACTCCCCAGAGTCATAATGACGACAATAGTAATAATAACAACAACAATAATGCACGCAGTTGAATGCAGAACTCCACCAGGTATATCTGGCTGAAACAGAGGAAGGTGAAATATCTGAGGTAATAGTTGGTGAAGCACCAAGTCCAACACCACTATAACTATGTCTTTTGTATAGTATACTTCAGTTTTCATCTATTGTATGCAAAGTTTTTAGTTCCAAAGTATTTAATTGCAAAGTGCAAACTTCTCAATTTAAACAATGTTACCTTAAAGATGACGATAACGATAACAAAAACAAGTTTTTATTCATCTTGTATCGCCTACCTTTAGTGGATCATAACATCTTGGGTATGGAATTAATCTGCAGATGCTATGGTTCAAGACAAGCCCAGTGTTTTGTATGGATGTCACCTTTTGAGCCATGACAAAAGCCAAAATGTGGCCTGGTAAAAACTTGTTTTTAAGCAGTAGCCGGAAACACCTTTTGCTATGTCATAATGCATATTGGAAAATGGCAAATGCAGCAGAGTGAAACAGAATAAACCAATGGTAAAATAAACAGGACTTTCAACTACTGCAAATCACTGCAACCACAAGAGGCCCTTAAGCATACAGTCAAACAGAAGGCTGATGGGTTCAGCAGTATGCAAGATTAGCTGGAGATAGATACACACACACACACACACACACGCACACGCACACGCACACGCACACGCACACACACACACACACAATAAAATTCATGACCTTCTATCTCTTTATCTTTAAACTCACATGACTTGCAGCAGATGAAGGTTACATATTCATCTGAATAAGCAGTGGAAAGAAGCAGGGAGAACTGCACATCATGGTCCCCGCCAGTCAAAACACACGAGCTCACCTGATGCTCTTCTTCAGCCTTCAGAACAACAACTTCGGTAGATTTATCATTAGACAGACTCCTGAATACCACCTCCTCCTCAGAGCACCAGATATTCCCAAAAGCTTTTAAGACTGTGGTGATAAAGCTTTTGCTGAAAGAAATCCAGTTTAGATCATTCTGCCCCTAGCAGCTACCGTCCTATTTCTAATTTACCTTTTTGGGGCAAAGTTTAAGAGTGGGTTATGTTTAAACAGCTGAATGAGACCTGAGATCTGTAAGAACATCATCTTTGAGAACATCCAGTCTGGTCCGACGACAAATCAGAGCAGTGAAGTCGTCCACTGTGCAAAGTTTCAGACGGGTTAAGGTTGAGCTGCTGACATTGAGTGTGTCGCTGTCCTCATTCTGTTGGACCTCACTGACATATTTGACACAGTACACGACACTTTAATTGATTGCCTTAAGTTATGGGTTGGCTCTAGCATGGTTTTAAACTGATCTGGAAGAATCAGGACGGAAATGACATAAAAAGCGAACTCGCCTGGCGCTTTGACTCAAAGCAATAAAGCACAAGCTTTGCCTATTGATTCTTCTAACAGTATTATTGTCATTTTGTGTACCAGCATGTGACACACAGTTGTAGGTGCCCCTGAAGCGACTGACAGCCCAAATAAGTTTTCCTTTCATGATTGCATCTCCGCAACAACTAACCACACAGATAACAACTTCTCGAAGCTTCCACAACAGGACAACACTTGTCTTTGCCTGCCTGAAACTCTTAACTAAGTATTTTTTTTTATTTATGTAACAAAGGCTGTTTGTCTCTATTCATAACAAAACTGAATGAACTCAAATCATTCAGAAAAGGTGCTTCCAACCATGTGATCATGACATTATGGTTTGTATAACAAATAAGGCTCTTCTGCGGGAAACAAGGATGTGAATCTTTGACTGAATGTCAGTTTGTCTAAATGCACTGTAGTTTACAATCCAGTGATTCAGAGTATCAGACCGATGATTTGATATGATTGGATACATTTTAGCTTTGAGAAAATCGAAACAGTCCCAAGCTTTCATCAACATCTGTTTAACATTGTCCTATATTGTATCCACATGAATAACGGTCACGTTCAGACAGTGGTACCTAATCAGGCATCAATAAATTCATGTTTCCACACTGGACAAATTTTCAAAACGGAAGCCATGACTTTGGGCCTCAAGACAGGAAGGAGCTGCGTTGTCTCCTCGCATTAAAAACATTTCCAAAGCTGCATTGTTTTTCTTTATAAATATTAATACTAAACTCAGAGACACTGTTGTTTCCTACATTTAATCATTCAGTGCGTTTTATTACTTCACCTCCACCCTGTAAAGCCAACATGACCTCCTCTTAAACACAGAGCAGACTGCAAGTCATTGACCTAAACCTCCATGCTCAGCTTCGGACTCACTTACCTACACAGGACCAAGAGAGACTAATGATCATAAAACAATTTCTAAATTGAATTCCGACATTCTCAGGAAAAAATATTCTTTATAGTATAAATTTTTCATAACAACACCTCAAAGTAAGTGATGCAAGACTTGAAATGTAAATAAACGGTTGAATGCAAGCTGAAAAAATAATCCTCTTTTACTGTATTATATGATTCTGTTATATTTGTGTGTTCCACCATTTATTTACCTTTAATTAGCTACACTGTCAACTTAATTTACATCCAGAATTTGGTTTATATGCTACATCCCTCTGTATTTTTATTTGTCTTTCATTCCTCTTAGTCAAATTGGCTAATTGAATATTAATTACTGAACTGCTTTGACAGTCCAGTGTGTAGGATTTAGTAGTGGTGAGGTTGCAGGAGAACCTACTGCAGCCACATGAAAGCAGAACGCCGTTCAGGGCTACTGTAGAGACATGGTGGCACAACATGGTGGGCTCCGTAGAAGCTGCTCCCTCTCTAGATATTTAGCGCTCCTCAGGAAACAAAAATTGATTCTTATATAAACATACTTATGAATTATATTACAATGTTCCATTTCTGCCAATAGATCCCTCTAAGTCTTACACAGTGGACCTTTAAAGGGATTTGCAGGGTTTGTTTCGTCCTCCATATATCTTCATGCACACTGGAGGCATTAGACTATACCCACGGCAGCCCATTCACACTGGCCTCATAATTCTGTGCAAGAATTAATAAAACCTCAGCTGGCAGCAAGGTTTTCTTCCACCAGTCGCCACTACTGGGAATAGTCTGTCTGCCTGTATTGGCGCCATTAGAAACAGTCTCTATTTTTAAAACTCATATTGAAACTCACCTATTTACCGTTCTGTATCTCCAAAGCCGTCTGTGCTTTATAAATGTGATTTCTCTCCTGAGGGCCTCGAGATCTCAAACTGTCTGCCGGTGCCCTTCATACCACTTCCTTTGTCCCTCCACCCTCCCTCACACCCACCAGCTCTGCAGTCGATGCCGGTCCTGCCTCGAGTCCATTTGGTTTCCATCCCATGGTCCCTGTGCGGTTTCATCCCTGACCCTGCCCTGTTCCTAATCATCACTGGTCATGTCCTGCTTCTCACCTCTGCTGCTCTGACTCTGCTTTCATCGCTCATCATGTCCTGCTGTCCCACTTGCTGCCCTACACCTCCGCTGGCTTGATGCTGGCATGACGTTGATCTCTGCTGCCAACACGAGGGCCTCCAATTACTGCTGTGAGTCAGAGCGTGGTGGACGGCGCTTCTAAACAAACTGAACTGTTGACTTTGATGTTCTCCCTCTCCTCTACCACACAAACAGCCTCGTACACAGCGTGCAATCTGGATTATGGGTGACTCACATTTGAACATCTCTCCTCTGTTGCCGAAACACACAGTCAGAAACAGGAGATCGCTCACTGATGGGCATGCACACACTTTTCAAGACAACACTGTCACCAAACTGCGATGATGTTGTGTTCTTGACCTGTTTTAAAGAGTGCTTGAGTTAATTCTATCATAATCTAATTTGGTTGTTTTGATGCTCGAGTGTCTTTCAGCGGCTCTTTGTAAAATGTAGTTTAAATAAATTAGATTTCATTTTACCCTAAAATCCCATAAAAATGTTTATCTCACATTTAATTACATTATCATCATTATTATTAATAATAATATTGACCAGCACTTGGTCTGCATTGTGATTTATTATGATTACTTTTCCCTTCTGTTGGAAGACGTCCAAACACAGAAGCTGGACCTGATACATCAGCAGCTAACTGTGCTGTAATGGTGGAGAAATTGGAGCCCTGAACACACACTGCACCCTGTTTAACAACAACTCTTCAATCCAACTGAAAGAGTGCTGGCAAGGCGTGGTGGAAGGACTCTTTACTTCAGTACAGAGTCCTTCCAATACAACAAGCTCCATTGCTAGTAAAACTCTTAGGTTAAAAATCCTACTTAAGTAAAAGAACAGAGACAGTACAAGCAGACTGTACTTTCAAGTCTTCAGGTCAGGCCTCTCCAGAGGGTTACAGTATACGTCTGAAGGGTTGTGATTTGATTAATGGGGTAAGAAATTGTATATATTTTTTCTTTTCTCTCATCTTTTCTTTTGGGTTATTTAATTTAAACCAACTGAGAAGTTTAGTGGTGAGTCGTTTATTTGGTGGAACTGCTTACAACTCTGAAACACCACAAAGAGACATTTTTTGTATGGTGCCACAAGCCAAAAAGATTGGAAACCACTGGATAAATCCTCAATATTGACTTGTACTCTGTAAGCTTTTTCTAATGTGAAATCTTAATTTGAAAAGTAACTGTAGCTGTCAGATAAATGTAGTGCAGCAAACAGGACAATATTTCCCTCTGAGCTGTAGTGGAGTAGAAGTAAAAAGTGGCATGAATTGGAAATACTTAAGTAAGTACAAGTATATCAAAAAATATATTTAAGAATAAATGTGAGCTTCAAGGCCTGCACTTCATATTATTACTACATATTCCATAAAGACTCATTACAGGGAATGTTTTCTAATCCTTTCCTGTTTGTGTGTGTGATAAATACTTTACCAAGTTCATTTTTGAATTCTTTTTGGTTTATAGGAAAACTGGATTATGTTAAAGACATGATTGGCCCACAGTCACATGGTACGCTGCTGTGAATGAAAACAAATGTCCCGACTAAAGCTTAAAGGCTTGAACCTCTGATGAAAGGATGTCATGTACAGACACAATAATCACACATGCATGGAGATACACGAGGCAACAACTCTATTTAATTTTCTTCTCATCGGTTTTGGCCTCCATTTGCCCTCTGACACTTTGTCTGACATTACAGTAGTTTATCTCATCTACAGACCATATTAACTTCATTATGAAGCTCCACTATGCAAATTCGTCCAAGACTTTTCAGGCGAACCCCTCCAACTTCATGAACTGTGCTTGGAATTAAGATTTAGAAATTAAACTCATTCACGCCGCCTAAGAGGTTTATATCCCCATTGAACTGAACCCTAATGTAATCCCATATATGCAGAGCTCCTGTGAGCCAATCCTCTCACCTCTTTTTACTTCCCTCTTGGTCCCTCTGCCTCCAGTCCAAACGGCTCTTACGATACAGCAGGTTCATGTCGCTGCGGGGTCGCTCCTCCTCGCAGCCTATCACAGCGCAGTGTAGCCGCTTGCTTCGCCTCTCTATGTCACGCAGGAAATGCTCGACTGCCACATCCTGGGCAGAGCCGGAGCTCATGGTATAGAAGAAGACTCTGGAGAAGGGGACGTTTGTGACAGGCAGCCTCCTCCAACTCACCTAAACAAGAAGAAACAAGGGCAATGTTTGAACTCATTAATCATTAAAAAACAGCTCCCCAGCCTACTTGCAGCTGACAAGATTAACAGTGATTACTTTGTGATGTGGTGACGCACGAGGAAACCAAAAAATCAAACCCAAATTACTGGCAGAACTTTAGGGGAGTCATTGCTTATCATGTTCACTGTGTCATAGCGAACAATCCTGCCTATTACTCCGACTGGCAGCCTTCAGAGCAGAGACACAGTGATGCATGATGATGGAGGTTGCAGTTTTGTTTACCACAACCTCTAGCGTATCACATGAAAACTATTTATATTTTCATTATCCAGTTATGAATATTTGAGTAAGCATGGTAACTCAGCTGCAGAGCGTCTCTGGCTGCAGGCCCTGGGATGGCCTAGCTAAGCCTGTCTGCTAGCCAGACAGTAATGTGGTTTGTCATATGTAGCGCATGCACAGCTTCCTACTCACGCTCACCCCATGAGAAGTCAGGCTTGTTGTGGGGCAGATATCTGAGGGCCCAACAGTGTTTTCACGCTGGAGAATGGGAGTGTGCAATGCAATTGGCTAAGAAAAGCGCAGCTGTCAGCTGATGCATGTTTGCAGCGTTTTTGAATCATAAATAGAAACAGAGATTGAACGTTTTTTATTGGTGGACAGTGGAGCACTATCATTGGTGCTTTTGGCATCAGTTTGTTTTGAGTTGAACAGCATTGTAGAAGCAGGATTTTACTATTGTATTTGGTTGAGTTTTAACTATTCTGTACAAGACTACAACTAACAACTTTTCATAATGGATTCATCTGCTGATTATTTTACCAATTAATAGGTTATTGCATTCTGAAAATAGTGGACATCGCAGATACTCAGAGCCTCAAGCGACACCTTCAAAAAGCTTTTGTCCACTCAACAGTCCAAACCTTAAAAGTATTAACAAGAAATTAAAATGATAAAAACAATTCTGTATACACTGTTTATAACCAAGCATATTTTATAAGCTCTTCATATGTTTTGTGTGTAAAAATATTAGTTTGTAAGTACAAGATTTCAATATAGTCAAGGAGAAACAGAAAGTTACCTCAGATTTGTACTGAAGTATAGCCCTGGAGTAAATACACATAATTACATTCCACCACTGGTTTGCAACATAGTTTGTTAGCATCTTTAATGGTGTGTATATATTGGCAGGTTTTCTGTGTCACAGAACTGAAAAAGGTGAAATATGCTAAAACTTATTATGCTGTCTACTTGATTCTATTTAAAATCACAATGTTACAATCAAACTGCACGTGAATCCAGTTTAATGAGCTCTAAATTATGCTTTTATTCTCCTTGACTAGGGAAGCAATCAGCATAAAAAGGGCATAAAAAATGCACAACATTTACACTTTCCAACAGTGGAGCTCTTCCAATTTTGTACACATTCAGGAGCGCTCAAACCACATTATGCACAATTGCACAACAGCTTTACTGTTAGAACAATACCTAAACCATATCCCACTATAAAAGACAAAAAAGCCACAGTGGGAGCATCAGGCACTGTCACCTGGATGAGGCGGCATGTTGAGCTGTGTAGCTGTGTGTGATTCTTTTGTCACGGCGCAGTGTGTCATCTAGTGTGTCAGCGTGGCTTCTGCTATTCTTGTATCCCACAGCCCTGACCACAACCTCGACCGCTGCTGCTGCCATGCTTGCTGACTCAATGTTAATTAGGTTAGGGAGCTGCGACTGTAGGTTGGGCTTTTGTTAACTGGAGCTTTGATTTGGGTTTCTAGGATCTGGCAGCTGAGCAGGCAGCCCTGCAATTGCCGCATTACATGCTGTGGGTTGGTGCACAATTAGCCAAGTAAAAGAACCAAGGGACCTTCGTGTTACATCTACTGGCAGGTTTGTTGAACGAAACTAGGCTACAAACACCATTTTCACCAGCAGACACAAAACATGCAGCACACTCATATAGGTTGACTGTGATCAATCCCTGGAGTCAGTTTAAATCCCAGATAAATTCAGAGCATTTACGCAGCAAAGTTGTTTCAGGAGCATCTGTAGGGTCAGGAGTCGCTTGAATTCCTCTCATTAGAACCTGGAGGCAGATGGAGCCATGATTCATGTGGCTGGATCTGCATGCAACGCTGCAGACTACTCACTCATGCACATAAGCAAACAGATCACACACACACTCAAATCCGCCACACATGCTAAACGCACACATACACACGGGGTGTGAAGCGGTAAATGCAAATGCTCAGCAGCTGATTTGTGTGTAAGCTATTGATGAAGGGAAATTTCAAGAGCAACAGAAAATTTGTAAATGCCAAAGATTTGGAGGATCATCTCTTGTAAGACAGAGCAAAGTTACGTGTGACATATTACGGATTCAAGGACCTTGCTTTCCTCTGTCTAAAATGGTCTTTCACTGCCACTTATTTCACACTTCTGGAACGCTTTGTGCTGCAGCCCGCTGCCATTCAGCCTCCACCTCAGCAAGTGGTCCTGTGGTGCTGCTGCTGCACCTCACTGCGAGTGAGGCAGTAACACTGCTGAGTGGAGGGACAAATCACAGCACTGGCCCGGGTCTTTACGTGGGGCAATATTTCTGCGTGACATATTCAAAACACACATTTAATTACTCTGGAATTTATTGTGTTTTGCAGACATCCACAAAAAAAACTGTGATTTGAAACAAGATATTGCTACAAATACCAACCTGCCTCCTTTTTTTTTTCTTTTTGATTACAGAAAATTCATATGATGTATTTGCCTTTGCAGAGCTGCTTGAATAGAAGCAATTAGA
This sequence comes from Chaetodon trifasciatus, assembly GCA_037975065.1. Taxonomy (NCBI): domain Eukaryota; kingdom Metazoa; phylum Chordata; class Actinopteri; order Chaetodontiformes; family Chaetodontidae; genus Chaetodon; species Chaetodon trifasciatus. The sequence continues at coordinate 4,832,517 of JBBMOE010000011.1, forward strand.
CGGAGAGGACAGATAGAACATCTTGTTCATTATACACATCGTCTTCTTTCTTCTGCACAGGCAGTCCTCAGACTAACATGCTCTCATACGTAACAGGATGTCCAGATTTACATCCCTTCAAGGCTGAATTAAACAGCAAGTAAGCACGATTTAACTTTGTAACGTAGCATGTGAGAGAGCGCAGGAATGAAACCAGTGGGATTTTGGATGTCCACAGATGTTCATAGGTTCTATATTTTTGAAAACACAAAATACTGTACATATGCCTGAGTTTATGCATTTCTGTGCCCGTCGCTGTACAGTATGACAACTTGAAACCGCAGCCACATGGTACCCCACAGTCACGGCACTCGACCGGACACAGAGATGCAGTTCAGCCACAGAAACAAACGGGGAGAGAGGACGAGAGGGGTGGCGAGGAGGCAGTGCAAGAGGACAGAGCGAAACGTTCAGGAGAAGAATGAGCAGCTTGAGATGCACACAGCCAGAGAGGAGGAGAGATCGAGGCAGCGGGAGAGAGACGGGAGGGGGCGCGGTGAAAAATGGGGGAAGCCAATAAATGGAGAGTCACTGAGGGATCAACTGGGCTGAAGATAAATATGATTAGGCAGGAAAACTGGAGACAGACTGATGGAAGGGAATGTCGAGGAAGGAATATGAGAGAGGAAGGAATAAGCAAATGGAGGCAAGTGCGAGGAGGACAGGATAGAAAAACAGTGAAAGGCAGCCAGACTACAAGAATGGGGGAGGGAGGTGAAATCAAGCCTCTCACACTAGTCGCTGTGTGTGGTCTCCTAGCAACACTGTCAGCCATGCATCTCTTCCTTAGCTACTGAATATGCACAAAGCAGGACGTCAGCCTCGTCATACGTGATGATCCCGGGGTTAAACTTCATTTGTACCTGATCCTGCAGTAACAACATATCTCATGTACCTTAAAGAAAGATAGCATCGGTTTCCAGCAGCAACCATAAAACCTTGCTGCTAACATTCAGGACGCACTGAGCTGCACACTGCACACAGGCTGCCGCTGAGCCAAAAGCAGTCTATCCAAGATAGGAAATCTGGCAAATGTACTCAAAGGAATAACGTGACATTTTGCTAATGAAGGTTCGAAAATGCTTTCCAGGTAGATGTGACTTCTTCTCTCAGCTGAATCCCTTCTCTCACTTCAGCTGCATGCCTCAATATGAGACGCCAAATATCAAGCACGAAAATCAGGCGTGGATGTTTGCAGTTTAGTAACATTTCATCACCTGTCAAAGCGAGTCAAAAAGAGGGCACTGAAGTGAAATAGATATTTACGTGAGCTTGGAGAGTATCTGCACCAGCTGATAATGAAAAAATAAAAAGATCTGCAAACAGTTTATATGAACGAGTCGCGTCTTTAAAGCAATATTTAGTAAAATGAGAATATGAAGCTACAGGCAGTACTGTTAGCTTGGCTTAGCTTAGCACAAACACTGAAAATGGGAGGAAACAGCTAGTCTGGCTCTGTCCAAAGCAACAAAATCCATATATATACCAGCACCTCTAAAACTCATGAATTAACATGTTATATCTCATTTGTGAAATCCACACAAAACCTTAAGTGGTGAGGCAGTGGTGGCTATTTCTTGGCCAGGTGCACAGTGACAGGAAGGCTTTGTTTTTTTGTGCTGATTAAGCAAATGAGATATAAAGTGTTAATTAGTGTTAATTAGGGAGCTTTAGAGGTGCTGGCAGGTGGATCTTCTTGCCTCCTATTTAGAGCCAGACGGGTTCCCCGTGTTATTTGTGCTACGCTAAGCTAACAGGCTCTACCTTCAAATTTAGTATACAGACAGTGAGTACTGTCAATCATCTCATCTGACCGAGCAAGGAGAAGGAGAATTAGCATATTTCTCAAAACGCTTCCTTCAAACACTTTATTTCTTTCCTAATTAAATGATTTAATGTTTTAATTTTGTGATTTAAACAATTCACAATTAAATAATGGAGAGCCTGCTGCGCTCTGACAAAGTGACAAAGACAAATTCACTCTCCAAAAGTGAACATTGTGCTGACATGCTTGCAAAATATTAATGGCCAGATGTCACACACTGTCTGTTCACAGACACTCAACTTGCAATGAGAGATACTCTCTGAAACATTTAGTTAGACAGATAATTCATGCTGAATCACAACATTAAAGGTATACTATGCAGAATCTTCTAAACAAACAAAAAAAAAATGTACAGACTCATACAAAAGTGGTCCCTCTCAATCATCACTTATGACCAACTAGAAGTGTGTGGCTGTGACCCTGCCCCCTGTATTATCTTCTCTTTTTGCTGTGGTCAGGACATTTCTGGGCTGCAACCTTTGGGGAGTGGGTGTGTAGACCCCTGCCAATAACAGTGTGCAAGTGAGATCGGGACTTTATTAAAAGGTAGCACCCATGTGCCAGACCATTAGCAGCAAGAAACATAGGGGAAGCTAACCACATCTGAACAACGGACCACTGGCACACTTATTCATCTTCATCACCAACGTAATATAGAGTTCGCCTGTTGTCAGTAGTGGTGTCATGATCCACACATCGACTTACATCTCTTAAAGGACACACAAGTTGCTGCTGTCAGTAGTAGAAAACACATTATAATCAATGACACGGTTCCTTGTTTCAATTTCCACTTTTCTGACCATATATTACATTGTCAACATACTATGATGTGTTTTGTCTGTTTTGGGGTCTAAAGAAGCACCTGCCCATGTGAACAGCTGTAAGAAGAATGATCATTTACCTCAACTTAGTAAAACATACCATTCCCACATGTGATTCCTCCCAAAGAGAAGGTAAACTGTTTAAAGGTATCTGCTGGTGCTGTCAGACACGCAGGACAGTGAAGTCCTCTAACAGCTACAGTGCATGTCTGCTTTCAGACTTAACAGATATATCTGCTTTCAAACCAAAATCTCTGAAAAGCTTGAACTCTGCCAGGCTGACCTGCAGGATAGAAACCCTTTAAAGCATTAGCTATGTGAGCTCTGTGGGTTTGTAGTCACTAGTTAAAACTAAACAACATAAGCCTCTGTAACACCTAACAGTAACCTGGATGGGGTAAAACCTGCCCCCCCACCACACCGTCGAGTGCCTGACAATCCAAGAAAGCAGGCAGATGCTACTGTTGGTTTGACCTGCCCTCTGTTTGTAACTGTTACTGTGGGAGTCCTCCCTTACCTCTTTGGTCCTGTTTTCTTCATTATCGCCTGCTCTAGTAAAAATTGTGGACATGCTGGATATCATGATTTGCCAGGCTCAAAGGCATCATGTGAATTATATATGGAGGGGGAAAAAAAACTGTGACTTTCTTTTTTTTTTGCACATTTAGTCCAATTTATATGTATTTGAAGTGTGTCTGTGGTAAGAGGAAAAGGAGATTATTCAAATAATTCCCTGACTGTGCATCGCTAAACCAGAAGCCACGACTTTCACCTTTGGGTTATATGGGGCTCTCGCTGCCAGAGCATGCCTCAACTTCTCTTCATGCACTGCTGTTGTGTGTTGAATGCTCTACAATATTGCATTGTGCAGTGAAATGCCTGTGGCTGATGAGAATGGACAGGAGGAGGAGGAGGAGGAGGAGGAGGAGGAGGAGGCTGATGTATCACTCCAGGCCAGGGATAGAAGGCACATGAGAGGCGGAGAGGAATTTTGTTGAATTTTCCTCTGTACCTCATTCTGATGTTTTGGATGTAACACAAATAATAACCTCAGTATTTTATAAGTATGGTCACATGGAATAAATCAAACCTTGAAGGCATGTTTTTTTTTTTTTTTTTTTTTTTTTTTTAACAAAATAACACAGTAAAAGGCAAAAGAAAAAAGAAAAAAATCAGAGGTCAAAAAACCCAAACACACTCACTTAAATATACATCCACAAGACACTTGGTGCTCTTTGGATTCTCCTCCTTAGCGTTGTACAAACTGAGTGACTGCTAAATTTTTCATGGACTGCAACCAAAAATAACCTACAAAAAAGCCCCCCCCATCCCCCCCTCACCCTGTGCTACCAGGACACAGCCTTGAACCACAACAAATGTGCAGAGATGCTCAATGTTTGTCTCAACCTCTCTATCTTTTCTGCCGACAAATGCACCTTTTATTGTCAGCATGTGCGTGCATAAGTAAACATCGGCACAATGAGTGGATCATGCGTGGTTTGAAATGTGAAGGACTGCAGTTACAGAGTGTAACCTGTGATCAAGTGAATGAAAGAAAAAAAATCAAAGAGCAGAACACTTATCATTAGCTTTCTGGTCAAAAAGAGACAGGTAGTGAACGACCTTCCAGTCTGTTTCCTACCTCGGCTTACCCTTCCCTTCATCATCTTCTGCTGAAATCTGCAGTGACCAAGGTGACCCACTGCACTTAGCATACATGAACACTTAGCAGGCTTCCAGATCCACAAGCCCTTATACAAGAGTGGACACATTTTCAGTCTGTGTTGTTTACGTTCTGTCGCACAGGGCTCAAAATATGGTGGAAATACGACAAGATATCACCGGCAAAAGAAGCACTCAGGGCAGACTTTGCCCTGAGAATGACACGTGGAGAGAAGCAAAGGGAAGAAGTGAAGCCATGTGCTGGGATGCTCAGGGTGTGTGAAGCCCCATCACTGGATGTATTGTGTTTTCATTTTCACATCATATACAAAGACTCTTCTTTATTTGCTCTTTGTATTTGGATGTTGAAAGTCAGACTGTGAGGTATAGTGCAGGGGAGGAAAGAGTGAGAATTGGGAAAAAAAGGCCTCCACGCTCACGCTCGTGCACGAGGGGAAGAGCTCCTCTCTGCAGCTGCACACGCTTCACTGAGCCAGCATCCCTCTCTAACCGAGATCTGACTTATTTTAGATGTGGATTACCCACCAATATTGTCTGCCTCCCTGTTAGTTTGCTCAGTTCAAAGCCTTTTTCTTTCTTAGATATTTATGAGAAAAACTGATCATAAAAAAAATCCAGACTGTCTGTCAGATATAAGTGCAGCTGCTGTGATGTACTATTAAGTAGGACTGCATGTTCAACACTAAATCTTTACACAGTGCATGATGTTCTTACCTCTTATGGAAGTGAGAAATGTCTCATCTGCTTTGACAAACCTCTGCACAGACTGTGGACAACACGCATGGTCTCTGCGAGCGGAGTCAAACCTGGCTGCACCAAAGCTGTGCCTGTTTTACGATCCAGAGCAGACAGATTTAACTACATGTGCTTACTGACTACTGATTCTGCAGTTTTGATTTATTTGATACACATGCAGAAAAAAAGCTAAAAACATCATAGCCTGCAGCGCAGTAGGTTGTCCCTGCCCCAACATGACAAACCTCATAAACTATTCAGCAACAATTAAGCAAAACCCACCAACTAGCCCCAAGCAAAACAGGAATCAGCTGAACATCACTGTAAACTAGACGTATGATTTGCCTCACAGCAGCTTGCAGTGGACTTGACTCACACCTTACCTTTTCAAATTGCCTGCAGAGGCTGAAGAATGAAAAGTGGACGGGGAGACTCGGGTAAACTCGATTCAAAATCAATTCACAAATTATGGAAAGAAAAATCTAACGGAAACACACACATACATGAAAACATCAGATTTGTCCTGTGTTGATAATAACATCATAAACCTGTTGCTGCACTCGCTGAGCTGCCTTTCTTCTGACTGAAAGATGGAGCGGCACCAGCGTTGGTGTGATTAGCGAAGCCAGGTAGGCCACAAGTGGTCTTCCAACATTTGAATCATCCTACTCCTTGTGTTCAAAATCCCGCGGTAAGCGAGTCACAGCGTAGGTTGCGTAGGATAAGCACACACATGCACACACACAGACACACACATGCCCACACACAGCTCACCCACTCATTCATCTCATTACAAACAAGTCATGTCCCTTATGGCTCGGCTATTTGCTCCCCACAGTGTTCAACAGCATGACAGTAACTCAGAAGAGGACATTTTGATAGTGTAAAAAAATGCACTTTGAGAACATAAAGAGTTTGCGTGACAAAGTGAATTTCTGGTAAAGCATCCACACTGCTGCCTCCAAAGGGTTTTTTTTTATCAGGCTCTTCTGAGAGTTGTTGAAAATCAGTAAGTTAGACATGTCTACGAGCATTTCAAGGGTCTGTACCACAAGCTGAAAGGCAAGAGAAGTGGTGAAACGTACAGGTTCATTGGCCTTACATGTGTGATTGGCAGGTTTTCCGCTCAGGGTTTCACTTGAGCAGTTCCTATTCGTGTTATTCCTGCTGTTCACTGCACTGACAGTTATGAAATGAAAAGCCACTAACTGGGACAAATGGCAGCTGATAGCAGATAATGCACTGCAGGGTGTCTGATTCAGGCAGTGTTTTCTTATATTGCACCCCTGCGGTGGGGTGGGACACGTGGCCAAAATAGCAGATGGAAAAATATCCCTGACTTTAACAAGATGATCATGAGCGGCAAGTGTGGAGCCTTGCTTTGGCCCAAGTGGCTCCCATCCAGAAACAGGAGAGTAAGGCTTGTACAGTCTCACCTCTGCAAAATCAGATGCAACCGTGTAATTGTTTTTGATGAACCAATGTCTCCGCATGTTTCTCTGAGACGGCTTAATTTGCCAGTAATTGTGCACAAAAATGGCAATTTTGAAATGTTTCAGGGAGATTTTCAACCTAATTTCACCAACATTGCAACTTGTTACAAGGCTAATAATACAACCCTGATCTCAAAAAAGTTGGGACGTTGTGTGAAACATAAATCCTAATCCTAATCCTTTTCAACCTATATTCAATTAAAAACAGTATAAGGACAATATATTTAATGTTTTTTCTCATCAGCTTCATTGATTTTTGTAAATATATGTTTTTTCTGTGTTTGATGTAACAACATGTCTCAAACAAGTTTGGACAGGAGCAGCTAAAGACTGGGAAAGTAGTGGAATGTTCCAAAAACACCTGTTTGGAACATTCCACAGGTAAACAGGTTGATTAATAGCAGGTGATAGTATCATGATTGGGTATGAAAGGGGCATCCTGGAAAGGCTCAGTCATTCACAAGCAAGGATGGAGCGAGGTTCACCACTTTGTGAACACATGAATGTATCAAGGATATTATTACATGATGTTTTACACAGTGTGCCTGCTTTTTTGGAATTAGGGTTGTAAAAAAAAATGCAATTAAAATAATTGCTAAACAGAAATTGGGTAGATGGGCCTCCAGACGATGCTTTAAAGGCTTTAAAATTGCCTTCTGATCTACATGAGCTGCATTAGTTTTGGCTCCCACATGAGTCTTGGTGCTTTTTAAGCCTCCAACGTCTTTGTATATCAGGTCAGTGAGTAAAATGTGCTCCTGTTTCTGCCACCTAGCCAAGCAGCTGAGATTCTTCTCAGTACAAATGAAGATTGCTCTGACATTTACAACACATACTTAAGTTATCCTGCATTCAGATTTGCATTTCTGAAGTCACTGTGTACACTCACCTATTTCGCACTCTGTCGCTGAACCCTGAGTTTCTGCTGGTTTGCAGTGACCTTTAGGTACGTCACAGACAATGAATTACCACTGTGAGATACTTCTACAACCATTATGCGCCACATCCGTCTCAGACCCGTGTGTTCAGATGACACGGTGACATGTTAAAACAACCGTGTTTGTGGAACATCAAATATTTCTCACTGTTTGTGACACACAGCTGGCAGAAAAATACCATGTTACTGCCTTCTAATGATTTTTCAAGGTCTTTTGAAGGTCTCTGGCATTACTGCTGCACATTAAGGAGAATAGGGTCATTAACACAATATTCTGGACCACATTGGTCCATCTATGCATGCCTAAACATGTATAACTCAAAATAAAGCTACAATGTGCTCCTCTGGTAATTCAAAATCTTAGAAATGATTGTCCTCACATAATGACGCTGAAATTACTTCCCTACAGGCTTCTTGAGAAAAGACAAAAACATAAACGGCACACAAACATATGTTAACATTTTTGCCTTCTGTCCCATATTGCATGTTCATCCATGTGGAACACACGGCATAGATACAGATAAATAGCGATTAACATGGCTTGAGACTGGGACCTCTGTGCCAACAAGAGAGGAGTAACTGTTGGCTCCTAACTTTATTTATTTTGCGTGGTACCATGCAAATGGCTTTGAAAGGTTTAATGAGAAGAAAACAGAAGGGAAATGAACAAAGATGAGTTGCCTCAAGGAAATCATTACCACACATCATTACTCTTGACTACACACTGCAATGAAGACTGGATGCTGTAAGATGCTTACAGTCCAGAAAGAAAGCATTTAAAGGGAGTATTTAATTTGAATTTCGGCTGGTTAATTTGGCCAGAAACATCCCAGACATCCTCCAGTCAGACAAGGGACACGCATGTATGACCTTTTGAAGTGTGGAGCACCCGACCAACCAACATCCAACAACGCTGCTGTAGAGGGAGCTCCCAAATAAAGCACCAAGAAGTCAGCGGTCATTTGTAGAGCATAGTAATCTGCTCGTCCCTCAGTGGCTGCAGTGGATATGAGTGCATTTAAATTTTGTCATGATTTTTCTTTTTCTTCAGGCTCTGCCCCCCGTGCATCACATAAAGAAAAGAAAGCTATCAGACAAAAAATGACAACCATTTCCACAGGAGAGCAGGCAATCTATATGCCTTTATGCTATCTATTTAGAGAGAGGGAATTCAGAGTGGGAGGCACAGCTGAAAAAGTCTAATGGGATTCAATGCCTCTCTTTACTGGACAGTCTACGAGTAAAGAGCCAGGAAAGATGGAAAAGAGAGGGATGACATCTACTAATGTCCAAGGCAGGATTTGTACCCAGGACATTGCTGGTAAATGGCGTGCCCTTTAATCAAGAAGCCACCAGAGAGAACCTTCACACCTTTCGACCTATTTATAACTCAACACTGTGACAGACTCAAGTGCATGAAGAAGTTGATTTGATCCGTAAGGAACGCAGAGATTAATGCTGAAGCTGGTGGGAACCGGGGATGTGATAGTGATTTGAAATTGAACAAACCAAATTGTGGATAACTGGATTCAGCAGCACATCATTCTGATTAATTCATGTTAACATACAAAGCAAACGCAATACAGAAAAGGCAGTTTAGGTAATTAAATCAACTTGACCCACATTAGGTAGCACTTTAAGATTAAAGGGGAGCTCTACCAAACAGTTGTGTGATGTCGTCTGTGGCCCTCTAAGGAGCTCTGACAAGTCTGAGAAAACAACCCTGATGATGTCATGCTGATGTCACCAATGCAAACTGGGGGCAAGAGTTTTACCAGGAAGGGAGTGTCAGGATTTATCTGCCTCTGCTTTGTCATTTTCACCTGTTTTCTGTAATGTGTCTCTTGCAAGTCTGCTAATATTGTGGAAGTGTAGATAAAAAAAAAAAATCTGAATTAGCCCTTTTCAACCTTTGAATGAAATATTCTCAGCTTATTGAAACCAAAACATAAATCAGCTTTATTAACTGCCTTTCTAAAAATTAGAAAAGCTATATGTTTTGTTTACAAGGAAATTTAATTACAAGATAAAATAAAGTGCCACCCCTCAAAGACGTCTGCCACTTCATCAATACATAACCCAGCCTGCTCTTTTCAAAGAGTCAAAGCACTTACCCAGCCTCCTTAATTATATACAATTTCAAGATATCGTCCAACCTCTACACACATGAAGAGCAATAATGCAAACTTTACGGTTCCCCATCACAGCACAGATCTAAACACACATACCATCATTAGTATGATGGGAGCTACACTGATACCAGCACAGAATTTTAAACCATGTTGTATTTTTTAAAAGAGGGCCCAAAGTGACATCTTCAAATGTCTTATGTTTTTTACCAAAAGTCCAAAAACATAAGTTATTTAGTTTACTCTTATACATGCCAAAGAAAAGCAGCAAATCGTCCCATTTGGGTAACTGGAACATGACAATATGCTGCATTTTTTTTACTATTTTTGCTTGAAAAATGATTGAAACTATTATGCGATTATCAAAATAGTTCCTGATTATTTTTCTGTCAATCAACAAATCGATTAAGCGACTAATCCCTTCAGCTCTTGTGGGACGTTCAATCACTTTTACTAGAGTGTTATTTACTCAGCATGAAAGTACAGCGGGGAAGTAAAGCAGAGTGATGGGAGGGGAAACTGTGGCAAGATTCAATCCAGAACCACAAGGGACAACTTTAACCGCCTCTAAGCTCATCTTTTCTACTCATAGTAAACAAAGCAAATTACTTTTCAGACCAAATGAACCTGAAATTTCTCCACTGTGATGATTACAGGCCGGATGTAAACCGAACATCCACAAGGCCAGAAGCAGAGTTTCTAAACAGTCGTCCTCCGTTATTTCTGATGCCGACTCTCTCTGACAGAGCTGAGAGAATCAAGATGGTGAAAGCACAGATGGAAGAAGCACATGCTCTCCCTTTAAAAAAAGAAATAAATAACAATGCACACTAAAGCCAGCTGAACGTGTCTACAGTGGTATTGATTTAGAAATACCTGCACGACTGGCCGGTAGTGGCCATTTCTATTACTTTTACCAACCTATTGACCTGCTGCAGCTCAAACTCTGAGGAAACAACCTGTTTGGGGGCTCCTGGAAATCCACAAAAAAAGCAAAAATCTATTACTGCTCATCCAGACAGGGGTATCCACTCGAGTAGAGCAATGGGTTTAAAATGTCAGCATCTGCCACGTCTGTCGCGCATCCATCAGTCCCTCTCCTCCATGGCCCTGTGTGGGCCTTCCCTCGCACTCTCAGTATATTTGCGTATTCAATCTTGCAAACTGAATTTCTCATCACTGCCGGTCAGAGCAACTGAATCATCCGCTTCCTGGAGAAAAGCTCAAATATGGTCAGAATCCTTTCTCCTTTATTGAAGACACTGGTCACTTTTTATTCTATCCGCCAATACATCACAACAGCAAGCTCTGGCCCATAAAATTAAGTCCTAACCAAATTCTGTGGTCGTTCTTTGTAGATTTTAAAAGCTCTACATTGTGGTTTAGCAGGATAAATCCTCAAGGACTAAAGGTTGCCAATCAAACGTATTCCATTTATTAGCACACTGCACTGCACAAACTGCCTCATTGAGCTGCTGTTTCCAAACTTAATCCCATTTCTGAACTAAATTTGGGATCACCAGGTGAGTGACGGCAGTTAGCGAAAGCTCATGTGAGCCCTGCTTTTCTTCTGCATTCAAGACACGCTGCACAGTATGTGTGGCTCACAGCCTGCACTCAATGACCCCAAAGTCGCAGCTGCTCTCACCCATCCCTGCTCTCCTCTATCTGTACAACACAAACCAAACAGCGCAAGAGAAAGTCACATATCAGATCCTGTCTATCTGGATCTGTTAGTCTAAGCAACAAGCCATGTATAGGAGGGCTTTTGTCATATTCAACGCCAAGGTCAATGGAGACAGGCTGGCAATTAGTTTCATGTTATATTTCACTTCAATTTCGGGCAGAGAGTGAAGAGCCATGCCAGTGAATCATCCCTACAGACAAATCATATTTTTTCTAGATTCAAACAAGAAAGCCTGGAATATTCAGTAGGATTTGTGATATCCGCTTACGTGCTCATGCTGTATTTGTTTTGTAACAGAGAGCAGGCTAACTGACATGAATGCCTCTGTCAAAATAAAATGTCCACTCAGTATTGATAGGACATCTCCTGCCAACTCAAACAGCCTTCCCTGATTCTTCCAGGTAATATTGGAGGAGACATTAAAGCCAGTCGGCTGAAGACACAGCTGGACCAAACGCTTTCATTTTAGCAGCCTGAATACTACTGTTTATTGAAATTTCTTAGAGCATGTGGTGGAGAGGTGAAGAAGAAAGCTCTCAGTGATGCTGCTTTTGAGTGGCTGTCACGCCCGGAGAAAAAACGATGGGGGGGGGGGGGGACAAGAAAAAAATACTGTTGACTAACCTTAATTTCACGTTGGATTCACAACTCCTCGACTCTCATAACAGATCTAAGGTGGGATACTGCGGCAGTTTATTGGGTATCATCTGGTGGGTTTTCCTTTAAAACACACACACACACACACACACACACACACACACACACACACACACACACACACATCTGATGAACTCGCTCCCCTCATCCAGACGCCTGCCTCTCCCGCACCTCAAAGACGCGCCAACACATCCTCACCTGGCTGCGCGCACACAGAGTAACTACCGCCCATTCAAAGACACACACACACACACACACACACACACACACACACACACACACACAGCATACAACCCCTTATCCGTAAACATGCAGATGTTTTCCATCATGGCCTTGCAGAACGAGGCTCCTAACACTGACGCTGCCGTGGTGTAGGTATCTGATGAGCGCCGTGCATGCTCCAGCATCACCAGTCAGCTGATGGAGGCTTGTTTTTGGGTGAAATATTTATAAGGTCTTGTCACGACTGAACTTAAACACGGGCTGTGGGCTCCGCTGCGAGGCGGTCCTGCCATATCTTTCCATCTCTTTTGTGTTTTGGGGCTAAAACCCAGGCCCGAAATTCACCGTCGCGGGCTGCGAGGCTTCAAGGTTGAATAATTTGGCTTGTGGACGCGCGGCGGCTCAACTGTCAACCTCGCATTTCTTGAAATTTACGCGTAAAATGCCATCAGGCCCGACGTCTCCTCCGCAATACAGCATCGTATTTTTCTGCTGCTAATTAGGCAGCCTGTGCGTTTTGACCATGACAGCTGGTTATATAGGCTAGATGATGTCAGCAACTGATGCAGTGATTTATGGAGCAAAACATAATATTAGGCTGATGAAGGTGCGAAACCTACCTTAGTAACTGGGTAGCCTATGGCTGGCGCAGAGGCAGACTATGCCGATATCCAGTTGCCCAGGCTCGTAAAAATCAGACAACAACAACACCACGCCGGTTGTTGATGACACAGCTGTCTTGGTAGACAGGAGGGAAGGAAAAAACCGCTCTCCCCAGATGTGTCAATTGACGTGGAAATGAAAAATCAGTTATTCAGACGCATATCACCGGGATGACGCCTTTTCTTGACGTGAAAGGTCTTCCATTTTTATAATAAACAGCGCACTGTACTACCGAGGCTCGGCGTAGCCTGGCCGGCGTGAGACCTGATTGAAAACCGTGATGCAATTCAATGCGACGTTACAAAATGTTCCTCTGCAAACGCTCAGGTAAAACGCCATCCTTGTGTGTTTAAAAAAAAGCCTCCTACGCGACCTCCACGGGAAAAAAAACCTGCTTTCGTTTGAGACATGAACGGGGGGGAGAAAAAAAAAAAACGTCAACAGAAAAATGCGCAGATATCGGCGCGCTGTGGTGGTTCACGCGCTGGGCATCCTCGCGGTGTGTTTGCATCCATATTAATATTCATAGAGTACTTCCTGACAGCAGAGCAGCGGTTGTTTTTAGCGGGGGGGGGGCATCCGACGTGGCTTTGAGTCGGAGGCTCCTGTCTTCTTGCTCTTATCGGCCCCGAAATGAAATTTCCCTCCACGACTCATATTTAGCATTAGATTCAGCAGCAGACTCATTATGCATCCGGATGGTTTCTGGATATAGTAGGGGGATTTTTTTTTCTTTCCAACTTTAATAAACTACATTTGTGCATCAAGAATAGCAGGATAGACACAAACAAAGCAAAACATGTCATATATGAGAATATTAAAGGGGGGTTATGGTGATGTAATAGGGGATAAAATACTATTAAGTATAAAATGCGCTCGAAATAAAGCCATGAGTAGCAGAGACATAAAGTAGGCTAAGCCGTCGGAGGAATACTGGTATGACATTTTGTCTGGACTGTGTCTGGATGACCAGTCATTCCAATTACAGCCAAAGGGAAGACATAAAATGGGATTTTACTGAAAAAAGGACACTGATGAGTCTATGTAAAGGGAAACAGTCTTATGATGTCTTTTTATTTCTATTGAGGGGTGCAGATAATTGTAACTACACATAAGCATGCAAATGCAAATGTGGTGTTTTGCAAATGTGTGTGTATGTGTGTGTGTGTGTGTGTGTGTGTGTGTGTGTGTGTGTGTGTGTGTGTGTGTTGGGGGGGGGGGGGGGGGGTGTCACATGACCAACTAGCCAACACATGGCCTGTGTGAGGCTGACACGCCCCCAGAAGTCTATGGGAGATTGTATGGGTGAGGGCTGCTGAGAGACAGACAGAGAGCCAAGCAGGAGAGCCTCAGGCCTGTCATCATGGAGGGTACTATCAGAGGAATCTTTGGACTGTCGCTGCCACAGGTACAGCTCAAAGTGTGACTGCTGCATCCAAAGTCCACATGTGAATATTTCTCCACAGACTGCTCAGAGGGATTTACAGCAGATCAGTGAATCCTCACACAGTATGTGGCACTGCAGAGGTGTCTGGAGCAACTGGATTCAAAAGCACAAACAGTGGTTGGACCCAAATATCCCACCTGGCGAGAGCAGCCACTCAGGGATGTGTAATACATAATCACTACTGGAAAGTCCATACCAGGATGTTTAGTGTCGCTGAACAATGGTTACTGTGATTATTTACTATTAAAGCTGTAGGGTATAAATAGCCATAGTCCAGTCTCTAACACTAGCCTAATTATCACAGTGTATTTTCCCAAAGGAACTGTCTCCATATTCTAAAACAAATCAGAATTTACTAAAGTCACAGCTGATGACACTTCATTTTCAAGTTGTTTTGTTAGTAAACAAATAGATCTCCCATGAGGCTTTGGCAGCACCTCTGCACACTAAGACTCACATGAGGTTAAATGTTGACGCACACACATCCATAGTCCAACCACACAGGTGCTTTCACTAGTTTCACAGCTCTCAGCAAAGCTCCACCCAAACTGAACCTGACTGGAGAGCTAACCAGACAAGGTAGATGAAAACACCTGTGCAGGTGTGCAGGGCCTTTAATAAAACAAAACCTTTTCACAGAAGACTCTCTGACTAGCACAAGACAAGCACAGGGCTAAATAAGTGAAAGTGTTGAGTTTCATGCAGCTTAACACAGAGAAAGCATATCAAACTGATCGAACTGTATCAGTGAGCAAGACAGACATTTCTGTTCAAGTATTTCTGGTGAGAAGGGAAAGTCTGACTCACACTTTGTCCTCATGAAAGTACAGCATGTATGGGATCAGCACAGCTAAAACAGCTTATGGGAAAAAAGTTTGTTTGTGAGAGATCATTGGGAGCTAAATAGGGAAGTCTACTTTTTGCATTTTACACTTCAGACATCCAACATTAGAGGAAAACAACAGGGCCGTGGCTATGATGTTGTTCCAGATCCCTTCAAGCTGAATAAAAGCAGCCGAACAGAGTGACACTTGTCCTTAATGGACACCAGAGTGATCAATAGCAAAAGAGACACACCACACATGATCCGATCATGACGTCATGGCATGTCCTCCAGAGGACGCTACACAGGTCCACCACACAAAGTAACTATAAAACTTTGTAATGTCTATCTCTGACTCTGCTTGCTTGTGTGTCAAAGTATTGGGGGAGTGGATTTGTTATCAGCAGCTCTACACGATCTGGTCAAAGTGCATCCTGCATTCTGCGCTTTACCTGAACTGGTGAATCGACATCCACTCAAATTTAGTCTGGAATAAACTCGAGTAAGGTAAAGTATTATGTTTTATGCTCAGCATTGGAACTGTTATGGGTTGTTTTTATGACTTTTAGCCAAAGGTGTAGCACAAGCTTGGTGCAAACTTGAAAATACTGCTGTCTCAGTTTGCCTGTCGGCTTGTTCATCAGACTGCTGCTGCATGCCTTGCAAGTTTTCAAGTCAATGACTTCCCGAAAGGAAGATTAAGATCACAAACTGAAAGGCAGATTACTGGTAGAACGTGACTTCTTTCATAGAAGACATCCACCCTAAATGCTGTCACCTCAGATAAAGGATAAAGCAACTTTAGCCATTTCTACAGGCTTAAGTATGTAACATATATACCTATGGAGTTCTAAGAATTATTGATTGCTAAAATTTAATGGTATGGCCTCCAGTTTGCAGGAATGACCACAGAAAAAACTCAGACGAAGGAGTTTATAGAGACATTAAGTGTTCTGCAATGGGCGCTAACCTTTCTCCTCGTAGGTAAGATCCCACGACACTCATCATTCATCTCAGCATCATGAACATGACACAAGAGTATATATAATGCTGATTTTTGCTGAAGCTACATTCACACACCTGTTTATTCTCAAGCTTTTCACTGTATCTGTAAATGCCCCTGTATGCACTGACATCTGGGCTAATTTAAGACTTCTCTTGTACCCACAACATATGGACTCTCGTATTGTGCAACACGGCTCAATACACATCCCTCTGCAGGAGTGGCTTGTATTATCTTGACGGTGTATCTTATGTTTACCTCACTGTGGCCGCTCCCCACTCTGTACTTCATATGGCTGGTGATGGACTGGCAAACCCCTGAAAGAGGTAAAGTGAATGACATCATTCAAGTATCCTTGACAACAGTAGAATCCTGTACATATACACTGTACGTCTAAACTACATGTATACTAATTATTAGCAGGTTCTGTAGTGTGTTCACACTGGAGGAGTGGCATAGGAGTTTATGTCAGTATGTCCAGTGAATGATGAATTGCATTGTGGGAGAATAGTGCCTGGCAGCACACTCAAGGTTTTATTAGTGTATATAATGACTGTTGTGACTCTATTTTGCCACCTTTCCAGTGCTTAGGATTAGATGTGTAATATGCAAAAACATTGTAGTGTAACAATGAGTATATAATGCATACTGTATACAGTTAGTGTGTAGTGTCTAATGTCTTCATCAGGGGGCAGGAGGATAATGTCCGTGAGGAGGTGGAGGGTATGGGAGCACCTCAGGGATTTTTTTCCAATGAAAGTAAGTTCAACTTTGTATCTTTCAACACCTGCATTGCATTTGGTGTTCTCTCCATCTGATTTCATAAAAATTTGGTTGGAACACATGGATGTGACTGTGATTTAATGTGATGTTTTTTCCTCCCAGTTCACATTTAAGTGTTTTAATTTTCAATGATATAGTCAAAGTGGGATTGGTTTTTTGGTTAACAGCAGAGATTAATCAACAAGTCCATCGCCTTGTGTCAATTTTCTTGCTCAGTTGGTGAAGACAGCCGAGCTGAATCCAAAAAAGAACTACATCTTGGGTTGTCACCCTCATGGTATCATGAGTGCTGGAGCTTTTACCTGCTTCAGCACAGAAAGCTGTGGCTTCGCTGAGTTGTTTCCTGGGATGCGGTCCACCCTGGCAATACTGGCAGGACTTTTCCGGATACCATTCTATAGGGATTACCTAATGAGTGCAGGTATTTACTTAAAACATCTATTGACATTAACCACATATAACACTTCATCCTTCCTGTTCACGCCTTTAAACAAAACCACTGCCTCAGTCAGTTGAACTGAATTGTCGTTGCCGTCTACTTTGTCTGATCAGGTCTTCTTCCAGTCAGTAAACCAAGCATTTCCCACATCCTCTCACAGAGTGGCAAGGGTAATGCAGTGGTGATTGTGATAGGGGGCGCTGCTGAGTCTTTGGCATCCTCTCCTGGAGAGAACACAGTGGTTGTCAGGCAGAGAAAGGGGTTTGTCAGGGTGGCCCTTGAGTTTGGGTGAGAATCCTCTTAAAAACACAAAGGAAATAACAGTTATCAGTGGGTTTCAATATGGCCAGCGGCCCACCACTGGACACACCGACATAACCTCTGATGATCTTCCACAGGGCTGATCTGGTGCCTGTTTACTCATTCGGGGAGAATGAGCTCTTTCGGCAGGTAATTTTCTCAGAAGGTGGTCTGGGTCGGAGATTACAGGACCTGTTCAAAAAGATTATGGGTTTCGCCCCGTGTCTATTTGTTGGTGAGCGCATGTTATTCATACCCTACAGGACTCCAATCACCACTGTTGGTGAGTATTCCATTATTCTGTGTACAAGCCTAACCTGCTGCACTAAGCCCATTTTATTCTAACACTCTGCATCTTCCAGTGGGAAGTCCAATCTCCGTGCCAAAGTGTGCCACACCTACTGAGGAGGAGGTGGACCACTATCACAGACTCTACATGGAGGGCCTGTCCAAGTTATTCCATGAACACAAGGTCAGCTGTGGACTCGCTGAAAGTCACAAGCTTCGGATCATTTAGACACCTCTCTTCCACATGAACTGTGCAGCTGTGTTTCTTTACTGCTTTTAATGGGGCTTCAACCCTGTTGGTTTTGTCATTCACACTGTAAGCTCTAACCATATTTGAATTTATTTAACCTGAATATGCGCCTTAAATAATTAAGCTGTGACATTATACACGAATGTTCGCAGAGCAGAGAAAACATGGTATACTGTATTTTCAACAATGACATCACATCAGGATTTGTATATTTCTAGAGATGTGATGAAAAGACAGCGTTTGAATTAAATTTGACTGCATTTGTCAAAATGTGTTTGCATGCTTACACTTTCATGAACTGTGCAAATGAGATCGCAACAGGAGTGAGAGTACGCTGTGGTCCCGGTGATTTACAGATATGATCAGGGCCAAATCACAATGACAGCATTTACATTTGACTTGTAATGGGAGTATTTGTACATGGTGTTAGTTATTTTTAATGAAATCAATATTAAGTATTTCCTGGACCACTGCAAGGCTTCTGCAGAGCTCTAGTCAGCAGATGTGACCAATGAAAAGGCCAGCAGACATGTACATGTAATTCAATGGTTTACCCAGCAGAGGGCAACCATTCTTCAACATCTGCACAAAAACACACCACAGTATCCTGTCAAAAGTGGAAATTAATTCAAAAAACAACAACAAAAAAAGGACCGCTTTCAATCTATAAACAAAACGTAACTGGCCAAACATTATCACCAATGTTTGAAACATCAGAGTTTGATGCTGACGTTGAAGCAGACCTGACCACAGACGAATATGATGAGGTGTTTGGGACAAATCTCTTCATCAGTATCTTGTCCTCTAAAGTCTGACTGGCTGCACCTCTGTATCATTTGGACGCTCTGATCTGATCTTCACTTCACACACAATTTGATTATGTTCGATAAATCATTAAACACAAATAAATGTAGTGGGATAACAACTTTACTGAGGAACTGGTTCACAGCAGAAGTTTGATCTTGTTGCACAATAATTACAAATCCAATATTCGGAAAAGAAAACATCTAATCTACTGCAGAAAGCAAGCAGAACACAACATTGGTAGAAAGTGAAGACGTGAAGAAGTGAACGCTCTAAAAGAAGTCCATGTCATCAGGTGCATCCAGGTCACGGTACTCAATGATGTTGCGTGGATCACCTCGTGACATTCTGAGAGGTTTGAGTGTGCGTGGAAAGAAACAAAAACCCAGGAGAGAAGAAGAGAAATGAGCACAAAAAGAGGTTCAGAACTATTCAATGGAAAAAAATAGACCCTCTCTGAGCAAAATAAAGGTTACACGTACAGTGGTCTCACCTGATGTTGCGTGGCTTCCCCAGGTAGCCACCTTGTCCCCGGAAGTTGTCATAGTTGCCTCTGCCGCCTCCGTATTGGTTGGGGGGGTAAGGAGGTCCACCTGTGGAAAAGAGGGAGTCAAAATCAACACAAAGGCAGTGGCTGACAGACAAGTACATTTCCACTATCAGCACTAAAAAAAAAAAAAAAAAAAAAAAGTCAGGAGAGCAGTGGGAGACCATACCACCATAGCCCATCAGTGGTGGACGAGGCTGTCCGAAGCCCATTGGACCCTGAGGACCTTGCGGAGGAAAGGGCATGCTGGGAGAAAGCAAACCTGTAGGACCAAAACAAAAAGTTCATACTGTTGTGGGCAAAATATGACTTTGCTATTTAAGCCTCAGTGCACCACAGTGAGCCAGTTCCTTCATTCAGCCGGTCTCTGTTAAAGAGATCAAATCTTCATTATGAATATCTGAGCTGATCAGAAATGATCTGCTGACCTTGGCCTGGGCCTGGAAGAGGAGGAAGCTTCATCTCTGGCAGCGACGGTCTCTTGGCGTCCATCAGGAAATTGTTAAAGAACGACACTTCCTTTTTCACTTCTTCAATTTTGTCCCCATGTTTGTTGAGGATGTGCTTCCGTACGAACTCCGGGCCCTTGAAATGAATTTGAAATGCAGAAGGCCTGAGCGTCACAGTAAGAACGAGCAGTGAAACAGTGAATGACGAAGCACCAATGCAGATCACATAACGTGTCCTCTGACAGCCTTTCACAAACATCTCGGTGTGTTGTACAGTCCTGAATACTTCATCTTCCGAGCGCTCACCTTAAATTTCTTGCCACTTAGAGGGCAGAGCCATTTGTCCTTTCCCAGCTCTTGAGTGTTGGCAGACACAAACTTCTCCACCTCCTCCTCAGGATCCTTGCGACCCATCTTCACCGCCTCGTCCTCAGACAGGATTTCTTTTAAGCTAAACAAAGGACTCAGCTTCTCCTCCATCATCTTCTGCCACTGTTGCACTGTTGAACGACAGCAAAAAAGTGTGACAGGTGTGGAAAGGGTGTGATAAAGGCTGTAAGAATGATTCAAAGCCAGTTCCTATGCACTCATTATGGGCATGAACTGATGCAGCCACCTGTGTCTAGTTATATAAAATGTATTTTTAGTAGAACTGCACCTATGTTCAAACATTACATTACAAACATCTTCAATATTTAAGCTATCGAAGCTACTTTCTCTCCTCCACTCGATCATGTCATATAGCACAAACAAGGCAAACACACTGACCTTCTCCATGTGTGATGCGGTTTGGAGGGATGGGTCCACGTACGTGGATCATGCCACAACGATTGGGCATTTCATCCTCACTGGGGTATTCACAGGTGTTGTAGTAGTCAATTGAATGCACAATACGCAGATACAAGACAAGACGATCCAGAACCTGGAAGGAGAGATGGCACAGAAACTACTAAATTAGCCAATTTAGCGAGCCAGGCATTGCAGATTAAGGTGGTAAAGTAACAGGTAACAAAATCATTTGTACTAATCGTTGCAAAAGTCAGACCTTGGCTAGTTTGTCGTCCCTCTCCACAGTGGTCTCTGCAGGGTTTCCCTCCTTTGTGCTCTCCTCAGGGTCCATCCCACTCCCGGAGCCCAGGAGCTCCTCCTCCTCAGCACTCACCTCCTCTATCAGGTAATCTGTGATATTCTTCAAGATGGGGTTCTGAGCGGGCAACTTTTCAAATCACAAACCAACACATAAATGAATAAAATCAGTCATAGCAAGACAAGTTGCTTTAAAAAGTTCAAATGCATGAACTTGACAGGTGAGAGCTGTACCTCCGTGCTCTGCCCCTCTTCCTGGAACTTGATGCTCCACAGGTCTCCTTTTTCATCCAGGGCATGAATGAGCTTGGCAGCCAGTTTGATGTCATTGCGGAGCACCTGCTTGTGCTGAGTGATGCCATTAACATTACGCACCCTCCGGGCCAGGTCCCTGTTCACCCCTGGTGCCAGTTCACAGTCTCGCAGCTGTGAAGGGAAGAGAGTGAAACAGAGTTTTAACTGCCTCAACTGCTATTCAGGACATTACACAAGCAATGGGTGCGCGTCTTCAATGAGAACAGCAAGTCAGCAACACGTTATGCTTTACACATGCAGTAATTCACTGACACAAAACTAAGCTAACTCAACACATAAATGATGAAACAGATAACCTACTGCATTATCTTAGGCTGCATTATTTTGACACAGAACACGCTGTAACACATTCTATGCTGTATTTTACAATAGCTTGAAAACAGGAGGGTCAGTAGCGGAGACTGGCACACTTACACGAATGTTCTGAAGGTTCCAACAAACTTCTTTGATGTTGATGCTACGGTCAAATGTCACCCAGCAACGTCTGAAAAACCTGCAGCAGCACAGGGTTCAGTCCAACATTACTGTGTATCCATGTGTACTGTTCTTGCTTCACATGATGTGTGACTAAATGTAACCAAAAGAATGTGGGCTCTTTCAACCAACCTGCGCTCTGGATGGGGGTCAGACAAGCAAACACGCAGAAAGCCAGGGTATCGCCGGCAAAGCTGAGAGAGAAGAGCAGATCAGGATGTTGAGTGTAAACTAGGGATGCACCGATCCGATATTGGTATCGGTATCGGTCCCGATATTTAAGAAAATTCTAGATCGGGTATTGGTGACATTGGGCCCGATAGTTAGGGGCTGATCTATTCAGTCTAACGCTATGCTATAGGCGCTGTGAGGGGCGTCATGCGCAAGCACATGGTGTGGACCACATTGTTTTCAAAATGAAGCGAGTGAAAGGATCAGCTATCTGGAACTTTTTCATACTATCTCAGCCTACAAGCTCGACAGCTACTTGCAAAACCTGCGCACTAAATGTTCCGAGGGGCGGCGGTAAAACATCAAGTTATAACACGACCACAAAGCTCTCAAGTCTCACACGTTGGGCGTGAGATACACGCATTTCAACCTATTCACACGCCACACCTTGTATTTCTCATGCAGAAAAATTACCAGGATAACGCCCACCAAGTTGCGCTGCTATTTTTTATAACAGTGGAACAGGTAGAGGAGTTAGTGATGCGTCGGTCGTGGATGAAACTGCTCTTAGAACCGGCTCTTTGAAGTAAACGATAGGAGCCAGCTCCTGCCTGAGAGACGGAACGGGAGCCACTTTGTTTTTTATTGTTTTTTTTTTTCTCGACTTTTTTTCTGTTTAAGCCGCACGACTGGTCAACTACATAATGTGTGGTGGCTTCTGTGTGTACGCACTGAGCAGGAGGGGGAGGGGCGGGGGTTACAGACACAGCGCACGCACGCACGCACGCTAAGTAATGCTGAATTACATAAATATTTTTATTTGTATGAATTTATGAGATCAGACCCCATCCCCATTTAAAAAATGGGAAAGAAATGTTTAAGTCAAGTCTGATGCACAAAAGAATGATCCCAGTCTTTTCCACACAATGAGAAATACCATGTGTTGGGTAATTCAGCGCTATTTTTCTGTATTGGTATCAGCTGATTACTAAACCTCAGATATTGGTATCAGAGGTGAAAAGAGCGGATCGGTACATCCCTACTGTAAAGCAGGAAAGGAATGACTGCAGTGATTCTACATGTCCACCTGTGTTCAACTCACAGCTATAATCTCAGCCTTGGAAATGGTGGGAGCGATGCTCCTCATGAAAAGAGAGCAGGTCCTGTGAAGAGGCCGCGGTCTGGGGGAGTCGTCTTTGGGCTTCTTCTCCTCTTTCTTGTCCTCTTCAGCGTTCTCCTTTGGTTTCTCCTCTTCATCGTTAGAACAGCAAAGTGATGGGAACAATCTGAGTTATAAATACTGCGAACTGGGGACTGTACAGTCTTTCTGAAGACAAAAAAATCAGACATTTGATTCCTCACCTTCACCCTCCTCTTCCTCCTCATCCTTGTCCTCCTCCTCTTCCTTCTTCACAGGTTTGTCTGAGCAGTTGGAATTTGAGTCTGAATCAGAGTCGGAGTCACTCTCTGAGGCGCTGCCTTCGTCATCGCTGTCTCCACTGCGCTTCCTCTTCCTTCTCGGCTGATAAATAAAAATGAGAACATTGAGGGCGTTCTGGATCATTCCCGTCACCAGTTAGCAAAAAATGTCAATAATGGAGGCAATGCTTACTTTCTTGGGTTCAGGCATTTCTCCTTTGGCAGCTTCTTTCTCTGCCTCTTCCTTCACATCCTCCCCTTCAGCTGCAGCAGCTCTTTCTGTGCTGGCAGAGTCGCTCTCCTCCTGTGGCACAGCGCACTCTCATCACCACCGCACTGTGAAATCTCTACAGCTCGGCAAACACCGACAGAGAACAAAACGTACCTTCTCGTTTTTGTCTTTCTCTGCTGAAGGTTTGCGGTCACCGTCCAAGGCTTTGAGGTCTTCTCTCTTGGGTGGTTCGGGACCCCCTGAAACAGACGCCAACTTCTCCCTTTCCTCCTCCTCTTCAGACGGCAGGTCCAAGATGCGAAGATCATGATCCGTCCCTCCCTCCATCTTTATCACAGCTGAGGGCGAGTACAACAAAATATGGTTCAACATTCTACAGCATGCCAAAAATACCAGGTTGTCCTACTGCATACGGACAGTTTGCAGTACGCGAGCGAGCATGCTTTTCTGGTTATTCTGACCCACAATCCCCTGCACAGCAAACAATACCTCACATCAACAGAGCAAGCCAAGAGCAGAGTTCATATAAAGTCTTGGCATCTGTTCAAAATCACATACTTTTTCTTTTTACTTCTAATGTTGTGCTAGAAAATGCGATGGATGTATGAGCGAGTGGGTCAAAGTCCAAGGCCCGATGTTCTGTTGTGGTGTAGTGGTATGTCCCAGTTACATGCACACTACATGCAACAGCAAGTGTCTTTTCTTTAGCTACTATCCAGTATCCATGTGTACTTATTTTGACAACGAAAAAGAGAAATACAATGCACAGAAAAGAAACAAAAAGACTAACTCCAAATACAGACAGTACACTTCAAATTGTTTCTGGCGTCTCACCTGCATCCAGAACCTTGATGATGGTTGGGGTCTGCTCAATGTCCAGGGAGACATTATCAAACCAGCTGTTCTCCATCAGGAACAAGAAGACATTCAGACGGTTGTGCAGGGCACTCTGGGCCTCTGCTTTAAGTCGGCTGGCCTCATCTGGGTGATACTTGGACCTGAACCTGTGCCCAGAGTTGGGGGTCCACAAAAAAGTAGGGAGGGAATGATGGGGGTTGGGATGAACGGGATGTAAAAGTTAGAGAACAAATGCATATTATATGTCTATGTTGCAACTGTGGTGTCATTCAATGGCACTGAAAAATATGATTTGCATATTACAATTTATTTTTACCACATTTTCAACAAAAGGATATTTTTCTATTCCAGATGGTTTGTTGGGAATAGTTCAAAATGCCAAATTCAGTCAGTGGAATTTCAGTATCTGCACATACTATCATAATTAAGATTGTACTTCTGTAATGTGTATAGTCCTTGTGTTAGGTCAGTCAGTGTGTGCATGTTTTGACTTTGTGATTATTGCAGCCAATTATTGTACAATATTAGAAAGTTTGAGATTAACTCACCAAAAAAATAAGGAAAAAAAACACAACAGAGAGATTATATAATGAAGCAATCACATATTGAGAATTTCACATTAAAAATGTTAATCATTGAGTGGACTACAGTTACCTTTTGTTCTGCCACTTTATTAACAAATAAATACAGAGAGGGGGTCTCTTCTGTGAAAACGCGCTCCACTTCACCCCAATGGTGTGTCTGTATACACACAAATTCGGTTTTGGGATTCGATTTGGTCCGAATATAAAAAGAAAATAGCGTAGAAAAAGGATAAAACAAGAAAAAAAATCTCCGTGCGCGGAAGACTGCTTGACTGTCTATCTAAGATCCCTCATACTGTGTGTCTAAGAGCAACTGCATTGTGCGCAGTGCATACCCTTGCTGTCTAAGACCGATTCTTGCTGATGAGTTCCACTTTTTCTCATCTTCAAAAAAAAAAAAAACGTTGTCAACGTGGTAGTGGGAATGAAGAGGGGAAAAAAAATTGGTTATACCAAAACAGAACAAGTTTGCATGATACCTGTGAAATAAGGGTAATAAGCATTAACAGGCATTATACAACTGTGAATCTTGGAATGGTCAAAACGCAAAGTAAGAAAATCAACCCAAACGATGAGGATGACTTTTTTTTAGTGAAATAAAATGTCTATCTTTCAGTCGTGTGACTGTGAACAGAGGTGTGCTTCTACTGATTTACTGCACAACATAATTAAGAAGGCAGGGGTGTCACACTGCTACAGGTGTACTTGCTGAGTCACAACATAGGTTTTATTTACACCTATGGCACCCCCTGCCCAAACTCCTACAACACATTTGGAAACCAAAACAATAATATGTGCACTAAAGATGAATTTGGGTTGATTTTCTTCTTTAATAAATAACAAGTACTGTAACAAAAGTCATTAGTAACAAACTCTGATTGTGGGCCTGCTCCTAATACGTGGGTGGAACCGGGTTAGATAAGATATAATTTATTAATCAACCGCTGGGGAAATTAGAGTGTTACAGACAGCAAGCAATGGTAGCAGGAATAAAAAATGAGATGTAGAAAGGAATAATAAAAAAAAAAAAAACTAAATTTTTTGCCAGAAGTTATTAGGCAAGCACTTGAAACACGTTAAAAAGCTTAAGCAGACGTATCATATTATCTTATATAGTCATACAATAAATATGACTACCTTAAAGTACCATGATACACCCACCATAGGACCAGGCCAAGCCTAACTTAAATAACTAGCTTAAATAATGATAATGAAATAAAAGCCAAAGTAGAGGAGCTGTAAAAAAAATGGTGATGACATTTACAGATTAAATGGCTACAACAGTCCAATGAAAAGAATGACTATAGTGCAGCTACATTAAAACTAACTAATATTCATGATTACGTTTTTATAAGTAGAGGCAACTGAGATCGTACCACTCTTCATCTTTATGAGCCAAAAAGAAGTCCTGCATCTGCTGTCGGCGGAAGTCAATCTTGTACTCATTGTATCGTTTGACCGCCTCAGTCTCATCCACAGAATCATCTAAGGACAGCAGGAACTCCTTAAAGCTCTTCATTATGGGAGGGGGTGGACCCAGATCCATTTCATGGATGTTGCCGAGCCTAACGAAAAAGAGACAAGATTGCATGGCATTTTGGGTGATCAGTTATGTCAAATAGTTGCAGCAATTGTTACAAAAGTTAATAGTGAATCCTTAAAACAACATCTGACTTCAAAACCCAGGCCTGATTGCATCTCTCACCTTGCCTGAATGGGGATGCCATGATGAGGCTGCATGAGGTGCAAGTCAGGGTGGCCCCAGTGCTGCGGCGGGCCATAGCTGGGCCCTCCTCCACCACCATAACCCAAGTCATATCCCCCACGGTAAGGGTCTCCACCATGGTCATCCCTGCCAGAAACAGATAAAAGATCGTAAGCAACAGCAGGTAGCAGCTACAAAAGACTGTGTTGTTGTGCAACTCACCAGTCTCTTCTCATGCGTTTCTGCTGGGGACTCATGTCGTGCCTCGGTGGCGTGAATCTCTCCCTGCGTCCTCTGTCATAATCCCGGTACTCTCCGCGGCTACGCCGTTCCCTGCCCCTGTCCCACTCCCTGGGAAATTGATTACAGGAAACAGGAAAGGAACATGCAAATGAAACAGATATTAATTTCCAACCTCAGATACGCTCTGTTGTATTTTGTTGGAGACGAGGTGGCTGCATTGTTATTGACTGAATCCTGTTTGTGGCTGACAGTGCTGAGCTTCCCCACATCCGTGTCTTACCTGTCGTTCCAGTCATCTCTGCGTCTGTCTTCTCTCTCTCTAGAGCGGTCGTAGTCACTTCTCTCCCGTCTGAATTTGTCCCTTCTCCTGCGATCGTACTCATCATCACTGTCTCCCATCTACATGAAAAAAGAAAAGCAAGTTCAAGTCACGACGTGGTGCGGAAGGATTATGCATAACCTGACTGAGCGTAGTCATTTAAATGAAAGCTAATTTACGTAGTCAGGCGAAACTTGCTAATATTACTGCCACATTGTCATTTCATGCAGTCTGCATCTAGCCAAGCTAGTGCACTTTAATTAACACTTACTTGTGCTGTTTGATCTCATAATGCAAACAAGGAATGTAGTTCTACGGACAGAAACAATGGCTACACGTGGAGGTTACAAAGAGAGCGTTAACGTTACTGAGACGTTACCTGCCAGAGAGACGGCTATCTTAGATTTTGATATGCTAAATAGTTAGGTCTTCGTCTCTTACAGAAGTTACTGATGGTATATGACTTGTATATCCAGATCACCAACGAATTTCGAGATAAAAGGCAGACTAATGTGAGGAAAAAAGCGTCCCTTCTCAAGTCGATTTTTGTTGTGGTGTCGGTTAGCTAATGTTAGCGAGGAGTTAGCTAATAGGCTACGCTAGCTAGCCAGAAAATGACAGTTCCGGTCCGTCGTATGCGAGAGACCCTTGGTTTTCCACATCATATGTAATTTCTTTCTTGCTAGTTTGACGTCCATCGATACGGCACAATACAAACGACCACATGGATACCTTAGCAATTATTTGCTTGGATGATCTCCGTGTTCCTCTTCTCCTCCTTCTTCTACCGCTTCTTTCTTCTTCTTGATGTTCTTATGTGGCGGTAGGCAGACAACAAAATGGTGCATTACTGCCACCAATTGGTATGAATCACAATTTTGCCACCACCGCGCCCCGCCCCCTGTTTGCCCACCACCTCCAGGGCTGTGCCCTGTGACTCTGCCGAATCAGTGAGGGTAAAACACGCCTATTAATTGTGTTTGATAAACACCAAAGGGCTGCGTTGTGTACAAACTGCAGCTCGGAAAAGAAAAGGCGCATGAACACGTGAGCATGTGCGCGTGCACGGCATGGAACTCACGCTACCCTGCAGCAGCCTCTGCAGGGACCAGTGCAGACAATATATGGGAGAGATGGCAGTCCACATATGGGACACACTGTTTTTTTTTTATATTTTATGTATGAAAATGGCATTAAATGTTAATATTCACTTATCTTCAGATTTTACAGGAGATATTCTATTCAATAAATAGAGTTTGTTCACACCCCTTCTGTATAGGTCTACTTAGACGGACAGATGGAGCAAACTGTTTTAAAGGGGGGAGGATTGTCGAGGGAGCACTGTGGGGTCAGGGGTGACTGTGTGGCAAAGGCAAATGGTTTACAGGGCTCTAGAAGGACCCCTTACCAGAATTTTACTGAAGGCCCCACAGCGAGGTCAGGGCCAACTCTGTTATGGCTGCACCCCAAATATTGCACATGTTCATTATCTTATATCTTATCTTCATCGCTGACATTTCTGTCAATACAGCTAAAGACTGCATGGGCTTTGAACTATTTGATTTAATATGGCCTAATTCTACCAGCAGGTTTTCATTGTATAAAGTGTGTTATATTCAGCAACTGGTTCGGGGTCATTCGGGTTATCTTGAAGCCCTTGTTTTTAATGTGTAACATTCATGTCTTCCAAATTACTTACTGACAGCAGATGAGCAGTATTGTAGAGCAAATGCAAGACAAAAAAGTCACAGTGAGAGGGTTTGATATTCCAACAATATTTTAATAGATTGACTGTCATGCTATTTTATTTGAATTATCCATTATCCAATAAACTAATTCTATCCTTTTCTTGTGCTTTTCTTTGTCCTTCCTCTGAACCGTAACTGGTGCCTCATATAATCCAGGATGACACGTGGCCACACATGAGTAGTCGTTTCATCCTCCATGATAAATGAAGCGTCCACTTGTTGTTGGAAGGTATGGCTGTCCCTGGATCCAAATGCTAAGTCTCCTGTGGGTCTGCCCGTGGCTTCCAAAGGACTGGAGATGAGCTGCGGTGGGTAAGAACTACCCAAAAAATGCTGGAAACATGTAAACAATTATTATTTGCTCTTGATTTTACACAATATCATCAACATACAGTTTAGGAATATGAAGGGCAATACTTCACAATTTGATGGACAAAAAAACATTAGAAAGGCAAACTGAGGATGAGTTTGAAAACACAAGACAGACTCAGTGTAAGCTGTCATAAATAATTCAAACACTATTTTCACTACTCCTCTATCAGCTTTCTTTGACAAAAAGACAAATTACATTTCAAATGTTTGTTAAATAGGGGATTCACCATTCTGAAAAATGATAACAAACATGGGAAATATATAATAAAATACAATTTGTTGTTATCTTACATTTAATAAATCATTATGTTTGAATGTTCTGTGATGAAAGTCAGGTAGCAAATGGAAAATAAGCTGATATATTAGCATAAAAGTATTATATTATTATCATAAAAGAAACTATAAATTTCTACCTTACCGTGTTGTGGTCTTGAGGAGTTTCTCTTGAATCCAGCAGCACAAATACAGAGACAGTCAAGAACAGCAGGAAGGATGATCTCTGCGCAGAGGAGGACGACAGCAGTGATCCACGCATGTTTCCTGACGCTGGCCAGTGTCCAGAGAAAGGTCAAAAAGTTCCAGAGTTTTAAAACGCAGCACACCAAAAGCAAGCTTAAGCTTCTTTATGGAGAATAACCCTTTACGGCCTCTTTGGCGTTCAGGATTCCTTTATGTGATGTCACGTCACAGCACATGTCCATATGTCTCTGTGCCACTATATTCATTTCTCATCTCGCACAGAACGAACGTAAAGAAACACATGAGCCGATAATGGTCCCACAAGCCATAATCCAGCCTCAGTCCACACTGCTGCCGTCTATCTTGTTGCTTTTAAAAGGTTTATTCAGCTCAAATATGAATTGTCTTTTCTTCCAAGCGGCAGGTGACGTGATTAAAGGTGCATGAATGGAGAAAGTGAAAAGTCACAGAGCTCGTTAGGAAGGACTGAAAGGAATAAATCAGCTGCCGGAAGTCTTAATGAACCACCATTACACCTAAAGGTGGGCAACTTCTTAAAGCCCATGTTAGCTAAACCAAAGTACGAATAACATAAACTACCAACAACAGTATTGATATATTGGTTCAGTTAGAAAAAAAAAAAAACCCAAAACATATTTAGAATAATATGAGAAGGGACCAAATATCTAAAGCTTAATCAGGATTTGACAAACTGAACATAGTGCAGGCTCACAGGGTGATGCAGTACGTTTTGTGTTACATGGAGAGTTGTCATTGTGCCACAGTGTTTTTCAAATGATGTATTCACTGATGAGAGTAATAGAACCTAAAAGAGGCTCAGCAGGGCGTCCCTGTTCTGGGCTAATTAGTCACTATGAAGCTCATACCAGTAGGATCAAAGACCATGCATTAATTACAAGAACATTTTTTTTAGGGGAGCCATGCTTTTACAGAAGCTTAGTCATTTCATTACTATTAATGAAACCACCTTTACTGATGGCTCAGCTCACAGGGAGCAGAAGGTGAAGAAGACAGCCCCTTCACCTGTCAGCTCAGGAGACAGGTGTCCAGTTCTGTTTGTCCACAGCTGTCCTCACCTAAAACTCGAAGGATCGTTTCAAAGTACAGTCATGCCTCTCTGAAGCCTCGTCACCTCAGCTGTGCATTCATTACGAGACAGGTGATATGGAGTCATCATATTTCCAGCTGGATGCTTGTCACTGTTGAATTTTACTACCATCTGCTGGATTAGAACATGTATGGCATCTAGACCAAACGTCCCATCTCGCAACATTAACAAAAAGGAAAAATAAGTCGTGCATCTGCCCGTGATTTGGATCCACTCTAAACTTTAATGGGCTCTTCCTTGGCTCCGTGCTGCAACCTTTAATCAATTTTCATGAAAATCGGACCAGTAGTTTTTCTGTAACCCTGCTAATCCAACAAAAAAGATGACATTACATGATATTGATTTCAGCTTAAATATTTGGTAGCAAACTACTTTATACTGGCTTATACAGGCCATTGCAAGGAAAAGCTGTTCCTTATTTTTTTTGTCTCATCTGAACAAAAACAGTGGCACCACAGTCCCATTTCAATATCATTTAATCTTCCACAAATCAGACATTAAATGCAGCTTTCCACACACTGTGTTTAGACATCCTAAGGATTCTCAAACCTGCTTTACACATGGAAATTATACTTGACACTGAACATTTATTATTTAAATGTGATAAAACTAGGCACATTCTAAAAGAAGGAAAAATGAATAATTTGGGGATTATATTTTTTTTCCATATGTTTCAGTTAACAGCCTCTAAAATTGAGACATATAGAGCAAAGAAAAGTACAGTACAAAAGACATTTGAAGCATACTGTAAATTGGAAAAAAGCTGTTCTATTTACAACACAGACTATATTGCCAACAAGTCCCAATCAAACTTTAATAGTGTGGAGTCTTTTAATCATCGTCATCAGTCAAATGTAAAGGTGGAATGTACTGTTTTTACAGTCCTACTGATTCCCCTCTTTTACAGCCCAACACCAAAATGCAACTCCTCAGACACAGAATGCATTTGATATCATGTGCAGTTGTGGTGTTTGGGGGGGGGGCACACATTCGGCCCCCTCGCTGATGTGATGGAGATATAAGTTAGGTTTCAAGTCGAGGTTATACAGTAGGACATGTTATTTGAGCTGATAAAACATTTAAAATCATCTGGAGCTCTCTTTGTATTACAGAGGAGAGTAGCTTTAAAGTTACACACCCTGTGAGATTATTACACACTAAAAACAACAATTCCAGTTGTGACTTTCTGATATTAGATCAAGGTTAACACTGTGCATTTATTTATTTGGAGCAGTGAAACAGTTTGGCTGAAACAACTTTCTAAGGTTTCTATTTGTACTGCTCTTTATATAAATCAACAGCGTGGACGCTGCCCAGCTCCTTTTAGAAATAAACCATATCTGGTGTGACAGTCACTGAGCTTGTCCAAATTTTCAGGTGCAAATCAAGCATGTGTCAGCTGACCATCTGTATCATCACTAGCACTGAACAGGAGGAAACGCAGGCGCTCTTTCTTGTTCACTGCTATAAAAACAAATGTGGCCAGAAAGCCAGACTGCAGCTTTCTAACCAGCAATATCACATACAGCTAGACAAGAGGAAAAGAAAAGGAGTGTGAATTCTGTCCCTTCAATTTCCAAACATTTAATATAACATGTACATCAAGGCCAACGTAAGGCAATGCTCTTTTTTTCAGAAAAACATCTCCAGGGTCCCACGATTCAACATGTAATCATTCTGTTGTGTATAAAAATGGAAAAACGTCCATTAAATATTCATGATCTATATCTGACTATTTCAAAGAAAAAAAAACAAAAAGCTAAAACAATTCATAAAACCAAACGCCCTTAATTCTCGCTATGTTATTCATCTAAAACACCAACTGACCTGTAATTTGCTGCTATGAACCTGAGTTTGTTCAACTTGACAAACTGGATAAAGCTAAAAATATTTCTCTTAAACTGACCGCACAGTATAATCAATAACAATTTAAAAGCAGCACAAGTGGATAACATCTTGGCAAAAGTCTATTATAGCGCAATTTACGGTGGAATTTGAGAAAAATCTAACATTTCAAAGAACTGAAACATAGCTTTAAAAAAACGGGAAAAGAGAACAAAGGGGATTAAAAAATAAAATGAAGACAAACACTTCCCTCCATTTGAGCATCCTTGTCAGGAAACCATTCAAAGGCGGGAAGAAGGACTGTCACGTATAAAACAATTATGATTAAGACAACAGAGAGTCTTCAAACTGCACTAAGGTTACTTAAACTTTACATACCTTGAAGATCCACTTGAAGTGTGAGCATAGAATTTATTCTGTTTAGCAACACAGACTTCATCTAGTCACACTCTTACTTATACAGCACATTAGATCACCGAGACATTTAAGTGGCCTATTCATTGTGTGCAGCACTAGTGGTTAGGTCATGTGGCGTGGTCAAGTTATGAATTACATAAAATAAGAAGGTCTACGGACAAATATAGGTGCACTGAAGTGACTGTGTGTGTAGAAGTGGGTTGATGCTCAGTGTTGAATTTGGGTGAAGCCGATTAATGCAAGTGCTGCATGTGCTTTGACACCAACAAGTAGACCTCCTCTGGTTACTGGGTAAAAGATTCTGTGACAACGCCTAGCTAACCACAAATCTGAAGGTGTTTTAAAGTACGGTGCGATAACAGTACGTCCGATGACACAAAGTAATCTCATTGCAGCTAAGTTCCAGTCATCAGATCTCCACTCTATCCCTACCAATGAGCTGAGCAGTGTCGTCATTAGCGTGGTGCCTTTCCTCTCCTGCGTCATCAGCTTCTGAGTCTGTGTCCTCCTGGGGGGAATGGTAGCCTTCATAGCCCAGAATGGGCGAGTCGCAGCGTGCAGGGGAGACGAGGCACTGGGCAGTAGTGGTGGTGGTGGCTGAGTAGGCCCCCGGGCTCCCTGAGGGGGACCCCGGGTTGGAGGGCCGAAGCAGAGGAGTGCGCTCTGTATCTCCTTCACCCTCTGTCCCTTCTTCCTCCCCACGTCCTCCGGTTTCCTCCTCAGACTCGGACTCTGAGTGCTCTGGGTTGTTCCGGGTGACGCGTTGTTTGCACACCGGACACGTCTTCTTGGTCTGAGTGAGCCACGGGTCCACACACTTGCAGTGGTAGGCTGAAAAGCAGAAAAGAGGCATTTAGAGGCTTTGGGTTTGTAATTTGGTTTGCTGTGATGGGAAGCTGGTGAGGGATCATGACTTTTATTGGCTGATCTGTCTACACTGACCCAGGCCAAGGGTGGGGGTTAACAACAAGAAGTGCGGCGCAGGAGGAACTGTGAATTTCAAGTTTGGAGGAAAAAGGACAATTTTGCATATGAATAATTTGATCACTTGGAGTTCTGAAGATACAAATACTGACCTGCAAGAAAGGGTACATTCATGTACGTTATGTTCAAATTGTATAAGAGCTTGTTGCTGTATACTATGTGGCTCAATAGATGTTATTTTCCCCAATGTTCAATAATATACAAACTTCCTAATAACATACAAAATATTTACCATGTGAACAAGGTAAAACTCGCAGTTTGTCTCCCTCTTCATACTCATCCAGACAGATGGCACACACATCATAGTCATCCCCTGAAACGGAGAAAAGATATCCACTTAAATCATTCAAAATCATGAGAAATATTAACAACGTATTAACTAATTTAAAGTCTATAAATAAGTATAATTTCTGTTCTATTCACCTGCTCTCTACAAAAAGCTCCAGATGAAGAAACTTTATGGACCTCAAATTCACACGTAAGGAAAATTTGATCACTGCAATTATCTCTCAATAACCTGACACACCAGATGGTTTGTTGCCTTGTTATATTGTAAATCCAGCTGCCTCGCAAAGTACGGTACTTAATATTCTATAAAGTATTACAGTAACAGAAAAACAGGGTTTTTTTACCTTTACGGAACCGGTGGGTTGGAATCCGCTTCAGTTGCTCCTTAGACAAACGATTTTTCCTCAGCCTCTTTCTGTACTGTACACAGCGTATGATCTGAACGATACAAAAAGACAATGTTACTGACAGCATGAGAATCAAACACACTCAACGTGCATGGATGGGTTTGCTTTTTGTTTTCGTGTACAACGCCACCACTCATAAGTATGAAACTGACTTAGAAAGCAGCTTTTCATGGCCTTAAACTTAATTAAAAAGATGTGTCTACTCAATAAATAGAGCCTCTCAGGAGGAAAATTAGCTGCCCCAAGCTGTGCTGAAATACCATTAGGTCACTGTTTTACAATACAAAGAGGCATATTTAAGGCTTGCCTCTGCTGCCCATGGTCCAATAGTCTATAATTGGAACTTGAACAACAGTATAAATGCATTACATGGAATTTCCCTTTCAATTTCAACAACTTCAAAAAGATATATTAAAGAATGTTCCATGTGCTGAATTAAGACCCAAGGAGGCATCACATCTTATGCATACTTACCAACACAATACACATCACAAGAATGATCATGCCAACCACTCCAGTGAAGGGGATAAGGTAGTACGAGAGAGGAAAAGCAAACTCTGGCTTGAGGATCACATAGGCCCTGCAGGCCAAGAAAAGAAACAATGCATCAGATTACCAACATTACCGCAAGTACCAGCGCTGAAATAGTCAGTATGTTTTGGTCTGTGCAAATCTAATGATGACTGCTAAAAGGTTGGTTTGGTCTGGATTGTCAAGTTTGACAGATATTTCTAAAAACGATCAATGTCCCTGTTTACCCTTGTTCTGGAATGATGAAATTCCTGAGAATTTGGGAGGCGTAGTAGCTGGTGAACACAGAGGGGATCTCAATCTCCTCTGCAATAGTGTCTGCAACATGAAGGGAAAACAACACATGGTTTCAATTTGAGGTATTTTAGGAAGATGGTATGAATGTTTTAAGTTTGACATTGTGTACATTTCAGAATGGAAATTTACCGTTGCTGTAGTTCATATTGAGCAGAGTGTCTGAATACATGTTGTGAACGATTGCAGCACCGTATCCAGCTTGCTGTGCATGCAACACCTGAAAACCCATTCCTCATGTTAGACCAGTTTGCTTCACAGACATGTTCACATATTCAACGTCACTCAAACATGACTGACCTTTACATCAAAATTGCACTCATAGCGTCTGATGAGAGCGATGAATTTGGTGGTGTTGGCATCATAAGATAGTGGCAGTGGAGGAGGAGGGTCGATTGCTGTACAGCCATTAAGCGGACGGGACACTACCAACACTCCCTTTCACACAAAGGAGAAAAAAATGTCATTATGAAGCTCTGTGGTTTTTCTGTTAGCACTCCATTCTCCAATAATCTGCTCACCATTAGTCCTTCTTTGGGAAGTGGGGCGCCAAACAAGGCAGGCAGGTCTTCAAACAACATGGAGGTCATATTGCTATAATGCTGCCAAAACAATACATAAATAAGAATAATCTCTGCAGGTGAATTTGAGGGATCAGATTTAGTTACAGCTCCAAGAATACTTACAGCATAGATATAGGCATGTGTGGGCGAGTGAACCAGTACGCTGCAAAAAAACACGACGAGGACAGACCATCGAGCTCCAGCGGACCACACACCAAGCTGAGCCATCCTTGTTCACTTACAGTTGCACTAAACTGTGAAAAAGATATGAGAGTCAGACGTCGTAATCAGGAGTGAGCAGTCAGCTTCATGTAGTTGTCTGCAGTTGGTAGAAAATATCACAGAAGTGGTCCTGATGTCCTGTGGAAAAGTTACTCAAGTTGTTTCTCTTGGTGCTCACATCTTACTGTTTACTCTTAAAATGAAGTCTGTAAACAACCACATGGTCTCTAAATCCTTGTAAATCTTTAGCTTAATTCTGTTTTCTCCTTAGAATTTGCTATTGTTGTTGTTCCCAATATTTCAACATCTAATTCTTCAATTTCCCACATTTATGTTGAGTTTTTCAACTCAAACAAAATCAAGCCGTAGCCTATACAGAAGTGTGTGTGCAGAAAACTCTTCAGATCATTTTCATACATTCAAAACAAGCAACATGCTTCACCTATTCCTGCTCAGACTAAAACACAGCTTGCAAATTCAGAAGATTTCTTTGTTTATCTCTCCAGTAGTACTGTAAACAAACTGTTAACAAAAGCATCTATTCACATATCAGTGCATCTCAATAACAAATCAATTACATTTACAATTCAGTTCAGTCATTCAGCACCACTGTACTCCCCTGTAGAAAGATCTCAGGAGAACCAGGGCTTGGGGCGGACCAGATCTAGAGATTGTCCACATAGTTGAATGCTTAAGTAAGTTGACGGTCTACGTCTGTATCTACATAAGTCAATTTGATTTTAAATATCGTAAAGCATCATTAACAGTTTACATTTGGAGGCCCTTATGTAGCTATAAATAGAGTCAAGAAACTTCTTGACCCGAGACCAGTTTAGCACTGCTGTTAATGTGTGCACGTAACTAACTTATTTGTGTACAGATAATCAGGTTTAACAGGCCAGCAGCATTAGGATAAGGTAAAAGAAGCGCGATGCTTCTGTTATCTGTGCTAGTCGGCAAGATGTCAACACAACAGTCAAGTACACGTTCACGTGCTCTCTGAACTATATAGGCTACTTTATGGCACTGATTAACAACAGTGGGGCTCGTATGCTACTTCTTGTTTCCACTTACATAAAAACAGACTACATCAAGTGTCCGGTATGATTAATCAACGTGGCTCCATCTACAAAAGAATGTGCTGCTGTCGCAATGCTAAACCTGTTCAAAATGTAGCTCGCTAAGTCAATGCCTGAGACACCTTATTTAGCTAACGTTACTCCTTATTTACGATACGTGATTTGTTAGATACGGTGAGAAACTCGGACTAGCTGGACTGTCATTAGAATGTAACTACATTAATCATAACGTCATTTTTTGTTGCTATTAATGCAAAAATAATAACTGACAGATACCAAGAGTAATCAGGGTATTGTTACTTTGTGTTGTTAGCTACATGCCGTAGTATCATGCTAAAATCCACAAAGTGAAGGATGTAACGGTAACCTAAAGTTTATCAGTTGTCTTACTTGAGTTTCTCAAGTCATCGTGTAAAAATGATTAACTTTCCGTGACTATGTCTCGCTACTTTCTCGACAATCCTTTAATGCCAGCAGAAAGCGACAAAGACAGGAAGGATTAATGTTAGCTGACATTTGGCTACTGTTAGCAATTACATACCCGTTAACGTTAAGTCGTCCCCGTGACAGATTACTGTATGTCTTCTTTGTAATCTGTGTACATCGTATTATACACTGCTACTGGTGTATTAACCAATAATATGTTTGTCCACCGTTAAGAAGAAACTTTTCCGGTATGTTCGGTTTCCCAAAGTTGCGTTAGCTTGCTGCTAGGTTTGTTTGTGATTGCTTCTTGCGCCCTGGTTCTTCTTCCTGTTATGATTGCAGATCGACTCACCATCATCGTGACCCACAGCGCCACAAGCGACCACAAGGACAAATAACAGGCTGCAGTCTTCATGTGCTCCACAGAAAACCATGCACCGTGCGTGTTCTTAGCTTTCCGTCGCTCATTGACGAACACCTGTGGTTTAAATGATCTGAAATGGCAAATGTAATGGGCACAAATGAACTTTAAAAAGTCTGTGATTGTGATACAGAATAGAGTGATAACACTGAGTATGTATGAAGAATAGATTCCACATGTTCAGAATTTCAGGCTGCATGTCATAGAAATAGGACACAGACGCAGACCAGTTTCACCGGATTCAAATGAATAGATTCTAATCAGTCAGGCACCTTTGTACAGACCACAGGTTACAAGAACAAACTCCCTGTTACTTTGGCATGTCAGTTGCAAGAGTGTGATATGAAAAGACATAGGAGTCAGGTCTTCAGTCATCAGGCCACAACTTATTCAGCACTGCCCCCTCAAGTGGTAGGATCACTGTAGTGTAGAAAAGGAGAAAAAGAAAAGAAAAAGGACTCCTGCAGTAAGGGAGTCATCAAGAAACCACAGCTGGACAAGCCTTTGGAGGAAATGTGCTTTAAAATGTGTCCATACATGAGATTTCAGTATGTTGTGAGCTGATGAAGATGAAGGAAGCAATGACATTTCTTAGTAAAGCAAATAGAAGTCGAGGATTCTGATTTTTTTTTCCGCCTCTGATGCTACCACACACTGAACTCTAGTAATGGGAGTCAGATAGCCTGTCGAGTAATCCCTCTACTGTCGATGTCAAAGCCTAACCCTCACTGCAAGGTGTCTGTGATGCCTGCTGCTGTGGTTACATTTTCATGAGGTGTATGATGAGTCAGTGTCCTATCCCTCATATGATTCTCTGCACAGTCTTTCATTACAAAAATGTTATTTTCCCATAAGAAAACAAGAGCAAATATTTTAGGACGAGGAATCCTTAGAGATTGCAAACACCATTACATCCCATAATAAGACAGACATGTAAGACAGATAATACAACAGTGAGAAGTTTGCTCGTCTTAGAGCCTTAATCTTTGGTGGAGCTGGTAATTTGAAGCTTGTCCTCCCAGTCAAGCCATAGAAAGACTGTGGATGCATGAATGTGTGCACACAGTCAGCTGAATCTACCATTGTAATTCTTACTGTGGACCCCATGACTTTGGGCCTCAAAAACACACCCTCCAATAATCCTGAATGGAGAAACTGTAACATATATGATAATATTTCCCTTGTGCTTTATTAAAATAACAGTGTCTTTCTTGTAGCAAAGTGCAAAATACAGAAAAACAGTGTGCTGCAATCTACCAGGTATGTCAACATGCACCATTGGCTAATTTTAATTGCCTTTGGCTAATTACTACATCTGGGAGTCAGACCCCCTTGTGGCTCCCAAAGCTGTATGCACAGACCCTGACCCACAGGGTTCCACTGTACCATCACACAATCATGTCACTAAAAAATGTAGAAATGATTATGTAAACATAATAAAAATGAATATAATACCTGAATTTGTTTTCAAGCAATTAATTTGCCAGCATTCAGCAGCATAAGGTGCATATTGTCTGCTCAATCAAAAGAAGGATTAAAGGATCTGAAGCTGAAGATCTCTACAATGTTTGTTGTGTATAATAGTGATGTTTGTATTATGAATATGCATTTATGGTAATGATTTCTGAAAAAATATGTGATTATGTTAAACAAATAGAAATGTAATGTCAACTTAGAAAAACTCATTAGCAGTAAGTTTTCATCCTCCTCTTTCTTTCTCTCTTTCTTTAGCTGCAGCCATCTTTAACAATGTGACTCACCGTACAGCTCATATAGATATTTAGGGTTGCTTCTTCTCTTATTGACCCCTTTGGAAATGCAGTTACAATAGTGTATGATGCACAACACTGATATGTCCAGGATATTAGTTAAGTTGGAGAACAGCAGCAAACATTGGCCTTTTAATATCCCTCTGTTTCCACTAATGCTGTTTGTCCTTTTGTGTGTTCTGTTTTTCTAATGGAGTTAAAACGGATAACATGAGGTAAAAATATTACGTCAAGCCAGCCTCTCCTTTTTCTGCAGCTGTTTTTACTAATTGCATTTTCTTAAAAGTCTAGATTTCAAATACAACAGGTGAATGAGCCTTTGTTGGAAGCTTTGATGACATACAGTAAATAGCACAGTAGGGACTCGGTTCTCTATGCCATGTGTCTATCATGCATGCAGCTTTAGGGCAGACCAGCAAAATCCATTTGAATTTCCTTCACCTTATAATTTTACATTTTTAACACACTACTCTTAAGCTGAAGAAGCAAAATTGTGATTTCAGTGAGACCACTCTGGATTCCAGCTTGTACAACGGAAAATAAATGGATTTCAAGGTGAAATTCAAAGTGAACTCAACCGAAACGATTCTGTCTTTGGTTTAAGAATGTAAATTTATGAACTGATGATGAATTTTGAGAACCAAACACTGGTCCTTTTGCACAGTAGGGATTGTAGTGCATTCTGTGTCATGGGCCTGCAACGCATTCAGCTCTGGCTCTCCACTTATTTTTCATTGTACATAAGAGTACAATGCCCTTGCATTTTTCAGTCAACAAACATGCATCTCATTAAATCAAATTAAATTAAATTAAATTAGATGCAATTTGCCATACAAGTGACAGGCTTTCTGCCCAGCAACATGTTCAGCGTATACACACAAAACTAATGAATGTCTAAGGGCTGTTAACCAAGTAGAAAATGTATGATTTTCAATAAAATCCAATGTTACAAGTAAAAAATACAAACAAGCAAGAACGGTTCATTATTATTTTTTTTAATTAATCTTCATCCTAGCTGTATTAAATTTATTAAAAAGAAAAAAGAAAAAAAACTAAAAGCAGTTTATTTAACATTTGAAAGGTCTTCTGCCTGTCTCATTATAGTGTGGCTGAACCACACATGCACATCTATCTCATGTTGTTCAGCTCTCATAGAAAGTGAGACACACAGCACCTGAGAATAAAAAAGAAACCAGGTATTAGCAAAGTAACATAAGCAATATATTCACATACTGTGTCTGGACATCAAAACTTACAAGAAGCCTTTTCCACAGCCCAGAGGTCCAAAGAACAGTTCTGTCGGGAGGCAAACCTTCCTACACACTCCACTTAGACTGGGGCAAGACCAAGGGAACGATGCAGCCTCATTCTCCACAACTGTAAAGATGGCAAATATTGTAGCTAAATTCAATGTCAAATCCTTTGCCGTGAAATGATAAAATCTATAATTCTAATCTCTGAAAGGAAAAATAGTCCAGTTTTGAGGTGAAAAAACATGCGATATTATATCAAGACTCACCATTAAGCAGTAGGACAACCAAGAGCGCCAAAGCAACTACACGATAACAAGCCATCCCTGCGTCTGATACTGATGCTCCAACATGAAGATTTGGCCCGAGTGTGTTTATATTTTGGTCAGAGGGGAGGAGAGAAGATAATATAAAGCAGCGTACTGGTCACTAGGTTTTGTATTATGGAATTATAAGAATCCTTGAGAGGACATTTCTTAATTACATTTAAGAAACCTACATCAGTGTGCCCAACTCGTGACCGAGTAAAGTCATGAGACAAGAGGTAAACACGGCCAAGTTTTTCCTCTGATTTAAAACACATGCACATCCTTAACCTTCATTGCTTTCTGACACTGAGGACATGAGCACAGAGGCCAGCATTTTCCATGCAGGCAGAAAACTGCATTAGCATTTTAATTCCAGGTTCAACATGCATCAACCTGGGAAACCTTTCCCAGAAGAATAAATAAATGAGCATCTTTAAGACAAATGATTGAAGGCTTGAATAACTGATTTGATAATACTTAATGGTTGCCAGATGTGAAGAAGGAATGTCTTATCTCATATGAGCCTGTCAGAGGAAAACATGGAGGAAGAAGGGAAAAACAAACGCAAAAAAGTTTGCAGAGAACGACTTTCAGTGAGACTGTGACAGACAATGTATGTTTGCCCTCATGAAGTTGATAGTGTCTGTCTGCATGCACATGTTAAACCAAATGAATTGAGATAAACACAGAGCTATGAGAAGTACACCACTGGTTAGCCTGGGGTTTGATGTGGCCTATTTTGAGGGGCCTGTTGCAACCAAAAGCAGATGACCCAGTTTAGGTCACTGTAAGCTTATGTAGTTGTCCATTACTAAAGCCATGCATTTGAGTAGATTTAATTTATGATAAAGTCTAACTGGGCAACAGTCACTGCCTCAGTGTTGAGAAGCTGGAAGATGCAGTATTTTAAGGCAGATGAATCATATTAACAAACCAGATCCAGTTTACTACTCCTTTCGCTTATATTGTTGTTGTTAAGGGTCACCACTAAAGTAGAGGAGCTGAATCTGAATGGAGATTCACATGTGAAATACTGGTCAAGTTTACATTATCTATAATATATGTTGAGCCCGGGTGTGATTGGTTAACAGGCCCATCTGTCCCACCCCTGCAAAGCACACTTCATCTATCTTAACTTTGCCCTCTGCACTACCTGCCCCTAACGCACCACTGGCCACCTCACTGTACTCCTAATGAATGATTTGCTTCTTCTCATAAAAAATTAACAAAAAGCAGCACTTCTGTTCAGCCACATTTGGTATTTTTCTACC
The DNA here is from genome assembly GCA_037975065.1 of Chaetodon trifasciatus. Classification (NCBI taxonomy): domain Eukaryota; kingdom Metazoa; phylum Chordata; class Actinopteri; order Chaetodontiformes; family Chaetodontidae; genus Chaetodon; species Chaetodon trifasciatus. Next base: position 4,875,730 of record JBBMOE010000011.1, read on the forward strand.
CTTATGCATGCTGTTAGAAATACAGCTGATGGCACAAGTTAATCTGAATTTATACATTATGTGTTAAACAAAATAAAGCTATTAAATGTAAAGTGTGACTGGGTGGTGGGCATAAAGTAGTTTGCTGAGATCCACAGAAATAAATGCCTGAACAAATGATTGCTGTGGTTTGCTTTGGCTCAAAGGTCATGAACCTTCAGACACAGTTTCATCAGTGTTGCATCAGAGTTCTCCAAAGGGAAGTCATTACTGTTTATCTCTCATTTCTTGTCTCTAGTCTCAAGGTGCTGTCCAGAGAGGTCTTACCTGTGGCAAAACAGTGGTGTCTAATTGCTTTCTAGAGGAATGGAAACACAAAGTGGACTAATGGCCTCTAATGAGTGTGTTTATCCAGTTAAGGCTTGCATCATCAGTCCTGAAAATCTTTCAACACAGTGGCAGTGCTTGCTGGTGACCCCATACTGCACCTTGACACAGAAAATATATATTTCAAGCATTTTGTGGCATTTGAATAAATGATGCATAGTGTCCTGATTTATCTGATGAGCACACAGAGAAGTTTCAAATTTGAGAGACATCGTAACATTGTTAGAGGAAATTAGAGGAAAACAACAACAAAAGCTGCTGATATTCATGATTGCAAAGTGCTCTTTCAAATAACAAAAGATACTCAACCTCCCAAGACCCGAACTCTTGCATGGCATGCATTTTTAATTTCTCTTTGCTATTTGGGCTGATTTGGAGCTGATGAGTGTATACACAAAGAATTATCAGTATATTATTGTTATCATTTTTATATATTATTATCATATTATATAATATATTAGATCTATTATTATTATTATTATATATATTATAATCATTAGCAGTATAATGTCCTTGTATGTGGACACCAGGCCCTTGTAGAGCAAAATTGTTGTCTAGACCACAATACTAGGTCTAGACAACCCAAAATGTGATGTCCAGTTCTTTGGAGGTTAAACGTCATCTTTTTCAGCACACCTTCCTTTTCTGCTACAAGCCTTTGTAGCTTACAGACACATAACCATGTTGTGATACTGCACAGTCTGACACCACTGACAGACGCTCTTCAGCCGAGTGTGCACACAGACATGATACCTGCTCTGAGGCAGCTCCTCGTGATCCGATTATTGAATTACATCAATGGATGAATTCACCATCCGTGATACGTTTATAGCA
>JBBMOE010000011.1:4876959-4955062 GCA_037975065.1 Chaetodon trifasciatus
ACACACACACACACACACACACACACACCACACACACACACACACACACACACACACACACACACACACACACACACACACACACACACACAATGATCAGTTGTCTGGAAGCACCTATGAACCACTAAAAGCGCATTAGACTTTAGATTGTTAAGATCTATAATATTAGTCATATGTGCTAACCTTTGCAAAGAAGGTCAGTCTGTTTTGTCTCTTCCTCATGAACACTCACATGTTTGCTATTGTGATGGAGTTCAGGAGAAGTAACACACTTTGGTAACCATGGTAACAAAACTAGTCCACCTTGAGAAACATTAAAGGGCGACACAAGCTTTGGAGGCGCACACAGCTGCATGGAGAGGAGGACGACCACTCAGGTAACTGGAATGGTGTGTTTCTGTACTCTGAGCCTGTCATTCATTAAATTGGTTTATAGCTGAGCAACCTTTGCCTGCAACTAAGACATAAATGCTTCATAAAACAGTTCAGTTTTGTATAAATTGTCGGTGATGTTTGGCATAGTCTACTCATTAATACTTTCTTTTCAGCGTTATCAAAGTATTGTTTTTCCAATTTCTGTGTGATTATCCTGAGCTTATTACAAAATGTGTACCATATAATGCATTTATCTGTTCATAAAATTGTGTTAAAGTCCTTTTCTTTTCAGGACTGAACTGAAAGATGGACAACTCAACAGCACTAACATTTACAATGACTGCATATGCTGCTATGGAAAACTACAAACACGGGATGTTTGCCGTATTCCTCCTGCTGTATCTTACTACTATCATTTTGAACTCACTGCTCATCACTGTCATACACCAAAACAAAGAGTTGCATCAACCTATGAATGTGTTCATGTGTATGTTATCCATCAATGAAATATATGGCAGCACTGCATTGTTACCTGCAATTATGTCTGTGCTCCTATCCGAGACATATGAGATACCTGTGGAGTGGTGTATGGCTCAAGTCTTTTTTCTACACACATATGCAAGTGCTGAGTTTTGTGTTTTAGCCGTTATGGGATACGACAGATATGCTGCTATCTGTGACCCACTACATTACCACAGCATCATGTCCAGTTCAAAGATAGCTAAGCTTGTTGCACTAGCAGCTCTATACCCGTTTATTTTGTTTGGCTGTTATTACTCTCTAACCTTGCAGCTGAGCTTCTGTGGAAAAACTGTGCCAAAATTATACTGCGTGAACATGGAGCTGGTCAAAAATTCATGTTCAAATACACTGTACATAAATATTGTGGGACTTTTACTTATTCTGCTCTTTATTGTGCCTCAGATAGTGATGATCGTTTTCTCTTATGTCCAAATTTCAAGAGTGTGTCAGAAATTATCAAGAGAGTCCCAGGGCAACGCTCTGAGAACATGCATCCCGCATTTATTATCTTTGCTAAACTACACCATTGGTTCGTTTTTTGAGATTATCCAAACTAGATTCAACATGAATCATGTGGCTCTTGAGGCACGTATCTTTCTGTCTTTATACTTCATCATCATTCCACCAATTACCAACCCAGTGCTGTATGGACTTGGTACTCAAATAGTAAGAGTTCATATACTGAAAATGTTTATTAGGTACAAGATCCTACCAGCAAAGTTAACAAAGCCAGTGACTGTATCTTAAAAGACACTTGTCTCTTTTACGCTGCAATGACATTCATAATCATTGTGTTTCAGACACTGTGCTCAGGGCAGGACTCTTTTTTTCTCTGATAGTTGGATTGTATTGTATTCAAGTTCATCTGAAAATAACATTTTTCAGTACCGCTGCTCTTTATGAAGTGGCCATCTTGGTTCCCTAAACCTTTGCTGCCCTTTTTTCCTGCCACTGAGTCTTCACCTGCACTTGAATATGATATACTGTTGTAATGTAGTGATATTAATTGCGTTTGTGCTAACTCACATTTATGGTAGCAAAATTTCTCAGCTGAAGTATGAAGATGTAGAACATATGATATTTTCTGTACAGGACTGAGTTCTCTTTTTTGTCTTTAGCAATAAGGCATGATTGTGGTTTTGGTCATTATCTACTGCACGTCTCTGTGTTTGCATAACATTACAAATGTGACTTGCCTTCAAATATCAGAAATTTTGATGCTTAGTGATTCTGATTCTGAGAAAGTGATTACCTTCCATTAGACACGCTCACCAAAAAAAAAAAAAAAGGTTTTTAGGAGGACCATGATGTACTTGGTGAAAGGTACTTTGGCAAAATTTGACAATTGTAGTCACATATAGTGTCAGCGGGACCCTCGTGAGTTTCTATCCATCCTTTCTCAGGTTTTTGTGGATCCTTCCCTTCTGCACTTGTCACATCTATAAAGTTTATATCTTTTACTTATTGTTATATTTTCTACTATTGTTATATTTTTTACTTATTGTTATATTTTTCACTTACTGTTATATTTTTATTTTTTTAATAGCTTCTTTTAATAGATGTGTCATGCACCAACCTCACCAAAGCAAATTCCTCGTATGTGTAAAATCGTACCTGGCAATAAAGCTTTTCTGATTCTGATAAAGCTTTTCTGATTAAAGTCATATTATGAAAGGCTTTAAAACCTTTAATAGAGACAGAAAGTTTCAGAGCCAATGCAGACAGTTGGAATCACCAATTCATCACATGTCCTCTTAATTGTTATTTCACTTGATGTTTGCCTGTAATTTGCTGCACTGTATTTGTTACATTTGTTCAGACAACATAATTGTGCCCTGTGCCTTATATAAAAGAAAACATTTCGACTTTTCATTACGTTCCATTCATTACGTTATCATTAAACCCAACACACGAATAAGTGCATGAATATACTGTATGTGTTTATATGATCAAAACTGTACTTTGCATTTCATACATTTTCTGCTGTTGAACTAAGATCACCTGTAATATCCATGTTGAATGAGATCTTGATGTGGCAAACAATATATTATAATAATATATTATAATAAATACTTTAAATCACTTTCATGCAGTTTTAGTGTCACTCCGGCTGCCGAGCTTCAACCATTGTGCCGCCTGCCACAGTTTGATATCAATACTGTTGTGTCGCACCAAATGTTACATTTTTAGCAAGGCAGATAGTTCATTTGTCCTTTATTCATATTCATTCATACTTCACATGGACCTTTACCACATGAACTGTCCTGTAGTTGCATCATAAAGACTAATTTGCATCATCTTAACTTCAAAGCCTGAAAACACCTGCCATCAAGCATTATGGTGCAATTTAAGACAGGTTCATGCACTGTCAGTATCAGGTACAGCTAACTTAAGGTTCTTACGTGTCTCTTTTCTCACACATAACAGTCTGCAGTAACCTTTGCATCAGCTGTCTCAGATCACATATCACACTAACAAACCAAAGGGGAAGCTCATGCTTGTCTCCTGACTAGCATCTAAAACTGTTCATGTTCTAAAATAACGAATGAAACATCGATGAACTGAGTGTAAATCCAAAATGTCATTCAGAGCGTGGAGTGCCCGTTGAAATTGAACAGACTCACTCCACATGTGCATTCAAATAAATGATTGAAAGTGTTGGTGGAGTAGAAAAAGAGGAAACACACATTGTCAAATTACTTACAAGGCAGGTAGTCACTCAGTTAAGAGGATCTGCCAAGAATGTACAGCACTCAAATTGGAGAGAGAGTCAAAATAGATCTGTGCGTTAGGAGTGAGAGCCGTGAGTGAAGATGTAATTTAAGATTGACTGTAAAGAGGGTTTTGATTTGGATGACATTCTGTGCAGTATCACAGAAACACTGAAGGGTTATCAACCTGAGAAGCAGGCGTCGCATCTCTAATGTCTGCGATCGGGTCAAAGTGTCCTGCAGCACATTACGTCAGTGGCATCATGTCAGGGCCAAACCTTGAAATGATTGGCTGGGTGGTGGGAGTGGATTAAACCTTAAATACAGAGTTCAATGCGAGCCACTAAGGCTATACTGAATGGGTGTGTCAATAGTTTGTGGTAGTTTGTAGGGTGTGTGCATATAGGCCTAAACATGTTTAACAAAGTTTGACACATTTTGTGCTTTTTGACTCTGTTGTGAACAGAAGCTGCGCAAAGAGACTGAAGTTTTTTAACTGAGGTCAAACAGCTGTCATTGTGAACGGTCTGTGGTAAAAGATATTAAAAATACATTTTGTACGGAAGCACATAAAGAAGAATAACAAGTCTTGTTGCTGACACTTTTTGGCCTAAGTTGAGAAAAACACTTGTTTTAACACTGTTAAACATGTACGTCACTATTTTGAATTCTTTGTCAGCGTTTTGTGAATTAGCAAGGGTAACAGGAGATAGATACATGGATAAATATGCTCATTAGTGGTCAGAGTTTCCCTTTGGAAGCAATTAGGAACCACTTCATAATGAGAGTGAGACCATACCTGACCTGTAAACACTACCTGGAGAATATATGGCCCTGGCGTAACTGTGATGAAAGTGTAAACACAGGTTATTATTAATATTGTCAGAAAACAGTGATCAAAAGGGGATTCATTTGAAAAAAGGGCTAATTTTTCTGTAGGAATGATCAACAGTTCGAATTTTCTTCTGCTTAATGTATGACCTCTTAGGAGGGACTGCATCTGTGCACTGGCTGTAGAAATCCGACTCAGGAAATACGATCATGCTCAAGATCAAATATTCTAGTAACTGTTGTTCAAAAACTAAAAGTACAAAAAATGTAAAATGCAAATGCCTATACTGTCTATTTGCAGTGCTGTGGTGTTTCTGCACATGAGATAATATGTGGACAGTTGATGTTAAATTAACAATTGAGTTTACTGAACATACTCTGGTCAGTGGTTATACAATTGTATCATCATACAGCCGTGCTACCCATCACTGTTGCACACACTCTATGGTGTCATACACACTGGAAACACTATATCATTTTCTTTCTCTCTGTTTCTTTTTGTAATCAAACTGTAGTTAACTTCATTCTTAGACCTAACTGATATTCACTTGTTGTCTGCAATAAACAAAATTTCCTCTCAAATATGATTCAACAGTACACAGTTGGGCCCCACAGTGTATGTCTGAATTCAACTTTACCTTTGCCTTTGCTGTCTAGTCTTGCCCCCTGATTCTGTGATCAATGTTCAGTATTCAGTAGTTGCAGTGCATGCTGGGATCTTAGTGTGGATTTTGTTTCATGGTAATTTCCAGGTTGTTTCTGCTTTCATCGGTGCTGTAGACATTAGTTCAGGAAGTCTCTGAGTACGCCATTGACAAGAGCCTGAAATATAGCAGGTGCATTTGTGAGTCCAGAAGGCATCAGTAAATGCTCAAAATGTCCAAGGGGAAAGTTGAAGGCTGTTTTCCATTCATCCCCTTCTTGGATTTGGACCAGATGGTATGCTTGCACAGATCCATCTTAATGAAGATGGTAGCACCCTGTAGAGGCTCAATGCTAATGAGTGCAAAAGGATATTTGTTCTCAATCATGACATTATTTAAGCCCTAAACGTCAATGCAGGGACAAAGACTTTTGTCCTTCTTGGCCACAATAAAGAACTCAGCTCCTACAGGGGATGATGAAGGGTGTATTAGACCGGCTGCTAAGGATTCATGACAATGTATTTTTCCATGCTTGCTCTTTCAGGATGTGATAACAGGTAAAGGGGCTCAGGAAGCAAATTAATTGCACAGTCATAGGCCCAACTGCAGCCCAGCGATGACACTTGGGAGGTATAGCAGTTCAGGTCAGGGTGCTCAGTGCTGGGAGAGAATGAACGGTCAGTAGGAGGATGCACGGCTGACTGGAGATGTGTGGAATGACACAGGGGAGACTGTTCAATTATGCTACCCCTGGTCCAGTCATTGTGTGGGTTGTGGTGTTTTAACCAGCTATAATTTGGCCATAATGTGATGAGATTCAGCCTCTAAGGCTTAAAAGAAAAATGCCTCATCCCTGTCAGCTTTCCTGTGTGTTTGGTGTAAAAATCATCATCAACTTTGCAGCTGTTAGAGGCAATGTCAGGGTACTTCAAGATATATTTCTTAATGAAAACTGCTCAGTTGGCGATGTTTATGTTGGTTCAGTTTGATAATATTTCCGTATACTAGATCAAGTTGATTTCACCTGCAATATACACTTTGGCAAATTATGGAACTAACATTATCATCTCCAGTAGCATAGACAATGTGTGGGATTTTGATATTTGCTTGCAATGCAGAAATCAAATGAGCTCATGTTGCAACGCTCTCACCCTCTGGAATTGCAGTACTTGACATACGAATCCTGTGAAATCATTGGTCAGACCACATGACTTCATCGAACAGGGGAAGTGTAAAGAGTATAAAAGCTGCTCAGTGCAGCTAAATGCAGGGTTTTTTTTGGGGGGGGGACTGTACACAAAGGTAACATTTATTTCACCTCAGATGTACAGTATATTTTGGATTACTCAAATGTTTTAAGGTACATTTGTGTCAGCATGAAGAATTTCTCTGAAGTGACGTCTTTTTATCTATCAGGTTACTATGGAATGGAGGACCTGAAGCCATTGTACTTCTGTATGTTCCTGATTGTATACATAGCTATAGTTGCTGAAAATGTCGCGCTAATCGGGGTGGTCTATCATGAAAAATCTCTGCATGAGCCAATGTATATGTTGCTGTGTAACTTGTCTGTGAACAGTCTGTTCGGAAGCACTGCTTTGCTGCCAGCAGTGCTGAGTAACATACTGTCCCACTCATATGAGATATCTCTACCGTTTTGCCAGACACAGATCTATGCTATACACACATATGCCATCATTGAATTCACAATTCTAGCGGCGATGAGTTACGACAGGTATGTGGCTGTTTGTTATCCACTGCACTATCATGCAATCATGTCACAGAGAGTGGCTAAGCTTATTGTTTTTACGTGGCTCTACCCCATGCTGGCATTTCTCATTGTTCTAATTTTCACTCTTCAGCTGCAGTTTTGTGAGAAAACCATAGAAAAGGTGTACTGTTTGAATTACTTACTGGTGAAACTTGCCTGTACAGATACATATATTGTCAGTATAGTTGGCCTTCTATCTGTACCTCTGTATACACTTCCACAGCTTATCATGATCTTTTATTCATATACACACATCCTGAGAATATGTGTATTGTCATTCAGCAAATCCAAACTCAAAGCCCTCCGGACCTGTACCCCCCACCTCCTTGCAATTACTAACTATGCTATTGGGTGCTTTTTTGAAATAGCACAAAGTCGATTCAATATTGGTTACCTGCCTTACCAAACAAAGTTGTTTTTATCTCTGTACTTTTTGATATTTCCACCCATTCTTAATCCAGCAATCTACGGTTTGAGTATTCAAGTCATAAGGGTGCAACTGTTTAAGCTTTTCAACAGAAAAAGCAGACAAGTAGCAGATAACTGAGCCACGAGGACTGTTGCTATTGTGCATTCAAAGTGAGTCTTGCATGGTGCCATGAAGACTGATGCCTCTGGAAACACATGACATACAGAATCTCCTGCCTCTCTGTGTTGTTTAATCACATTTACTTAAATGCAACCAGAGCAGCCAGCACCGAGACAAACATTTGTTGTGCTGAATTCATGTCTTACCATATGGAATTCCTGAAGCATTAGCAGGCTGAAGCTCAGGCTTTGTGCACATAACATAGTTTCAGTCAGTATGTCTGTGCTTCCCTGGATCTGCAGGACTGTTGTAAAGACATATTTTTCAATCTTCACTGCATTCAGTTTGGTTTGCTGACGTAAATGAGTCACTGGAACTTTAAAACACGTCCTTGTCTTCTCCTCTTTGTCCTGCCTGCTCTGCAATCTCTAATATGACCACTGCTGGCTTCAGTTGTACTGGTTGGTGGAGTGTTTTCAGTCTCAAATAAGTGCAAAAATGACTAATGCTATTGTTTGAGCAACATTTTCATGTTGAATGTTGTCCTCGACTTTTGACAGGACTTATATGCTCTTATTATCCTTCCTGTGCCATGATGAGCTGAGCATATGAATTGAACTTGTAGCCTGTTTTTGCAGTGACTGAAAGCTTGAATATGTAATTCAATAAAACATGCAGATTCCAGTGTGCAACTGAAGCTCTTTTTGAAACATTTGTTGTGATTAATAAAGCATAAAAATTCAATTTTGTCTACTCTTGCTGTTTTATTGAAAATATGAATAGGGAAAATTTAAAAAAAAAAAAAAAAAAACATTTGAGGAGGGTTTCTTGATATGAACAAACATTTGAATCTGTGCATCACATGTGAAACCTTTACGTCAAGGGAAAAGAGATTCATTGCTGATTAATTCATGTCAGTGGCAGCATATAGTCACAAAACAGGACTTATCATTTACTTACAGTTGAAATGATAATAGCAATAATATTATTGAACATTAGTTGTGTAGTTGTTGTATTTGTGAAACCTCTACTACTCTATTTTCAAAATCTGGCATCCAAATCTGCACTTTTAGCAGAATTCTTTCCGTAGTCCTTGTTCGTATAGGATAAAGGATCTGACTCTGAAATCTGACTGAGGTCAATAAATATGCAGAATAACTCCTACCTTACAATATACAGTATAATACAACATGCAATGGCAATATAAAGGTCATTAATGGGGTGTAACATCTGTGTATAAATGACACTGTGCCTGTGAGAATTGGCTAATTCGGTGTGATGTATGTTGCTCTATGTTGCTCTCTGTCTATTTGCGTTCACAGAGATAGAGTTGATCAAAACAATAAAGTGGCTACACAAAAAATAAAGACACTGTAAGACATGTGACACTGTTGCAATAATCAGGATATTCATATGTCTGCAACAATTCTCTGCGCTTTCCTGAATGACTGCAAGCAGCTGCAAAATGAATCTTTTCTTTGTGCAAGTCAGCTATTTTTGATCAACAAAGTCACGTGTAACAACATGGTTTTGTACCCACGAAGGGCGTGATTTGGCATAAATGCTGCTGTACCCTGCATCCTCTCACTGAATCCTCCCACCCACATATTCCTGCCTCCAATCATTGGCTGTCATCCAGGAAATCACAGAACAATAGTTCACTTCTTTGCATATCTGAAAGGACTAATTCAAAGGCGATTTTGTGCTGGATTTGCTGTTTTAGTCTTGAAGACAGCTTTAAATGTCCTAGAGGGAGAGGTCATCATACTGTGCAGGGATATAAAAATGGATCCTGGGCTGAGAAGGTGAACTGTGTGTCCTCTGTGAGTTAATAATATATGTGGGGAACACACAGTGCAGTCGAACTGTCATTATTTTTGTATCTGGAGTGAACCTTACCTTTCAGGACTCGGGCAAGTTCTCCACACTTTTACAACATCCGTCTGCATCTTGAATGGATAGTGGTGAAAAAGATTTATTCCTGACATGTTTACTATGTAAAGCATATTATGAGATTCCCCTTTGGATGTTTGTGTACAGGCTTACACTGCAGATGGGGCACTAGTTTCCTGTGTTGATCCTCTTCTGTGTTATTCTTAATTACCATATCCTACAGAACAAGAACGCCTCAGGTTTCATATACGCTGAGTGCACGTGTTTCCATTTGCATCTCATCCTCTGAGTCAACCTTTGCCTAAAAATAGTCATCTAAAATGAGAAAGAAAACATCTAACAATGGCTCTTAGGTGTGCCCATGCCATACTTTATTCCATAAAAAAGTAATGTAGCTACAGTGTGGCACACTTGTGCAATGTCAGTCACTTTCCAATGGCATGGTAATGTGTTTTAGTTATACAAAGCATGCTTGTACATTAAACACTTAATAAATACAGTTATCCCTCTTCTTGTGGCGAACACTTAAAAAAATCAACTTCTTAGAAACACAATGTGGTGGTGGGCTGGGAGGGGGGCGGGAGGGGGTCGACACCAGTGTTCTCCAGACCGAACGCACTTAGAAATACAAAACTGTTTTACAATTAGGTAGACGGCATGCATACAAAAATAGACAACTATTCTGATCATTCCTTGGTAATTTACAATACTAGTTCATTATTGCCAAGCGTTATATGTTTGTGCCCCTGTTTTGAGGAAAAGCTTGCTTTCTGTATCGTCTCTCGTCTCTCTTGGAAAAGAACAATGTACATTCACAACCACTGAGGCACAGCACTTGATTTACAATTTGTATAAGTACCCCAAAACATTGTGTAGTCACTGTTGTAATAATGCTGTAATAATATATATGCGTGTGTACATATATATATATATATGCTTAACACCCTGTACACTCGTAGAACAAACATACCCTTTAATCACACACACATGCATAACAAATTGTTGTGTACATCCAAGATAGCTTAGCTTTTAATTCCTCCATCGAGCCTGACTGAGCGGCTGTACACAACTCCAGCATAATGTTCAAAACGATTCAACAGAAGCGCGGGGAGGTGGCCATGCACGTGAGCGATGAATTACAAAGCCCTCAGACAAGTCTTGGACACAAAGTGCTGAAACCCTGTCATAAACCCTGTGAGTTATTTGTTCAAGCCAGACATCTCTTTAGCCTTTTGTAACAACCCTCATCTTTTAAAGAGAGCGATCGGGTGGAGAGGGACACCAAGTCTTTGTGCTCCTGCACGGTGGGCGAGGTTGAAGGAGCAATAAAAGGAAAGCAGATGTAGAGCCGAGCAGGTCGTAGCAGGTTTTTGGTGCCTTTAATCTCCAGCAGAAGGATGCCGGCTGTGAGAGGCACAGGCAGAGGCGATACGTTTGAGGTTTAATCAACACACTCACTGATCCTCACCCTAAAAAGCCCAATGACCGGTTTGTGTCTTGAAGGGGGACATTCTGCAAGGAGATCAAGGTATCCATTAGTAATTAACTAATAAATTACACACTTATGGTGAGACATAAATGCTCAGAACATGTTTTACCTTAAGTGAGCTATGGAGGATCCGGAGGCGATGAAGCTTGTCATTGAGTAGGGGGTCATTGACTCGGCGGACAAATGAGCGTTTGTACTCGAGGCGGCTGGCTGATCTGTGGTCACCCGAGGTGGACAGACTGGTCTGCTCCAGAGCCCGGTACAAATCTCCCAGAGAGTCTGCCTGGATCCTGCAGTCCTGCACATGGCCTGGCAAGAAGGACAAGCAATCATCATAAAAGATTTTGTATAAAACTGAAGTCGAGGATGAGATTTGTTTTCACAGCAAAATAGAAGTAAACAAGCCTGCATACAGATAACTCTTCTAAATTACTTCCTCTTTTCAACTGATTGAACTTCAGAGATATAAACTCTAACAACATCACTTTAGCAGTCAATCTCACACTACGGCACCATATGAAGCTGCAGGCAGCCTCTCTCTGCCCACACGTTCACACAAGCCGATTGTGTGCTACCTGCCCAGCATGAAATGGCAGAGAGCCGACGCCACTGTAACGAGCAGCTGGCAACAGGATTCAAAAATATAGCACACTGACAGCAAGGTCAGCAGATTATCTTCGGTAACCAGGACAGGACATTTCTCTGGAAAGAAAGGTTGCTGTTTAGTTTTTCAAATGTATAGCATTTGTTTCCTGGTGTGAACATCACGCTATACTGATTTGAGGGCCACATGCAAAGACTGAGATGAGGCTCCAACTACGTGCTGCATACTGTACGGTGCAGGAAGTATACAGATCGAATACTTGACAAAGTATCAATAATATCCCATTACAAGTAAAAGTGCATTGAAAATATATGTGATTTGATTAATCCGTTATCAAAATAGTTTTCAATTTCTTTAATTGACTTTTTTTTTTTTCGCTTCATATGTTTCGAAAAATCTTAATGGACCTAGTAACTATAACTGTCAACAGTAGAGGAGTTAAAAGGGACAATAGTTCCCTCTGAACTGTTATAGATTAGAAGTAGCATAACATGGAACAGTTTTAAACATCATAAGCTTTTACTGAATAAACAATTTTTCTGTCTTTTCAGACATTTCTGCTCTTTTTAATACATCATTCTGTGGCATGTGTCTGTGCTATTGTATTTCTGTATGTTCTTCAGGGAAAACTGGCCTCAAAGCTGCAACACTGGCTGCACAGCTCATACATCATCCTACTGCACTAGCAGGACCCTCCTTGTCTCCTGTTTACACACACTGCCCTCTGTTGGCATCATCTTAACACTACACTGGTGCTCTGAATCTGTTGGTCGTCACTCTATTTTGCGTTTTGGAAACAGGGTGGTGCGTTCTGAAGCTTTGGGGCTGTGCTTTGAAACGTATCATCCTTTATTCGCCGCCTGTTTTGTGTTTCTTGCTCCTCTTTACAGGCAGTGGTGGAGAGAGCGAATGTTGGAGAAATAGACAAATGAGGACAAGAGGAGAGGACCCTTAGGCGTATTTCTTTATCCTGTTCAGAAGTCAACGCTAACATGGACTGAAAGGATTCCTCCTCGCTTTGCCATTCAAACAGTGCCAAGAGGCACAATGACATCTCAATCGGGCAAGAAAGAGAGAGAGGAAAAGAGAGACAGAGTGAGAGTGAGTGTGTGTGAGAGAGAGAGTGGACTGCCAACTTCAATCCTTATCAAAAAAGACACAAAATTTTATCTCATTTAGATAACGGTCATGGAGGTCTCTGAGGGACGCCAATTGGCCTGGCTTCAGATTCAATCCAATAAGGCAGTGATAAAGTGTATTCAACCTCTGACCTTTGCTGGCTCTGACCGCCTGTTAGCAGCTTTGATCAAATAAATGACGAGAAATAAGTGCATTTGCTGAACACTATGACTGATCTGCTTGGAACAGTGAGCAGGGACTCACTGTGCTTTGGGATTTCGGGATAATCTCAGTGATACTGTGGAGTGTGTGATACCTTGGTCTCCTCTAATAGTCTATTGCAGTGCTCTCCAGCTTTTCTTGTCTGACATACCCCAACAGCCCTATCAGATTAGCTCAAAAATCCATTACTTGATTATATAAAAGGATATTGTTCAGCTTTTTTTCCCCACACAAGACATCGTAATCCAGGATTCAGTCCTTAAGTCATAATTGTTCCACCAACACTTGAAGTGACAGATGCTGGACCTTTCAACACTTTATCCTTTCTTTTATTTTGACTTCTCTGATCACTAAACTAGTCTCCCACAGTCTAAATCTCAGCAGCATGTGGTGTTAAGGTGCTACAGGAAACTCAGGTTGGTGAGAAGCACGTCCTTGCTGTTGTTGTTTTTCGTTTTAACTGAATCACAATTAAACATTTTTCAATTTAGCTGAGCTGCTTCACATTCTTTCCGAGTACCCTCCAGTAACCGCAAGAGCACCCCCTGAGGCGCTCATTCACACAAACAAATGGTCGAGTGTGTGCGTGAGATGAAGGGTTGCAACTAATTGCTCATACTTTGATTTTTCTGTTGGTTATGTTTTGCAATTAATCAATGTATCCTGTAGTCAGAAAACGGTGAAAAAAGTCACCATTTCCTAAAGCAACCACATTTTCAATAAATGAGTTAATGGTAGACAGACTGTTTAAGTTCTACTCTGATGTAACATGCTGTATTCTCTGAATGTCCATGTTTGTGGTACATGTGAAAAGATGTCTGACCGGTGTCTCTGGCCCGGTCCAGGTGGTAGTGCTGGGGCTCCCTCTGATCCGACACAGCGGTGGCGGCCAGGATGGCGTGGAGCCCGCTGTCCCTGGGCAGCGTGAAGCTGCGGAGTTTCCCTCCGGCCTCTGAATCGATACTGGCCCTAAGAGGCAGGGCCCTGTACTGTTCCTGCAGCAGGCTGCGCTGTGCGGGCAGCGTGGACTGCCTGCGGTACTCCATGGCCAGCTGGTCTCTATCCTCAGATAACAGGGTCTCCTCCACGGGAAACGTCTGGAGGTAGTGCATCCTCGAGTTGCTCTCCATCTGGTCATGCCAGGAGTTTCGGTGGCTGCTCGTCTTCTGCCCAGGGGAGATGCCGTTGTTGCTGCCACTGCCGTCCAGAGGCTCAGAGTGGAACTCCTCATGAGAGGAGCGGGACTGGAATGTGTCAGAGGAGGAGAGATGGCCACGTTTTGGTTCCAGGTAGGGACTCACCTACACACAAACACACGGTTATAGTAAAACAGGTCTGGCACTTGGGTTGATATCTATGTATTAAACTACAGGTTGCCAGACTCACTGAGGACGCTCGGGGATAAGTGTCATAAGGTGGTGGAGGACTGTCCTGTTTGGACATTGAGGGCATCTCCATGTCCTCATGATCACTCTCACTCCAGTAATCTGTCATGAACAAACAGATTAAGGCATGTTTTTTTCAAAACCAAACCGTTTTCTAACCTTTTATTTAAAAGCGGTTACACTACACTACACCTGCATCAGAATTTTCACCTGGATTTAGATGAACTGCGACTCATCATGGCTCATGAGACTTTCAAATAAAACACACGCACACTTTATGATAGCTTCTGAACTGCTGCGTTGGGTCATGGATGAGTGTTTTGAAAGGTGTTGCTGCAGTGTTGGTGTGGTGTAGGTGTGATGTAAGTCCAGGTTTGACTACTGTTGAGGCTGAGTGTGAAGACGGATGAATCTTAAATGTGAGAACTTCCTGTTGAATCTTCTGGAGGTGTTAAGGGTCCAATTTAGCAACGTGTCTGTGAAGGATGAAGCCCCCTCTTCATAAAACTAGTGCAAACCCGATCTCACCCGCCCACCACTGAGGTTTCTATGTAAGCTCCTCAGAATAGCACAAGGGTTAGTTACATTATTTCCTGTCCATTTGTAAGAAGCCAAAGAACACCGGAATATGAAAATAATAAGCATGCCTTCAGCCCGTAAAATCAGCATTAATATCCAGTACAAAATGAGATGATTGAATCAGATGTGAAGTGGAGTTGAAACAGGGGAGAAGTGTTAAAAAGCCTCCACCACTGATCTAGAAATAAGATCTATTTATTGAATTCTCTCCATCAGGAGTTGCTCTTCCAGGTAACTGCATCACATCACACAAGGTGAGCCAAGGTTCTAATATAAGCAATTCAATCCCATATTTAATCTCCTTATAACCCCTCTAACAAAGACAATCAACTAACAGCAAAGAGGAGACAACATTGATCAAACCTGAAGCTGAAAAAACAGTGAGAGCTTATCTGCCAATGGAAGGAATCAGGACAAAAAGTAGTTTTCAAACTCCTCACTGAGTGTGAGGAGGAGTGTGCAAAAGTAACATATATATTTAAAGGGAGCAGTGCTTTCTTGAGATGTATTAACAAGAAAATAAATGGGCAAATAAACAGATGGCCAAAATAATTATCCCTGCATTCATCATTACTTAGTTATATATGATTCTGCAGTCTAAAAGCAACAGTGTGAAGTCTGACTGCTTAATGTCAACACTTTTATATAACTGTTGACCAGCGACCTGCAACAGACGAAGAATCCTTTGCAGCATCGTGAACAAAGTCCATGACTAATCTCACCTCGATCCTGGCGAATTTTCTCCTGCTCGGAGTAGCCTGCCACCGCCATACTGAGACGACTCAGCCACCTGTGGGGGAGAATAACAGTCATGACGCACAGCAGCTTGCCAGCCAATAAAACACTGTGCGCTTATGTGTGCATGCGTCTCCCTGTTTGACCACTCGCCTTACAAAACTGCTCTGTTTCAAGGAGAGTGGGCAGTCCCATAAGGGGATTCAGTTTCCGGCCAGCAGGGGTTTGAAATGTGGCCGCAGATGTGGGATTGGGGGAGTTTACAGCCTGACTATCACAGCCTCATTAACTCACCGGGACATGTCGTCTACATTTTCCGCTGCAAAGTAGAAGGTCTTTATCTTGGGATGGCAAGCCTTGAAAGCGCTGAAAGGGAACGAGGGGTATATTTAGTCACATGCAAGCATAAGAACAGGGACATATAGCACACATTAACATATGAATACAGAGGACTGCTGAGATAAGAAGCCCAGATCACACATACGGTAATTCACACTGACACATAAACAGCAAGACTTTGCATCATAAGATAAATTGTTCTGCTTATTATTTGGAGCTGTACGTGAGTCTGAGTCAGTTTCATTAAATGTGCGTATGAACACTATCCTGCTCCCAGAAGCTGAGCAGCATGATTAAGATAGATATACAAAGGTAAAGCTGGAATTATGAAACACAGTGCCCTCATAATCATTTTCAAAACCCCCAACTTTGCTGGGATTTAACCAATTGGTGAACAACAAACCCATCAACAACTCATGCTAACAGCTACTTGCCACAAAGTAATGAAAACTACAGTAAAGCAGCAAATTCATGATCTGTAAGTTATTTGGTTTCTCTTAAATTGGATAATCGACATTAGGCTTCCTTTAACCAGATCAGAATCAAATGAATTGTTTACAAGAAAACTCACAGGCAACCTTTCACTCAGCCTTCGGGCCACTGATGTGCCACTGGAGACAGTAGTGTCCATTGCTTAAGAAGTGTAAAGTTGCCATTCTTTGCTTAAGATGGAAAACATAAAAATAAAAATTGACCTAGTCCTACAGACAAGCTTTCCTGCTCTCCTTATATTTAAACTGCACTGCTGCTGCTCCTAATCTCAGATTATGATATCCTATATCCTATACAAAACAATAATAAAGCCATGCATGCATTTGCTGTACTCCTGTCAGCATACTAAAATGTTGCTTCTCAATTGTGCAAGTGAATATTGTTTTTGAGGTATCCTCTGCAAATTTTCCAGTTTGCATGGTCAGTCCCCTAAATTGGTCAATATATATGTTTTTTCTGACAAGAACCAGTTTATCTCTAAAGTATCTTTGCACCCATAATACAGGATTGTATCTTAACATGCAACATGAATCTAAATGGAAAAGCAACACAAATCTCAGAGGCTTGATCCTTGGTGTCTAAGTGAAAATCACTCACAACTTCCTTCTGCATTCAGTGGCGCGATCAATCTTAAACTCTGGGAGGCTGACAAAGCCCTCTGCCTTCTCATCCTGTGACGAGCAAAAGCACAGTTAAGCCACATAATGAATACAGGCTTTAGCTGTGAATTGCTCTTTTGCAAAACAAAAAAAATAATAAATAAATCACCATATTCACCTCCTCATTCATGTACCAATACAGACACGTGTCTTTCAGGATGAACCAGTACTTCTTCCACTTTTGCGAAAAATAGGTTTTCGCATCCTTCTTTTTCCACAGCCAGCCCTCACAGTCCCCCTGACCCAAGTCCCTGCAGGAAATCCGCCTCTTGCTGATTGAAGACATGGGACTTCCAGCTGCAGGCGCCAGCAGGGAGCAGAACAGACGAGTGGGTCAGAAAACACTCCTCGCGAAACACCTGCTCATGTTTGGGTTTGAGTGCACGTGAGCATTCAAGTAAAAGCCCTTAAACATATGCTCTCACCTTTACTCTTCTTCTTTGACCTTGACAGCAGTGAGGATCTTTCAAACACCTGCAACACAAAAAATGACAATGACGACATGCAGAGGACGCCCGTGCTGCTGCTTCTCTTCTAGTTTGCAATGGAAAACTTAAATTATGACACAAACATGGTACTGACATGGTAGAGGGAGGCAGAGTCAGAGCTGGATGTGGACAGGGAGACTTCCATCTGGAGGGCGGGGACAAGCGTGTAATGGGTGGGGCTGCTTCCTCGCTCAGCCTTCCTCCTGTTCTGACTCAGGCTGCGTCCCAGCAGGAAGTCTTCCCCTGGGGTTTTATCTTCACTCGCAAAACGCAGCAGGGAATTCTCTGTAGGGACACAACACAGGCAAACTCAGCACTGCGCACACTTTATGAAATGAAACTTAAAAAGAATCTATCAAATACTCTGTACAGTTCCACACAATGCATCTGAATCAGAAGACGCTGCACCATTTTAGTAAGCTTATTTGGCAGCTAGCATATCGAATGATTTTTCCATCCAAACTGTGGACTTTTAGTTGCTACAACAGTCACAACAATGATCAGACGTTTTGTAATCTACTGTAAAACCAGACAGCTTCCTGTGATTGAACCATCTCTCCCTCTGAGATCAGTGAATGCTGCCATTTCAAAGGACTACCTATTTGAAAGGAATTAAAAATCTACAAATGAAGGCTGTTGTCAGGCAGAAGCCCTCAAAACTTCCAATACTGTCTCCTCCTGTAGATAAATATAGCACCATCACTTTTTCTGAAAAGCCCAAAGGAGCAACATATCAGCACCATCCCCAGAGGAAACAAACACATCACTCAAGTCTTTCTTTGAGACTGAAATAAAGCAATTCAGTCTCCTCCCACTCCATTTACCACCTAGCTCAACAGTCGCCAACAAAATGTGAAAATCTCTGGATATATTTCGACAGTTGCCAAAGCAACAGTGTACTTTTTATATCCAAACAGAGAGAAACAGCAAAGCAGAGAGCGAGAATAACAGGGAGAGAGGGATGAAGGGGAAAAAAACAGAGCAGTGATAGATTATGAGCATATGGAGGAGATAGAGGCAGGAACTGATATCCAGCATGTTATCAGTTTTGACAGAGCCGCTCATCCTTCCACTTTTTGGCTCGGAGATCTGAGAGGGTGAAGATATCATGAGATATCCACCCACTCACCTCACCTCCCTCTGTCCCTCTCTGTCTCCCTCCTTTCTCTGCCTCCCTTTCTTTTTCTCTCTCCCACTGCCTCCCACTCACCTCTCCTGCTCTCTCTCTTCAGCTTGGCCAGGTCTTCGTTGTCTCCCACCCAGTTGTATTCTACCGGCATTGAGATGGGCCTGAGCCTGCCTGGAGCAAGGAGGCGCAGGGAACGTCAATATCACACAGCTGCCCACACACACAAACACACACATCAAAACACTGCAGACGTCTCGAAAACATCTCGAGAGCATGCAGACGTCACATTCACAGGGCTTTGAGCTCTTGGCTCTCACGATTACAGCAGCAGGTCGTCAGAGGAGGCCGAGGTCTTACCATAGGTGGGAGTGCTCCCCCTGCGGACTGATGACACCTCCTGGTTCTGGTCGTACTCATAACAGTACAGTATAGCATCTTCCTCCACCAGAGGAAAACGCCCCCGACACTCCTGGTCCAGGTAGGAATTTGGTGACTCAGATCTATCTGTGACATGGACGTCCGATTGAGGATCGTCGTCCGGCAGATTCCCCTTGTCATCTCTGTGGAAATTGGAAAAAGGAGGAAGTAAATTTACATGAGAGACAAGATGAAGAAAATGTTCTGTATATAAACTGTAAGAAAGAGCCACATTTATAAGGATAAAGGATGAGGACGATATATTTGTTGCTGTCAGTAAATCCCATTAAAAGACCAAAACAAACAATGCATTAGTCCAACTCTCAATACTTTCTCACTTCTCACAGCTATCTTTGGCTCTGAGCCCTAAGCCCATTAATTCCTACATAGAAGACATAAATAGACAAAAATAAAAACAGATCACCAATATATACTTTTAAAAGCGCTAAATTATTTCCTGAAACAGCTGCATACTGTCGGTTTTAACTCAAAAAGGAGAAAATAGTGCATTTATTGGGGACTATTTTCAGCTGTGGATTAATACACATTTCTAGTGAGTGCTCACAGCAGCCGTTCTGTGTATGTGGTGTCTGTGTATTGATTCAAGACAAAGTACAGTGTCCATTCAGGTGATGATGAATATGTCACCCAGTGTTGCAATGACTCACTGATGTATTTAGAACAGTTTTCCATCAACAATGTAGCTCTATGGCAAAGAGGAATAACACTAGTTAATTAATGCTGTCGCAAATTTCAATTCAATACTAATACAAAAAAACATTACTCGATACCTCTTTTGATGTGTAGCAAAAAAAAGCAAAAGCAAAGAAGCAAAAAAGCCCTTGGCACACAAAAAGGATTCATTTTATCCTTTATATTATTAACAGCCTGTGCACAGTGGTGGTACGCAAAAATTCAGTGAACACATACCAACACGTTTGCAATAATGTTAATAATAATGGTTGAGGATCAACTGATTTTGGTGTTTTCAAGGGATTTGACAGTGAGAAAAACAGGAATATTAGCAGACTTATTGTGGAAGTTTTATTGCTTTTAGTTAAAAATTTTCATTCCAAACTAAGAGTCAGCCATGCTAGGGGCTCTGCACAGTGATGCACTGTTGAGTTTAATGCAAACATCAGCAAGCTAACATGCTCACAGCAACAATAGTAACATGTCGGTGTTACGCAGGTACAATGTTTACAGCATTCACCAGCTTCGTTAACATGTTGGCATGCTATTCATTACACTGTTATTAGGAGTAAACACAAGGTGCAGCTGAGGCTGATGGGAATGCATGACCTGATCATGGCCAAAGTCAGTAGGATTCATCCTCTGGGGACCCTGAATGTCTGCATAAAAATTCACAGCAATCCATCCAATAGCTGTTGATACAGTATTTCAGCCTGGACCAAGAAGCTCCTGGCGGTGAAAAACTCCATGGTGTACCTTTAATATCTGGTAAAGCGAGCACTACATGTGAACTTCTGTGTGTTTCACGTGTAGGTGTGTGTTCACCTGGGGGTGTAGGGTTCTGCTGGAGGAGGGGGGATGTAGAGGTCCTGCAGGGCACAGCTACTCCTCCTGGATGGAGTGCTTAAAGTGCTGGTGGGTGTGGCGACACTGCTGCTGGGGCTCTGAGGGAAGATTGGCTGTGTGTGAGTGGGTATGTGTATGTATATGTGTGAGCATGTGCGAGAGAGGGAGAGACAGGCAGACAGACAGAAAGAGAGAGAGAGGAACAGTTACAGGGATTGACACATTGAAAACTCGGAGTTCGCAGCAGCTCAGTCAGTCAGAGACCGTTTGTTCGGTTCAGACTGTGCTGCTGAGCACCTCAAGCGTGAAATGAGCAGTGTACTGTACGTTTCTGATGCTCCAGTTCTAACTGGTGCACACAGGAAGATGGGTCGGTGTGCAGTCTAGTCATCCCTCTCATTCAGGTCAAGGAAAATCTGGTCATAGCCTACATAGTCAGTTTAACACAGCACATGAGATAGATGGCTCCTTGTTTATTCATGATACCTTTATAATAAAATATGTATGTAATATCCTTTTTAATTACCGTCTCATCGCATTTATGATATCAAAATAAGGGGTTGCAAAAGCAACTTCATTTGAGAGATGTAATTCAATCACAAGATGCCCGTTTTGCTGTGATAAAACATGGACTTCCAAACAAACCAGTTGAGAGTTTTCTTTCTTTCAACAAAAGAATACTAATTTGTCACTGCTCAAACTATGCTAATGTGTTGCATAACTCACAGCTGACTAATATCAGTGATGTATTATCAGGAGATGTGCTCCATCATAAGACCATTATGTGTGTCAGAGCTACTGCAGGGCTTCCACAGCACAATGTTCTTTTCACTAACTTAACAGACTACCTTGACAGTCTTAATTTTTGTCACATTTCGAAGCAGGAAACATTACACTTCCTCTTTTTCCTCCTCTGTCTTTAGAAATGCCAGCAGGAGAGCAAATTTGATTTAGGTGGAGGAGAAGAAGGATGATGTGGAGGGGGGAGGAGGCTGAGCAGGACTGTGCTTCAGGGCCTTGGGGGGGAGAAAACATTTTCTCTGGCCTGGGACTCAAAGAAAGGCTGGGCTACATTAATACACATCCCTCTCATTTCCACCCAATATGGCTCAGGCACACGATCCTAGTAATGTAACTAGTTTGGCCGGAGTGGAACAGCAGATGCCAGGAAGGGCTGAAATGTCAACTTCTGAATGAATGATGCTTCAGCCAATTGGTGGCTAGTTAGAAAATGAGATGTGAGAAACGAGGATTAAAGGCAACACCTGTGTATACAGTGCAAATCGAGTCGCTACAATAACTCATAGCCCCAAATTATCTTGAAAATGTTTTGATAAAAATTGAAGTTTTACGCAGTTTACTTCAGGGCTCTTGTGTTAGATTGCATCTTATTTTTAAAGTGCTACTTTTAAAACTTTTCCTATTTTTGCGACAGTCTCCGGCGTTGGTGCAGTCTTATCTTTAACATGAATATGGACAGAAGCACAGATATATACACATACAAATACAAATCTGCACATAAACAGATGTGCACAAACATATCTGTGGAGGATGAAGGCCACCATCATACCTGCAGAGCCAGCGGTTTCCATCTCATGTTCTTGAGCAGAGCAGGGGTTGAGGTGAGCGTGCTCTGCGGGCGTTTCTTCAGTGTCAGGGTGACACCTGCAGGGTCTCCACGCAACAAGTTCACCAAGTTCTTCAACTGCCAGCCCACCTAGCAAACAACGACAGCATGATGAGGGTTTCCTCAGCTGCACACAGGCATCGCCAGGACTGCAGAAATAATAAGCTGATAGATCGTGACTGATTCAGGGATTCAACATACACTCCTTTCACAAGCATTTTTCTTTATGCCTAATCCACTTCATGCTGAAGTTAGCCAAACAGGCATTTTATTCAAGGTGTCTGTGTCGGTCTAGGTGTAGCGGTCGTTACTTTAATTATAGACGTGGATCCTGATGGTTGGAAGCTGCAGCGCGGCCTGCAGCCTCTGCGGCTCATGCTGATGAGGATGTTAAAAGCAAAGTTGGATGCCACGGGGCATCTTGTACACCTCCTGCGATATCAATCTGCAGGCGCTGTCCTGATGCGGTAAGCCCCGATGCTGTGCGTTGTGAACAGCTGCATGCCTTGTAAATAGTCTTTAACCCAGTTTTGATGACATTTGGCACAAAAAACATCCCGCCCAGAGAAACGCTGTCTGCAGCTGAACTAAATATGCCAGGTCCAGTTTGGGGAGAAAATATCTTCTCTTGCTTGGCTGGCTGCACTGAATTTCAGTACATCTTCCGTATCCCAAGCAGCCTGAGAAACTGGGCATTTTTCAGGCACTGACCTAGCAATCACTTTGTTGCTTTCCAAGTAATTTTTCACTTTGACAGCCACTACACAGAAATTCTTCACACAGAAAGTGCATTTAAGAGACAGACAGGCTGAAACAGACACTTTTATAATCCAAAGCCTGATTTATTCTATAATGAAATATTTCATGTTTTACTGTGTCGGGTGAAGAAAAAATGTTTATTTAAAGTAGTGAAACCTCGACTGCTCTGTCTTGGTTTAGAAATGTTCTGCTTTAAGGTGTTTCTTAAATTACATCATGACACTGGTTTCTTCATTTTGTTTCATTTCCTTTAGGGGATTCTGGCAACGCTCTCTAGTGTTCAAATTTATTGTCCTGCATGGAGCTTTTTATGTGTTTGAAGCCTTCCCTATTTATTGACCATTCCTGCACCAGAGATTCCATCATTGCGGCCTGGAGTTACTTATTTCTGACATTCTCTCTTTATTTTTATAGCCTTTCATTCTTGTGCTCAATAGCAACAAATAATTTGCCAGTTTTTCTTGAGCTTATTCTTAGCTTGTTCTGCGAGCATTCAAACAGTTTCAAAGTTAATCACAAGGCATATTTTCCCTCTGAGGATTTACCTTGATTCATTTCCTTTGTTTGATGTTGCTCCTTTGCCTCAGCAGCCATTCTTACATCTGCTTCCCATGAAAAGGCATGCTCAAATACAGTGAACTTTGGTCTGTGTCTTACTGCTGGACTTCTCCCAGCTGCCTTAATTATAGATCCCTGAGCTGTTTCAAGCATCTCTTTTTTCCTTAATGGTATTTTTTAAAGCTTGACGTTTGTTTTGCTGTCTCTCAGGTCTGAATATGTTTTTCCTTTACTGTTTAAAACCTTTTCAGTGCTGGTTGCTTGTCCTCTCGAAGAGATTCTGCAACAAATCCTGGGCCACCTTGTTTTTCTTCCTCTTGGAATTTGTGCTTAACTATAGGCCACGTCATAACAGTATTGAAGGCAGTTACTATGACAGGATGCAAAGCCCTTTTAACATCAATCAGTCGCAGTATTAGCAATTGTACATGTCAGCAGTTCCTTTTTGACGTGTTTAAATTCCAAGTCGACGTATCCATAATGTAATTTTGACTAATTGCAATTCTAATCAATGATATCTACACACCGTATAGTGAAAACTAAATCGCTACTGGTCAGCTCTACTGACTAAATGTTAGTAGTGACAGTGCAGTTTTGGATCAGCAGACATCAGCGTGGAGTGAATTTACATATTGCCATCACCCACTTAAGCTGTCAAACTCCCTCAGCTGCTGCTCATTTCAGCAGCAGCAGGACATCTTTCCTTCACCACCTCCTCCCCAGCATCCACCTTTGTAACCGTATACCAGTTCCACACCGCATACTGATAATATACAGAAAATACAGCAAAATGACTTAAATGATACTTTTGTGTTTGGTAGTAACATTAGATGATACAAGACACGTGCTGACAGATGTCAATCAAGCTGCAACTCAGCTGTCAATCAGACTAAAAGAAAGCGAGATGCTCCCTGAAACACACAAGTGTAATTAATAACATCAATCATGGCCACAATCTATTAAGGCGTTTCAGTTCCAGGACCATGCTATTGTGCATGTGCCGCTTCTGAGCCATCATCAATGTTATCAATTACACTTGTGCTTTTCCTGCTATGACAGGTTCAAATATCTGCTGGTTTGCCGTGAAGAGCACCTCCCCGCTCCCACTTCTGGCAGCCTTTAAACTACGCTTCAAAGTGAGATGAAAGCATCTTGACACCAAAATCAACTCTATATTTGCGCTTATTCTCTACAAAAAAGGGCTGCATTCAGTGGGTGAGTTGACTGACTGAAATGAACCTGACTTGAGCTGTGTAATTATCATATGTCTTGCTGTTGCACACACAAGTAGCAATTATTTTGGACAAAGGGTGCTATATTTGAATTGTGCACCACTGGAAGTTTTTGCTTTCATATCCTCTGAATTTAAAATATGCAATGTACACTTGAACAACAGGCAGTTTGAGCAGTTTTGTCTCTTAGCAAAACTCACTGAAAGACCAATTATTTTGCCTGACTAGCGCTCCACTCAGAAGACACATTGAAGTTGGGCACAACACACAACAGTTTGGAAGTTGTACAACACAACTAATAAGAATATTAAGGAGATGTCAATCAAGCACAGGGACATTGTCCTGAGGAGAGATCTATTAAATAAGTACAAACACTTGTGTGGGTGCATTATTGGTGTCTAACAGTTTAACAAAAATCACAATGAAAACGTCGGCTTTTATCCACAGTTGGCTAAGGGCCTTAAGCTGGTACTTCCTGATGGACTGAAGTGCTCTTGCCAGCACGAGTTCAATGACTTCCACTGACCATTCGACTGACCCTGCGACTAGCAAAGTAACATACCCATTCAGTCTGAGTAACACATCCGCATCCTCAAAAACTACCTACAAGAGGCACTACACACAGCCACTTATGCAATAACAGGTCCAGCCGTGCCGCAGTGGCCCACTGAGGATGTGCTGCAACACAGGTATGAAGGTGCATAAAGGAACCAAATACACATTCACAGCATATGCACTGAGGCAGGTATTTCCTTGTGCACAAAACAAGCATGATTGAATTAAACACTTTTGCATAAACAATCCGCAAATGTATAAGAAAAATGCACAGAAAAAAATTAATAGGCAGGAAATACATAAAATAAGCCTGAGAGCGAAGAATGAGGTCTCACCACTGTCTGATGATTGACCTGGATGACTTCATCTCCAGCGTGGATTTTCTTACAGCGGTCAGCCAGGGACTGATGGATAGATAGAGAGGCAGAATCATTCACTGCTGCTCCGTTTCACTGTCATGACACAGCTTACTGTGATGCAACCAAATCACTGTACATATTACAGTGTGCAAAGATCTACATACAGTAGGTGAACACAAAGAGGCTTGTACTTACTCCCTCTGTTGTGCCAGTGATTACGTGCAAGCCGTCATATGTTGACTTGATATACATGCCCTGCGGGAAGGCAACAGGAATATAAATTATTACATTTTAAAACAAATGAACATAAGGCTCATGTAACACAATGCATCTCGACTCAACCACACAGTCATTTGCAGAGCAGACCAGGGTCACTGCACAGTATTTGCAGAACTTAGCATTTGTTTTAATCTGCTCGGAGTGCAAAATGAGTAGGAATTTATCTCAGTCATGTTTTAGCAGCAGTGAGTGTTTTTCATACTGAGCTCGGATTTGCCTGATCAAATGTTGAAATTACTACAGGAAGGTCCTTAAATATCACATGGGTGTGCTTTCCAAACATACACGGAGCAATCTGAATTAATGTCATGTAGTGAGTCCCACTCAAATGCTCCTTCAAGCAGATGGAACCAAACATGGAGGATTATTTATCTGCAAATGCTGTTTTGTCTGTTGCAGAAAACTTAAAATTCACAGTTTCCACTAAAAGGGGTCTAAAGTTCATTACATACAAACACACACCCAGACGCATCCACACACAGATGTGCATGAGTACACACTCACTCACTCACTCACTCACTCACACACAAACAGATACACAGAAGGAGCATGCCAGTCTTCGAGATGAGTGTAAGAGGTTTATTTTTAGGCCACTTGGGCCACTGTTGTGTTCAGGTTTCACTGAACGGATGAGAGAACTTCCATGCCCCCTGCTAGCATTTGCGTGGGGGTGGGGCTTTTATTGTGGCCCCAAGCAGGGCGCTCGTGCCTGAGTGTAGGTCAGTGCAAAGATGTCCAACAAAGTGCTGATGGTTATACAGTGGTGGCATAAATAAGTGTCTCTCGGCTGCTAAACACTATAGTTTGCTACTTTCGTCCCAAAAGCATGTGCACAGACAGTCCCTTTGCTGCATTGCAATATGCAAATGTAGGCATGTTGTGTTCTTCTCATTTCAACATGGGTAACATGTTGTTTCCATGTTGCTTTTTATCAGCTGACTCATATGCCCACAAGCTCAGCAAAACCCAGTTTCAGGACAGCTGCAGTGAGCTCTATTAGACACCGTGTCTACAGCAGCACACAGCGTTTATGTTTTGCCTCAATATTCTTGTTATTTGAAATGTGAAATGATACCACGACTCATGTTTAAAGTGCAAATTTAAAAATTCAGCAGCCACTTTTCTTTCCAGAGACAATGTGCCAGATACTCCGGATAACCGGATGAAAACTGTTAATAGCAAAGTCTTTGTATTAACCTCAGTATCAGGGGACACTCTTTCTGGAAAGAGATGTTTCTGAATATTTAATGCAGATTTTCAAGGCTGTGAGCACCACAAGTGAAATCCCCTTCACCTACATTGTATTGTGGTTAAGGCTGAAGTCTTAGACATTTGGGTTTCTGAAAACCTGGGCTATAAAAGAAATACTATTGTATGGTTCAATACCTCTAAAGGTAAATGATCAAATATTAATATGCAATTTGGGTCAACCAAGCCTTTGAGTAAACAGCCTTTGAATTTGGTCCCAAACCACCATCGTAGGTGTGTCTGAATCACAGAAGAGTTAAAAACTGACATTACTGGAAGAAATAAATCAAGCAAAGTTAGTATCAGTAATTGAGCAACTGAATGAACAATTCTTGCAGTGAGTGAGATTCATGCTGCCAGATCATTTGCACATGCCATGTTTGAATCAAACAGAGGTCGATATGCTGTCATGTCATGCTGTTTCAGTCTCTGTAGATAGTAGGTTTCTCCATCATTGAGCAGTATTAACAGCTTTGTACTTTACTTTTTTCGTATCTTTTTCCTGTGATCATTTCATCAAACCTGGAAAACAAGTATATTGATCCGTATTCAAGTGCTGTGAAAAGTATATTGAAAGTCTGTTTATGTGGAGGAGCCAAATGTGTAGTGTGGTATTGGTACTTCCTCCAGATTGTTGTGTTTACAATGAAATAGAGTGTGTGTAGTGCGATGCTGCAGAGTAAAAAAAAGGCAGGACCAAAATTTGGGGAGTTTGGTCCACAGTAGCTACCCGTCATGACTGGATGACTGACTATAGATGTATCGTATCTCAAAATGCCATTCTTCATCATTATTATCCATTTATTCACCACAGGTAGCGTTTCAATTTATAGGCTGCTACATTACAAACATGCTGCAAGGCCATAAGAGGGACTCTGCAATGAAATGATGTTCTACTTATGATTTAATGTGTAATATGGAAACTAGCAGTATATTTCAATGAAGCAGGACACTCTACAATTTATATGTAAAAGGTTAGCAATGTCTTTTTTTCATGTGTAAATTACCAGTATATTTCTAATAAAAGTGATTTTTCCATTATAGTTTTAATTACTGACTAATTGCTCAGTTTTTGCACTACAACAATTTCCTATTACATCAATATTACTGGCTAATTGCTATTTCTTGCAGTTATTATGTAATTAATCATCCTCTGAAGACATACTGGGCAGGGTGACCAATGACAAACTCCCCCAAAATGAGTGTGTTTCTGTAGGTCTGACTGAGGGATAGTCTTACCAGTCCTTCAGTGGATTTTATGTTGGCTAGCTGCACAACTTCCAAATGTGCTGCCTGGGACACCATGGGATCCGATGACAGAGAGATAATGTGGTCGCACACTCCGGACAGAGTTTTACACTGGGGAGGACATATTATGTATGAATGCAGTCTTAAAGTGTGCATATTAGTGCTTCATTTACATTTGATGCCCTGTAATAAAGTCAGCAACTCACCACATGCAGGATTTTGTTTTCTGTTTCGTACACAGAGCAGTCCTGGGGAATATTGAGAGAGCACTGTTACCTCAGGAGAATGTGTCAAAATGGAGTTATTATTGGCATTTCTGCTGTAGGTGGATATAAGCAAAAACCGAGCAGCTTGGCACCTATAACCCCCAACACTCCCACACAGGCATGCACAAACACAAAACAAATGAATCACCAATGCGGAGGCATGTCTCTCTCTCTCTCTCTCTCTCTCTCCCTCTCTGCCAGTCTTCCTCTCTCAGCCTTCAGCTCTCTCACTATCGCCCTGCTTCACTCCCACCTTTCATTTTTCCCACTTACATTTTCTCTTAACTCCATATAAACATCATCCTCCGGAGAGACTGTCCTAACACCTATTAAGCATCACTTCTCTCATTATTTACTGATCTTGCGGGGTCGTGCAGGGCTGACTGTGATCGTCAGCATTGCATTTACAGGCTGACAGTTGATATTAAAATCTAATGCGTGATAAGTTTCTCACATTTCTTCTGATCTGCAGTGTCTTTAGTCTTTTATAGTTTGAGTTGCAACTATACAGCTGCATAACGTGATGCTTTATACAATGAAAAACAGCCCAACGTATTTCTGATGTGCAAAACTAGACAGTTTGTGCATGGACAGAATGGAGCTCTCATGTCATTGATTGGCTTACCTAAACCAACCTATATGTGTAATTAATGACATTCAAACTGATTGCTGAATGTCTTAGTACTCGTGTGTATCTTCTGTTGTTTAAAGCTTTCATTTACTCATATTTGTGTGTATGGATGTAACATAGGAGCTGTGTTAGGGTGTTACAAGCCCTAGATTGGATGTTTATGCAAGGAATTAAGTGAAATGCTGCTTCAGTTCTCTCTATATCAAGCATAAAACCAATTGTTTCTGAACCAAAACATATGCACAAATACTGTGTATGTATCATGTACAGATGTTTCCAAAACCATCAAATATACAAAAACATTCTGGACACAAGTGTACTTTACAACAATGCATTTTGGCATCATCATAATTCTCCATGTGGCAAGAAAATAGCAGTGTATAGTCTACTGGGTTTTAACTGTTACAATATCATATTAAAGGCTACAAATTCATCTACCTGTTGTACAATTGTAGTGAGCTCAAGACACAGCTGGATCACATTGTTTCTGGTCACGGAGTAATCTGCCACCGCAGCAAATGGAGACCTGAAAAAGAAGGAGCACCTGGAATGAACCATTAGATCACTCGTCCTTTGAGACTGAATCATTGGTCAACCTGTGAGAACGTTTCCAAGCACAGTATACAGCAGCACACATGCACACGTATAAAGATTCCTTTATCTCTATCCACATTCTTTAAAGGATGTCAAGTCAGATTTCAGAGAATAACACGATTGTTCCTGACACGTAGTGTATCATTACCATTACTAACAATTATGTGAATAAGCAACATTAAGTGGTTACTGCAAATATAGCAAAAAAAAAAAAACAGCATCTTTATTCATCAGATAAATATGAGCTGACACTGTGTGACGATTAGTTTATTGTTTCATTGTGTCTTCACTGCACACAGCCTAAAAATCACTGGTTTGTTTTTATTCCCACGTCTTTTTTCTCTGTTCTCCAGAGCACGTTCAACATGACTCTGGACTCATATCTAAACAGCAAACTGTAATTCTGTCGGCGATGATGCATTCAGACCTGAAAACCAAACACTAGATGTTGAATTTTAATTAGAATGGATGCTGTAGATTATGTAGATGACGACTGTATGGGAAAAGAAACAGCAGCTCACTTTGTTATTTCTGTTGAATGCTGTCTGCTTTGAACTTCCAAATTCGTCAAACACACGCGCGCACACACACACAGACACACACACACACACACACAAACAGACGCAAACACATTGGCACAATCCCACAGAGAAGAAAGGGATAAAGCAACATATAAATAGACTTGCTCAGTGTCTTTTTGGCCAAACTGTCAAAATCGACTTATATAAGGCCTTTACTCATCTTTTCTTGTCAGCTGATTGGTCATGGACACAACATGAAAAACAAAACTGGTCTGTATGCAGTAAAAACACACCAGAATCCCCAAAACACACTACATGATCGTCCCATTCCTGTTTGAAGCTGTTTTTTTTACAAATCTAAAGCAAAGTATACATAAAATTCAAATGTATAGTCCATCATATCACATCCAGTCCCATCCACGGCTAATATTTTGCTTCAAAATACAATTAATACTGTCATAAATATGTATGTAAGATTAACTTCAGGCTTTGCCCGAGGACCAAAAGTTTAATTAACATGGTGCAAAATTTGATTTGGTAAAAATCAATGCTGCTACTGTAACACTGAACTTCCAAGAAATGAAAGAAAAACATTATGCACAAATGCATCAGAGTGTTTCCGCATGTCTTTTAACACGTGTCAATATATCACAGGTGCACCTTTTCATAAATCTCACCTGTCGAGCCACGCCAAAAGGCTTTTGGCTGCAGCGATCAGGTCCACCACAGAGGTAAGAAAGTCGTTGGGCAGCTTGCGGGTGGCTCGGCCGTCGTAATGGCCGCTGCGCCGCCTGCCTGTGATGAAGTTCTGCAGGTTCTTGGCAGACGCATTAAGCTTATGAGAGAGAGTCTTCAGATTCTCAGTCTCCAGCCCATAATTCTAGAGGAGAGAGGAAAGTAAATTCACTCTGTTTGACCAGTTTGTCAGTGTTTGTTTTCACTGCGATGCCTCCCAAGAATTTCTGCAGTGTGGAGGCTGAGACATTGCTCTGTGAATAAAAAAGACCACTGGAAGAGGATCCCACCGTGTTGCACTATAGAAGATGCTGCTCATATGACAAACATGTGAGGAAGGAAGCCACTGACCCGTCCACCCAGCCCCACTCCCCTCCAGCTGTCACTTTGCATGTCTGGGAATAGCAGAACATTCATTACTCTGAACGGCAAACTGCACGTGCAGGCCTGTGGGCGTCTGTCACGTCAGAGTTTCTTGGGAGGGGAGAGCACAGCAGGAGGGCCGCTAATCATATTTAATACAGCAGTGCCTGAGAGACTTAAAACTAAATCCCAGTTACGTAAAGAGCTTTGGGGCTGAAGCAGGGCCCCCCGTGCAGCGATGCAGGATGAGAGGACTTTAGATTCAGATTGCATCTGTGACCTCAGTCCACTAAATCTCCATCCAGCCTCTCTGTGTGTCTCTTGGGCTAACATATCTTCATCTCTATTCCACCCGCTCTCCTTCATTTCTACTTCTCATTCATCCTCTACCATCTCCTCCTTTTATATTTCCTCAGAGAACTGTTGACAGTTAACACCTCCAGAGATGTGTATTTTGATTCAAGAGCAGCAAATTGGTTAGGACAACCACCAGTAACATACTGTCTGATTGTCTGACTGTCTGTCTGAGTCAGCAGTTTTCCACAGGTGGATGACATACCTTCAACCAGTTAAAAATCAATCAATCAATCAATCAAACCATAAAGACCAAAGAGAGCTTCTCATTTACATTAACATACAGATTAAATTGCACTTGTTGCTGTGGAGAATAAAATGAAAATTCTTTAGCCGCTAAGCTAACTTGTCGTTTCTCTTATCTCAAATAGACAACATGCTGCACTGTAGAAAGTGGCACCTGAAACATATCGTCAGCTGACAGACTGTCAAATTACCAACTATTCTGATAACTCAATTAATCATTTTTCAAACAAAAATACCAAATGCTGCTCAGTTTCAGTTTCTCTGCTTTGAAGTTTTACTGTTTTCCTTTGTTCTATATTGTTGTAAACAAACCATTTGAAGACATCACTTTAGCAATATAAGGCCAAAATGACTTTAATGTATACGGCAGATTTTCTACATGAATGTACTATAAAGAACATATGAAGTACATAAGTACGCATTCCTAGACTATATTCATAGAGTCTCCTGAACAGCATTGTCATTGCTTTTATGTGTCACTGTGACCCTGCTGACCTAAATCACGAGGTAACACAGGTCTGAGGTCGCTGCACTGACACATGGAGTGCTACAATCTGTATGAATATTAGCTTGTCACTGTTTCACATTAGCCCAATCAGCAGAGCAGCAGTCTATCATGCTGACACATGCAAAACTTGTGTTTCAGAGACTAAGAGCAGAAATCACTTGAAGAGGAGGCTGTAATCCATGTCAGCACTAATGACAGCTGTAAGATTTGCCTGCAGAGGATATTTTGGCCAGATTATTAACTGGTAGATTCGCTGTGATGTTTGAAAACTGAGGCCAATGAAAGCATTTTCCCTGCTGTGAAGTTTAACGGCCTCATATGTAAGACTATTGTGTTTATTTTGACAGCACAATCAAAATGATTTTCTTCCTGAAGTGACTCGCATTGTTAACCGATTGAAAGACTTCATGGATGAAAGCTATAGGCAAAAACACAGCCAACGCATTATCACGTCAGTTGAAATATTTCATATCCAAAATGTCAATTTCTCAGAGCTAAAAAACAACCTTATACTCTCACTTGATGACGCCACATCTTTGGGGTTTATCCAGCGAATTTTGAAAGTACTTGATAAATTGAGGAGGCACTGAATGTGCCACAGAAACTTCATCCAAGAGCAATACTCTGAGACTCCTGGAAGTGACAGTACAGAGTAGTGGGAAGGCGGCGTGGGAAGCTTGGACTCACCAGAGCACAGAGCAAGTCCACAGCCTCCAGTATGAGCTCCTGGTGGCCGATTCTGGACACTCCCAAATCCTCCAGCTCCTGGTGGGTGATCCGCAGCAGCTGGTCCCCCCCTACTTTCTCCCTCTCAAAGGTCTTGATGTACTGCTGCAGGCAGTCGTCCAGGCCTGAGGGAACCAAACAGGACGACAGGATAACTTTCAGTATCACACGGCAAGGTGAAAATTTAGTTTGGCTGGAGGTATCAGATTTTCTGATTTCTTGTGAAACTGCAATTTGCATAATGTGTTCTGATAAGGCTTGATATCACTTTCCTTGCCAGAATATGTGCTGTACATCTCTAAAGTGTGAGCACAGGTTGTGTTTTGTTATGTCCAAAGTGTGAAAGCGTCCATGACAGACAAGAAATCTGACAGATTCCCCGACATCAACAGTCCTGAGGTGCATTTTCAGCTTCAAACCATGAACAAGCTTTCAATTAAAAGGGACTGTGTGTCTCTGCTCGGCTCATTCTACGTCTTTCACTGCTGCAGCAGGTGTGATGTCTTTCAGTGAAGCAGTTGATCAAGTGCACCGGACTAAAACAAACTCACTGATTCTGCATCCTGGTCTGCATCAACGGTCTTCACAGTATCAGCTGAGTGCATTGCATCAGTACATTGTATACTGGACATGAAATCATGTTGCAAAAGACTTCAATCTACTGCAACAGCATCACATAAGAAACTCAGGAATTACAGCAGACTTGAACAAATAATTCTCTGCCATGAAGGTCAACATGAACTGCATGCAATCTGCACATGTGTGCTATTTATTTCAGGCGCATTGAATGGGACTGCTCTTTCTATAGGGGCTAATGAGAATGTGTCCACCCTCTGTGCTGTTGACTGCACTCTCCTAACAATGTGCATCCACACAACGTTACTAATAACTAAACATCAAATTAATTTTCCTTTCATTTTATTCACTTTCATATCAAGCAAAAGCACTATTTCTGTGTAAAACTAACACTCGTTTCAGGGTTTTTCAAATCAATTAATCTGCTGATCATGTCTTTTGATTGTGAGTATTTTGACAATTTTCTTGAAAATATCAGAAATTGGTGAATTGTTTTAGCCGACCAAGAGTCCAGAAACCTGAAATATATGAATTCATTTAATTCATAGATGTGGAATAAAACAGGCAAATGTTGGCATTAGAGGGGCTGGAATCAGCACATATTTGTCATTTTTGTTCAATTCATCAAAATTTTAAAATAGTTGCCAGTAAATTTTCTGTCCATTAGCTACTCGATTAATTGTCTAATCATTTCATCTCTGAGTCATTTATAAAGGTGTATATATCACAGCTGACTGTCACTAAAAAGTGCTCTGCATGCTAACTGGCTATCCTTTTACCACTGGATACAGAGAGAGTAGCCTTTGTAAGGCTTTTTCTATACGCTCGGTCTGTTTCCATCTCCTCAGTGAGAGAGACACACACACACACACACACACACACACACACACACACACACACACACACACACACGCACACACACACACTGACAACTCTTTGCTCATCTC
Organism: Chaetodon trifasciatus; assembly: GCA_037975065.1. Classification (NCBI taxonomy): domain Eukaryota; kingdom Metazoa; phylum Chordata; class Actinopteri; order Chaetodontiformes; family Chaetodontidae; genus Chaetodon; species Chaetodon trifasciatus. Next base: position 4,911,764 of record JBBMOE010000011.1, read on the forward strand.
GTCTTTTCATCGCTGTGGACCAATCATGTACATGTGACTCAGTGCTGTGCCTAAACCTGATCAAGCATTCAGACCTGGTTTAGCTGGCAGCTAAACGGTGGAGAGGAAACATAGGGAGTTTCATGGTTTTGCATAAAATTTAAAGGCTTAACTAATCAGCCTCTTTACCAAGTTAATTGAGACTCATTATGTCAAAGAAGTATTCCCCATGTTGCCATAGAAACCATGAAGCAGGGTTTTGGCAGGGATTCCCTGACCGCAGGACCAAATAAAGAAATAAGTGAGGAGGGGACGTGATGCTGTCCAAAAAGTGCCTACATGGTAGCATGAGACATCTAGCCAACACAATTATCTGCTGATTTCATTAGCAATAATTTTAAATGATATTGTTAAGCATCATGTAGCACTGTTTTGATGGGTGCTGTATAAATGAGGTTGTTAGTTAAGACTCACATCACAGACATGAAATGTGAGACTAATAGGCTCCTTCTGGGTGCTAAAATGCGGTGCTTCTCCCTGTTGACGCCGAAATGAAATTGTTTGATACTCGTCCCCTTCTGACTTCAGCATCACATAATAGAAAACCCTTCCAGATGAAGCATCCTTCACCGCTTGCACTAAGTAATCGCTACATCAATTTTCCTCTTCATTTAATGCACGGGTCAGATTACCAGGCACGCTGAGGAGAAATTAAAAGCACGGCACTGACACATCCTGATCTCCATTCCAGATAATCCACTGGTACTGTGAGGTAAAACAGATATTTAAGGCTGTTAGCATTGTTATCATGGATTTATGATAATCTGACTTGTCACTGATCACTGTCAGTGTGTGCGCCAGACAGGAAGAGAGAGTGTGTGCAAAAAGGACTGACAGAGAACAAAGATAAAACCGATAAACTTCACAAAACATGAATTATGTTAATGCACAGTGTCGGGAAGAGATTATAGTAAACCTGCATTAGGTTTGTGCCTCACACACAGTTCATAAAAAGAACAGCGAAAACATGCCTGTCATACGTGTTTGCACAGCCTCCCTGCACTCGTCAGGAGCAAATTTTCAGCCGAAGCTGGAATTCTTTTCTCTTTTGTGACGGGAATCTCTTCTTTAAAGCGGCTTTGTCGCAGCTGGGAATAGAGCGTCTTGCTCACACAAAACACTGACGGGGGGGGTGGAGAGAGGGATTGTGGGAAGGTCACAGGGTGCCCCTATTTGGCCTCCAGTGACATCACGGAGCAGTATGCTAATAATGGAACCTGTGAATGCTAACGACAAAACGCTGCCAGTCCTGAGGAGCTGAGAATGGATGTGAGACTAGAATGAAGCCCCCCTCTCTCCGTTTCCTCTCCCTCAGAGTGTCTCTCAGTACCACTCTGTCCCTCACTTTAAATTACCATTACTGGGCTCTGGGCACAGAATCGTCTCTGCTCCACTTGTCAGATGTGGGACACTGAAGAGCCCTCTCTCATATCCCATCTTCGCTTCTCCCTCCCTACATCTCTCACTGGTGTGACCAGCTTATTTACAGACCAGCTTAGATCTCATGTGGACTGTTGTGGTCATTCTGTCTTTCTCCTCATCCTACCATCCCTGTGTCCCCTTGGTCTTTGTGTAAATCCTCCATGAAGTCATACACTTGCCTTTTGTGTCTTCACTGAGCCAGCATACCCACAAAAACACCCCGTTTAAAAGGCAGCGTCAGATTCAGGTACAATTTGTAGCACACAACTCATACTAAGAGAGGTCTGATCTTTGCAATCATAATATGTCTGAGCCAGCAGAAAAGGGCCTTCAGGCTTAGAATTATGACTAAGGCCTGTGCGTGTGTGTGTGTGTGTGAGTGTGTGTGTGTGTGTGTGTGTGTGTGTGTGTGTGTGTGTGTGTTGAGGCAGTAAAGATGTATGTGTATGTTTCATCCCGAGCGTCTCTGAAGGGCTGTGGCCTGACACGTGAGCACGTGGCTCTGCAAAACAACACACAATACTGGAACAATTACAGTACTAACAGACAAACACAGACTTGGAAGGCATCCTCCTGCTGAGTCTAGCATCTCCACTTTCATTCTGTACATATTTGATAGTAGCAGACTGTCACTTTGCAATGCAAACGGACAGAAAGCAGCAAATGTAATGAGTTATCGGTGCCCTGAAAGTCTCCTGACAGGCATGTGTGGGCGCTTAAAGGTCTTGAGCAAACAATTTTCCTTTGAGGGACGTCTCATCCAAACACAACAAATCTCAAGAATGATTAATTCATCTTCACAACTGCATGTTACAATCTCAAACTTGAACTGAATATCCAGGCCTCCGTCGATTAAGTTTAAAAATGCTTTATCACCAAACTGGATTCTGTGTGTGCATGTGTGTTTGAACCTCTTTTGTCTGGTGAAGGGATGTTGTAATTTAAAGCAAAATGCTCTTCCACCTGCACAGTAACTTTAGGTCAGAGCTAATGTGCACTTAAATACTAATGGATGAGCATCACCTTGGGTTTCAGTGCATTATGAGGTGTTTCAGCTTTTTAAGCTCATCTTACATGAAGCTTTTCTAAGTCAGCTGTGACTTCTTAATGACTTCCAACATCTGTGGATCAACATTTCGCACAGATGGCTGCACAAGCTCTGATAATGTAGAGCTGTGCTCGCTCTTAATTTATATATTGCACGTTTAAATTGAGGCTTTTTTCCAAGAATATACAGATTTTGACCCCCTATCCAGTGAGAGGGGTAATCATTCGTGTGTAATTACTGGATCTCCGCTGTGTCTCCCAGCTTCCTGCGAGGCAGCCCCGCGTTAACAATAACCACCGCAGGACACAATAGAGCTTTTAAAGCGTTTTGAGCTGTTTGAAGACGTGAGGCTCCGGTGAACACGCTGGACTGAAAGGATAAGTCGTGTCCACGTCGAAGCTGGCCGAAAAAAATCGATCAAATGATCTGAGGCTGTGATTAAAAGCCTCCGAAAGACGCTTGCGGATGAAGCAAAGAGCCCGAGGCTCAGCAGGTGTTTTGTTCTCTTTTGGCATCTCGGGTGCTGAAATGCATCTCGACTCGCAGCTCTACACTACATTCATTGCAATACAGCAATTCTGGTGAGATCAGTTTCCATCTGGCTCACATCGAGCCTGAAGCCCTACCTTTCATCCAGTCGACCACTTGACTGGAGCTCCACTTGCTCACAGGCTCCATCACCAGTGCCATGGCAGAAGTTTGTCTTGTTCACGCTCGACAAAAGAAAAACACTCCCAACAAACCCACTCCACCCCCTCTCTCTAAGAAAATGTGAGAATGAAAGATGAAAATTTAAGAAAAATAACAAATAAAATATGAGAGAAGGGCTCTCTTAATTCTTCTCTGCTGGGTGTTTACAAACAAAACGAGGTAGGTCCAAAAGGTCCAAAATGTCGCTTTGAGAAGCCTGAGCGCAGCGCAGCAGACTTGAGCACATTCCTGTGCTATTTGCTCGCTTGAAAGAGCTCTTTTACTTGTCATTCATGTCAGGATCACTGGCGGTGATGCTGCTGGGTCGCTGCTGCCCGACCCCCCTTCCAAAATACATCCCTGTGCCATCCAGAGCAGAGGAGAACCACGCACAGACTAAGAGTACCTGCTGGTGTCTGGAAAGGTTGGGTTCGCTCTGAGCATCCTCCCTCACACACAGACATGGAGCCCTCACCGTGCGAAGCATGCGAGTATGAGGAGCGATTAATGCCACCAGGAGTCTGAGCTGGAGATGTGTCTTAATGGGACTTAATGAGGCCCGGATTAGACTGGATTTTGATAGGAATTAGAGTTGAGTCCATGAAAAGCTTGGCTGAGTGGCGGCACTGTAGTCCAGGAATGAACAAGCAGATAACAGAAGTGCCGAAAAGATGTTAAGACAACCCGCTTCTTTTTTTATTCATTTGATTGAGATTTTCAGATCACTCTGTAGCTTTACTGTTCATCCAAACACTCACCACAGCACAGGGAAGCAGTGGTGATAGTACATAATAGCATTAACTAGTATATTTTACATATTTTTACAGCTTGTTGGTTGACAGGCCGTCTACGGGCCCATCATGAGCCTCAAGTTTGTGCTTGTCTAGCATGTAGATTTTCTAATGTGAAACATGTGACTTTTGATAGTCGTGTACCAAAGGGAAGGAGAAATAACATAGTATTGCCATATATTCTCATCTGTCAGCTGTCTATTTGTTCCCTCAGATAGTCTTATTTTTGCAATATTCCACTAGTTTTAATGATGGCTACCACACAGAATCCCAATCTTTTTAACTCAGTTAGGAATTAGTTTAACTTTGGTTAATAATCATTAATATAAGTGAATTTTATTCATTACTCTTTCTGATCTCTTTGTGTCTAGTTTGAAACCTTGATCCCAGCTGTATAGACTGAAAATCAAACACAACTCAAGTTTCACATCTTCAAACTGGCTTATTTACAGCATTACAACAGTTTTTGTCAGGTTGTATGAGCTTATGTGTTATGTTTCAGGTAGGAATAGGACTCAATAGCAGACACTCAGACAGGGAGTAAGGGAAACCAGGAATTTATTGAATGTGCAAGGAGGTAACTTGTAGCTGGGAAGTCCAGGGAACAGCAGGTGAGGCATGAGGTAATGAGGTGGTGTGCAATTCCAAGACACACTGGAGCGCACAGCACTCAGGTGGTGTGAGTACTTGCGTGGCAGGCACATGGTGATGGAGGCACATGTGAAGCAAGGTGGTGATGGTAGAGGGTTGGCAGCTTGAGGCAGGTGGAGGCAAGCCGCTGGGTGGCATGGTGGCCAAGGTGCTGGGGCTGGAGACCAATGCTGGTGAACTCACTGATCCAGAACAAAGGAAAAAAGACAGAAAGGATGACACACTGGAGACAGACGCTATAAACTACCATACACTGATAACAAACACCAGCAACACTTGTAACTGGCCAACAAACGCTAAGTAGCAGAAACAATCTGGCCTTCAAGTCTTCAGCAGTGCACAGTCTTTATAATGTGCTGATTATGATGAGTCCCAGCTGAGTAGGAGTCAGCACCCAGACACCTTGAGAGAACACAATCAAAGTCTGCCAAAAAAGGAAGCACAGGAAATACAGCCCACCCCTCTCCACAGCACACAGTACCAAGAGTTCTTCCAAACCACCACATTATGCCCTTGTGTGAGAGAAGTACTGATCATCTGACTTCCAAGTTCTCCATGCTCATGTGTGTCTTTAATGTAATCACGTCTAACCCCCAAGATTCCATGTCCCTATAGAAAGGAGCCCCCTAATAACCAGTGGGAGTCACCAGTGCCGCAAGAGGGATGTGATCCCTCACTGACTTTTTTTTTTTTTTTTTAAGCATTTTCCTTTTTTTTTTTTTTTTTTTTAGATTTCTTTACACATGAGCATAAACAATTGCACAAGCTCACCTTCATGTCTGCAAGCAGTAAAAAAAACTGATGGCAGATATGCCACTTGAAAAAAGAACAGCACGTTTATTCTCCACCTTGCGAACGACAACAGTGTGGATACATCATAAACCACTAATAAATTCATTTAGCAATCACTCCCTTGCGTCTCCGCTGATGCTTCGGGCACTAATCACCCTCCATACTCTTCACTGTTTCCTCCTGCCGTCTTTGTCGCTGCTCACGCCTCCGTCGCACAAAGCGCAGTGTAGCGGTCACTAACGAGACAAGGATGCCGACATGCGCCTCGCTTTTTTTCCTGTATTGGTAAACAGCTTCAGGGTGTAAGCCTATATTCACTGCATAGACACTCGTTGTACTGCAAATATCATATTTAAACTGAAAGTCATAGCCTACCATGTAGACCAAACAATACACGCACACGCACTCTTTTAGTTACTGTATGCTTATCCTTTAGAAACACTACTGTGATTTCGTTTCTTTAAGTAATTTTGTTTCCAAAAGTGGGTCCAATAATGCTTTTGCTCGTTGGAATAGCGAATTGTTATTCTACGGTATGAATAAATGGTGAAAAGTGGCATAAAAAAGAACAGATTTATGGAATTCAAATCAAATCAAAAGGTTACATTCAAAATTTTAATTCACCACAAAGCAAGGAGTAAAGACATGGCTGTAACCAATAATTTACAGATATTTTTCGATGGCAATTATATGAAAACATCAGAAATCCTAGCAATGCTTGTACCCACATTCAAGATAATCCACAATTAGAAAACAGTACAGAGATAGGGGGCTGTCGTGTTCGATAATGCAGCCCATTGATGGAAATAAAAATGACACTGTATTAAAAAATGAATAATGAAATACAAGCAAATGTACAGCTGTATAACAATAGTATGCTATGCAAATTAACATTATGTTACCTTTGACGCTGCATTTTAATTTGTATTTAAACTTCAGATTGTAGGACTTTTCCTTGACAGTGACGACATTGAGGTATTTCTACTTTAAGTTGAGAAAAGGATCTGGGTACTTCTTCCACCACTGAGCCATGGAACAGACGGCGTGTTTTTCACACTTCCGGCCTGTAGGTGGCAGAGTCTGCGCTGTCACGTCTTGCTCCTCACGCGAATGACAAGAAAGAAGAAGAATTCTCGGCCTCCTGAATCGGCATGATCCCACGGTAAGATAACGTTTTCACATGGTAGACATTAGAAAGTATCAGCAATGTATTTCCCTAATTACAAAAGCAATTACATGCACATGTTTGACCACCATGAAAGTAATGTTGTTCTTTTTGCGTGAAACCCCTCTGTCTCATCCCTTGTTTGCGTCCTCCTGGTCCCCCAAAAGTAGTAAACCGAGTGACGTTGCTAACTGCCGCAGTAGACGTTAGACCTTAAACTCACCTTAAAATGCAGCAGACGTAGTTTTCGCTAACTGCGTATGAAGGGGCCGGTGGTGGTGAAACCGTCGACAGTCGCCGCTGACATATCAGGTTGAAAAGTATAGGCGGAAAAGTTTAACCCCCCCGAAGAAGTCAAAAGTAGGCCATGTAAGAGTCCGTCAGACAGACTGAGCGATATGCTGCTTCAGATTTTGGTGCGTTAATATGCGATAGTGTGCGCAGACTTTACCTGTCTTTTCATTTTAGCGATGAGGGAGATGAGGAAAAACTTTCGACACTTTTGACAACCTTTTTACAAATATATCTGCGCAAAACGTGGTTTCCTGCTGCTAATCCCAAACATTTGCATGTTGGCCCGCGTGCAACAGTTCATATGTTATCACCTGGTAATTGATGTGGCTCCATTTTCACAACAGAGCTGCAGCAACAGAGTGTGCAAAAAGCTAACCTCAAACTGCTATCCTTTTCATTTTGGGCTCAAAATCTTAAACAGTAGCATGCAAAGAAGAAATAACTGTCACATGATCAAATGAGCATCATGGATCAAGTTTATAACAGCATCACAACAAAGGCAAAATGTGTATACTCTGCTTTATTGCATTTGAGTTTGTTTTTGTGTTCTGTATCTACCATAAACTTACCACAAAATAGAAGAAACCTGAAAATCTGGCTTGGTGCACATTTCTTTAGATAGAGAATTTGAGAGCTGATACGTTGTCTTGTTTTCACGTTTGTGTTTCTGCAGGTAAAGACAAGCTACTGTCCTGAGCACCTCAGGAAAACAAGAAGTGATCACATTGAGGGCTGACACCCCCCCCCCCCCCAAGCTGAAATGGAGGCAATGGTCACATCGTCAGGCAGCTCTTCCATTGGGGATGCAGTGTCTGGTAGAGGACAAAATGTGCCTGATGAAGATGACGGGCTCTACTACATCCCAGAGAGAAGACCTTCTCTGGACCTGGGGCCGAATCCAATGGATATTAGCCATTGGTAATGCGATTTTTCACCTAGTTATCTGGATATCTTCTGACAGCAGTCTTTGTACCAGGTTTGAGGGGATGTCTGCACCTGTCTGTCAGTTTCCACAGAAAGATGAGATGTGTCATTAGAAAGCCTAGCGTTCACACAACCTCACAAAAAATAAGTTTTCAGAGTATCAGCAGAATCAAAATAAAGCCAAGAAGAGGAACAATAATAATTAAAAATCCAAAGTGGGATTTTAGTCCATGCTTGCCCAACCTTCAGAAGTCCTTGTAGTCTCCAATTCATTTTTTTTTTTTTTTTTAAGGCATTCAGCAGAAAAGGCCTCGCCTCCAGTTCTGAGCTACTGGTCAATGACAAGTGAGGAGAACTCAGACAACATGGATGGCGAAGATGGGTCCTTCACGAGGTACAAACTAGACAAAGTATTTCGCAAAGCTTAAATCAGACTATAAATTCATGCATTCATCGCAGTACCCTCTAGTAATATGTACCTTTCAATATACTTTACCTTGCTATGAAAGGAAAACTGTAATGACATGTTTTAGTTACCCTGAATGTAATTGAAGGCCTCTTGTCATCCTGGTTTTAGGGTCGATCTGGACAGAGCAGATTCATTCTCTAGCTGCTACTCCTTGGATAGTGATGATTGTGAGCAGAGAATCCCAAAGTAAGAAATACATCCATAGATCTTGCTCTGTGTGTGTGTGTGTGTGTGTGTGTGTGTGTGTGTGTGTGTGTGTGTGTGTGTGTGTGATTACATACTCGATTGACACTCAAATATGTTCAAATCTCTCCACCGTGGCCTCACTAGGGAGAAAAGCAAAGATGATACCGTCTCAGAGCCTTCCAACGCAACTGAGTTACACCAAGACCCAAGTGAGATTAGGCATCCCTCTCTGACAGTGGCATTTACTTTTAAGGTCAGTTGTTCTCTTGTCCTCTGTCTGTCTTCACCAGTTTGAAAGAAATAGTTGAAAACAACAGGACTGAATTTTGTCCTTCTTTTGGAATTAGGCTATTTGTAAAACTCTCGAGAAGCTATCCAAGGACAACTTTAAGAGATTCAAGATGATGCTGTGGACGCGTTACCCGCAGTCCTTCAGCACCTCTCCCCAAGGTATGGACATGGTGGACCTCGTGGACCGGCTGCTCGAGTGTTACAACCTGGACGTATCTTTGCAGATCACCGAAAGCCTTCTTGAGGAAATCAAGCAAAAGAAGTTGGTTGAATACCTCCAGACTTTGTGCATCAGAAGTAAGTGAGCTCCAGTGCTGCTCTGATTGGATTAAATACAGTTTTGAGACAAATGAGAGAGTCTTGCACAAATTTACCGATTTTATTTTTTTTCAGATGAAGTACGTCACGAATTGAGCGAGATTCTGAAGAGAACATATGGAGAAGCATGTGAGGATTCGGCCACGGAGGCAGAGAAGAAGCCCTTTGATGATGTCTTTACGGATCTCAACATAACCTCGACGTGTGATAATGGCCCAAATATTGAACATGAGGTCATGACCATCGAAAAGCTGGACAGCAACCGGGAAGAAGGGCAACTGCTTTATACCAAGGATATTTTGAGCGCTGAAAGGCTGGAGCACTTGAGCATAAAGCTTATGTTGATCACTGGAGTGGCAGGGTCGGGGAAGTCTATGGCAGTCAGAAGGTTGGTCCTCGATTGGATTGAAGAGCAGTCCCACCAACATGTGTCTTTCTTGTTTCCTTTACCGTTCAGAGAACTCAAACAGTTTGAGGGTTCTAAGATCTCCCTGTTGGATATAATCCACACACTCTACCCACCAACAAGAAAACTGAGGGATGAGGATTATAGATGTGAAGACTGCAAAATCATGTTTGTCTTTGACGGTCTTGATGAGTACAATGGGAAGCTCGACTTCCAAAACACTGAGCTCCTCAGTGACCACACTGATCCCACCACCCTGAATGTCATCGTGGTGAACCTGCTCAGAGGGAGGCTGCTGTACCGCGGCCTATTCCTGGTCACCTCTCGGCCGCAAGTAAGGCGCTGCATTCCTTGGGATACGCATTATGATGAGGTTGACGTGCGTGGTTTCTGTGACTCTGAAAAGTACTTCACAAAGAGATTTCAGGATCCAGATCAAGCCGCTCGAGTTATTGCACACATCAAATCTTTCAAAACCCTCCACATCATGTGCCACCTGCCTTTGTTTTGCTCACTGGTGGCCAGTGAGTACCAGCGTTTATTTAGGGAACAGGGGACACAGGCAGAGCTGCCCAGGAGCATCACCTACATGTACACAAAGCTGCTGCTGGCGCTCACGCGTCAGTATCGCAGATTTCGAGCTCCAGATCGTAGCCCAGATGAAGAGAGAGACTTCCTCATGAAACTTGGAAAGTTGGCCTTCAACATGCTGGAACAGGGCCAGTTCAAGATTACCAGGTGCGACTGGAAAGAGGCTGGAATCGACGAGGAGGAGGCGGTGATTAAAAGTGGCCTGTGCACGCAGTACATCACAAAGCCATTTGTCTTGATTCAAGAGAAAGTCCTCAGCTTCATCCACCCCACCATGCAGGAGTACCTGGCTGCTCTTTATGTGTTTCTCACCTTTAGAAACCAGGGGAAGAACACTTTAGAGCAGCAGCTGAAACGCAAGGTCAGGGGAATGTTGAAGGGGCACAAGGCGATGGAGCTGTACAAGAGCGCCATGGACAGAAGCCTGCTTTGTGAGGACGGCAAACTGGACATTTTCCTGCGTTTCCTGTTTGGAATGGCAATGGAGACCAACCTGGAACTTCTCCAACCGTTCTGCACCTCTCCTGTAAAGTGGCCAACAGTTGTTGAAGATGCTGCTGCCCTCATCAGGAAGAAGATGAGAGAAAACCAGTATCCTGGCAGGACTGACAACTTGCAGCACTGCCTGGAGGAGCTGGGTGTGCTCAAGTCAGAGGTGGCGTCCAGTTGATGCAACTCTTTAAACACTGACGAATGTTTTGTAATCCTGATGGAGAAACTTTTTTCTATTTCAAGAACATATGCAGTAATGGAGCCTTAGAACCACACGTAATCACCCCTGAAGTCACACTGATGTACCAAAGATGGGGATGGTGTGGTTTAAATTGTGTTCATGTGAGTTTACAGGTGTTATTTGTTGATGTTTTTACACAATGCACTTACAATCAGAGATTTTTTTGATAGACATTAATTATTGCGTGTTGCTTGCCGGCCTATGTTTTAACTTCACTAATAACACGTATTCATGTGGAATATGAGTTGAGAACTAAACTATTTTGCACTTTTGTCTGTCAGTTATTGTTCCTCGTCAGCTGTTTATGTTAGTGTTTTTGTGTTTATCAGACTGAAGAGCTGCAGTTCTGTTATTGTTCATCCTAAAACGTGTCCATACTTTAATCCCAGTAGTTCTGAGAGTGATACCTGCTGGTGAAAAGTCACCTGTTTGAAATAAATGGTGAATGATGAAGAGAATCAATTGACTCAGCTTGGTCTCATTATGGAGTATATTTTCATGTGGTCACAAAGTACACAGATTTAAGATGGCTTATCACCATAATACACAGACACTGGAGTGACACACAGAAGCACAGAACATAGTTTAACATAGCATAGCTGTTACAACATCAGTTAAATATTCTGCTGTCAGTAGATTCCTAGTGCCTTTGTGTTGTAGAGTCATCTATAAATTACAGTAGTTTAGACAGTGCTACAGTCTTAAAGGTCCCATATTATGCCCCCGTTCAGGTTCATACTTTATTTAGGGTGTCTACTAGAAAATGTTTAACGTTAATGTGTTCAGAATACACGTTATTTTTCTCATACTGTCCACGCTGCTTTAGAATAAACAAAGATGAAATGTGGGACCTTTAAGTTGTTTCCCTGCACTCTTACAGTCACTTCTTACATTTGAATTCTTCTGGTCTCACTGAGGGGAAGCCATCAATGGATAACAATGCACCATAGTGGAACCAAATGCTCCCAAAGTTTTGTACATTTTCTTCATCCAACTTTCAGCACAGTTCTCCCACTCAACAGTGTCACATATAATCGGACATTCACAGCTATGTTGACTCATCCTGTAAGTGAAACACAGATCAGAGAATTCCACTTTTTACTACACTAACAGCATTTTCTGGTTTTACCCACATTACAATCACGACTTGTTGCTGGTAACTACTGGGCCTTTTCCAGCAGTGTTTGTCTTAACACAGGTGAAGGTGAATATGATAAGAGCCCAGGAGTAGAGATTAGATTAGTTAGGGTGTGTGTGTGTGTGTGTGTGTGTGTGTGTGTTTGGATGTTTGTATGAGGTAGTGATATGTATCTGTGTAATGTGATCCTGGATAGGAAGGTGGGTGGAGGAAGGAGTTTGGCATGTGTGACACAGAAAGACATAGTGTTAATGTTATAGTAATAATACATGATGTAAGAACATCACTATAATTATATGATAATGACACTTTAATAATATGGTCCCCTCATTCAGCAACACAACCACTTTTCACTGCAGTAACATTCAGTGTTTTCTGCTCTCCTCCCCATTACAATCACTACTTGTTGCTACTAAGGTCATGACTTTTTGGACTGATCCAGCAGAGTTAGTCACAACGCAGGTGAAGGTGGATTCAAAGTCCTCCGACGTGACGTTCTTCAACAGCAGACTCCTCTGCACGATTGCACCCTCCTCCAAAGTGGATCTAAAACAAACAGTCATCACAGCTCAACCGCAGGTCGTTTTCAGCATCAGAAATAAAATATATACTGCAGCTTGGCAGGTGCCCTATTATATGCCCTATTAAGGGAATAAAACCCATAATACTCACTCCTCTGACTCTACTATTCTGCCACTGCTGGATGCGTCTTCTGGGAAAGAATCATTGATGAGCCAGTAGATGAGCGTCAGATCAGCTTCACAGTGTGTAAATGCTTCACAGTGAAGAAACAGCTGCTCTCCTGTAGGGCAGCATACATCCACACCATCATACATTACAGTATCCCCCTGCATTCTCACCCAATAACAGGCTCTGTCAGCTACCAAACACTTGATTGACCATGATTTCTGCGTGTACACGTTACCTGAGTGAGCTATCATTTGGACGTGATGTGGCCCGATGATCTCTGGAGCTTCATCCTCAGAAACTGAACAAATTCAGGTTAGCACAGAAGGAAAAAAAAAATGTAATGACATAAAAATTAAACTGTGTCACTCATGAAACAAACTGTACCTGGAAATCCATCTGCAAACAGCAGACCCAGAAATCCTAAGGCTGATCCAGAGATACAACATATTCACAACCAATGCTATGACACAGTGTAAACAGTTGCTCGTAGTAAGCAATTACCTTGGACAGCAGATGACAGCTTCATGGTGACTCCGTCAGTGCCAGCACAAAACTGCAGTGACAGTTCTGTGCTTTTGACTGAAGCTTGGGTTTACTATATATACAAACTATTCACTTCCCCTACACCCACTCACCCACCGCCCATGCCTTGGACATGCAGCGAAGGGGGATTTCCTCATAAACAGGCCCACTCATGCTCTCTGTAGGTTGTTGACACTTCAAACACATAAATTAAGCATGCTGACTAATGCACAGCTCTTGCGATCCCTCTTGTGTTAACAGGTGATGTCATCCAGCGAACAATGCTTTGCTTTGATGTTGGAAATCTCAAGGATGCACGCGTAAGACATCTAGACACCATGTAACATGTGACATTTATTCAACTGATCATGGTCAAAAACACAAAATAATCATCAGCGTTGTTGTGGCCAGTCCCTTTAGATGACAGAGAGGTTCAAATAAAACACTGTTGGTGACTATGAGGACCAGAACCTGCGAATGCCAACAAACCATCACCTTCCAGCAGCTTTGGACATGAAAATCCACAAACAAGGGAGCTGAACAGATCACATAAAGTGAGACCAGCACCACCAGCACTCTCTGAGTTCAAGGATCATTGCTTTGTTTTCATTATTTGAATGGTCACTGGTTTTACTCAAGTTACTAAACGATATCATTGCTCCATTTTCAGATCAAGTTAACAGTTGGCCAAAATGAGGAAAACATATTTTTGCTCACGTACCTCCAGAGGTATAAAGTCATGCAGATAATTTGGGTTTTATTTGGCCAGGCCACAGCAAAACAACAGAGGTGTATTACACTTAGCTGGTGGTGTTCACAGCATTGAAAAATGAGATTTAAAAAATGTCAACGTGTCATTTCATAAACTACAACTGTCTTTTCCTAATCGAGCTGAACTGACCCTAAAAGTACAAAACTTATTTAAGTGAGTGACTGAACAAGGGGTAAAGGTCAAAGCCAATCAGACTGTTTAGCCAGTTGGTAAGGATGAGTGTCCATGAAAACAAAGAGGGCATTTTAAAATGCAGTAAGATTAAAAGTTCCACCTGAACAAGCACTGTATGAGGAATCCTCGGTTTGAGGACGATTCGCACTTCTTTCCTCATGATGACGAGGCTTCTTCTCACATGACGCATGACTGTCAGCGCTTAGGAAACTCTCTCTCTGAGGTCATTCCAGTTCAAAATATGGGATCAATGTCAAGCAAGCCAAGCAGCTCTATGAGTGATCACATTAAATGACGCAGTGGTGAAATGATTTCAGAGGAAGTCTGCAGAGACTGTTTTCACGCATTCTGGAGGTACAGGGAGCGTTTGTGTCGATTTCCACTGAATATTTATTACTCATGTGTGAAAGCCATCAGACATGAGGACGAAAAACTCCTCTTACCAAGTTTTATGAAACACTTAAGACATGAATTAGTAAAAAGCACCTCTCTAATGATTTTGAAAACCGCTTTACTAGGCCATAAGATGCACAAACCAATTATTAAGATGTGTGAAGCAAATCCTGGGAAACTGACAGACATCCAAATTCAGATTACCAATAAAATTCAAATAAACCGTAAATACAGATAATATGTGCCTATAAATATATACAAAAAGTATAGACACTGTTTTTTATTGGTGTTTTAGTTCAATGTTAGGCCCTCAGTCTTTTGAGCCAGTGCATATCTTCTCCGTATGGCGTGGAAGTCCATTTCTGACCGTCGCAGGTCACTCCAGACCCAGGACGTAGTTGATACCTTGCACAAATCCAATAATGACGGGCTGCCAGGCTACCAAGTACCGAAGCCAGTCTAAAAGTTGTCCATACATGACATGTGGCCTCTCCCAGCTAAAAGGCAAATGGGTGAAGGAAATAAAATATATATATTGCACAGCAATCAAACATGGTGGATAAATGGGTGTCAGTGTAAAGGCTTAATAACACATATAACTGAACACGACCATGACGAGGTAGAAACGGCTTGCAGTTTCTGTAAAGGTCATCACGTATTTCAGTGTTGCACAGTTGATGCAGTTGTCTAAAGTGTCATTTCTGAACCAAAAAAAAGGAACAGGAACTTGTTATATAGCCTATAAATGTTTGATGTCTTGTTCCAAATAGCCTGCAATGAGCTGCCTTAAAAAAGTCCACCCAAACTTTACTGCTGAATCTTTCTGTAATCCCTGTTTAGAAGGACGTATGTTTCCTGGAACTTTGGGTTTCATGAACGTGGGTTACGTGTCATCTGTGAAAATGTCTCATTTAGCTTCTGTCCTCCTCCATTGGGTGTCTACACTGCGTATGCAGATTGCACAACACCATATAAGATCTCTGGCATTACACCGCTTACACCAGGAATCGTTGATATTCAGTGAGAAAAAAAAGAGACAACAGGTAAAGCTCGCATGTGTGAGAATTACAGAATAAAAAGGATACGGGTTGCTGAACATCCTCTTCAGATCCACCTTCTCTTTGCAGTACGGGCACATTTGCTTCTTTCCCACGATGCACCATCCTCTTATGCAGAACTCATGGAACCTGGGTGATGAGTTAAGGCTTGGCAGTGCAGAGTGTAAGCAACAGTTCAAACATACACTGACTCGAACTTAAATAACCTTGGAAAAACTCAATATATTTGTAGCCATCCACCAGCGGGATCAACATTAATGGCTTCATATATGCAAAGGCAAAAAATGGCTCAGGTGGTGTTCATATAGCTTCAGAGCAAATTGTAGACAAATACAATGTAATTCTAGGTATGACAAATAGCCAAAGGCAACATCACTGTGACCCTTAATAAGGCTGCGTGTTATTTACAGTGTTATGTACAAGCAGCAGAACACACACTAATCATGGAGGAAGTCATGCAAATTCAGAAGAACATACTATCAAAACACCAACAGCCTGAACGGTCAAGTTGATGCTACCAATTCCCGTTTAGGTTTCTGATTGAATTCCAGCACAGACCGGTGGCTGTACCTTTTATAGACGTGTAATAGTCCACCGTGCGGCTGAACTTCTCTTTCACTGATAAGAAATAGCGTGAAAGCAAATCTATACCTCACAAGGAAGGATACACATGGTTGCAGGATAACCTGTACGTGTTCTCAATGATCCCCTCCTCACTGACATCTACGAGGATGGGCTGACCGCACACTGCACATATATTGTCAGAGAGGTGCTTGGTTGGCATGCCAGACGCACTGTAATACTAAAACAAAAAGGAGGGAGGGAGAGAAAACAGTCAAAATGACATTTTATCTTACAACTGCTACCTCCACGAGCTCACACAAACATGCAGCGTCTGCAAGCCAGTGTCTGCTCACCCCGACGGTTGAAGCCATGAAGTCCGCACACATCTCTGCAAAGTCCCTTCCGAGGACCCCGTAGTACAGCCCGTAGAACAGCAGAGACACACCAAAGTCCATTGCGTCCTCCGGCTTTATCCTGAACAGACAAGGGCACTGTGTGGGAATCATAGCTCAGGTGGCGTTCAAAACCAACTTTTATTTAGGTCCTAAAACAGAAATGTGTCAAGCTAAAATCATTTTTATGGCCATACTTGATGTTTTCTATACTTGTCCTTGTATGCAAAAGCTAAAAATCTCTTTTAATGACCAGCTATTCAATTAGTGCACATAAGTATTTAAATTAGGTGGCATTTTTAGGTAGGAAGTGTGGAAACTTTAAGGTACCTTCCTGTTAGCATATTTTTCTTCAGGCACACAATCAAACAGCACATTGGAACATCGATTAAGAAGACAATGGTGTTCAGAGGAAGTCCCAGTTTTGAATTTAAACTAAACGTAACTAACAGACATCTTGTTAAAGGTTCCTTGTCAATAACATCAGACTGCTCAGTGGCTTAAGAACCTGTAGAAACCAGCCCTTCGTTCATTCAGAGGCTTTAGTGAGTAGGCGGATTGCAGAGTTTAATCTCATCATGGTTAAGAGTACATCTGAATTGAGATTTGTGTCTAGCAAATATTTGTTTCCATCTAGTCTTAATTTTCAACACGCAGCCTCCTTTTGCAAATAAAACCTGGGCAAGACAGCAGCAGAAAAGCGACTGACAGCACAACACTGAAGACACCAAAACTATGAAGGAACACATGTGGAATTAGGTGCTTCACAATAAAGTGTAAACAAAGCAAAATACATTCAAAGTAGCCGCTGCCTTGATGACAGCTTTGCATACTATTGGTCTTATCTCAACCAGCTTCTTGAGGCAGAAAGGTAGAATGCTTTTCAAGTAACAGACGTACACTTTGACAGAGACAGTGCATACAACGACATTGGCGTTAAAGAAAGGTTCATTTAAGTTCAGCAATTGTGTCTCATTTGTTATCACTATTTAATTGTTATATTTATCAGATGCAAAAAATAGCAACATGATATGGGCATTATGTACTGTTATCAGCCACTGAAAAATCAATATTGGCTGACCACCATTCAAGGCTGTCGTAGCATTCCAGGTGACGACCTCGTGAAGCTGGTTAACAGAACGCCAACAGTATGCGAATCTGTCATCAAAGCAACAGATGGCTCATCTAAAATATGAAACATCCTTTGCTTTGTTAGCAAGTAATTCCATGTGTTCGTTCATAGTTTGGTGTCTTCAGGGAGGGTGTGTCCAAACTTTTAACTGGAACTGTATGTTAAAATGAACAACTTCCACTTCCTCCTGTAGACGATGTGTCTGAGGCTGAAAAGGGAAAGGCTTCCTTTCTCATCTCTCTCTGACCAATAGGAAGAGACAGAAGAAACATTTGTCATGTCATCGTCTACATGGAAGTTTCTATAAGAGCTTGTTATGTTTGGATGACATTGTGGCTGATAATATCTTACAGTGACAACACATTTTTAAACGGATCAGGTGATGTTTACTTTACTTGTCATGCGACCAGTTTACCTTTAAATACATACACCTGTGGCCAGCTGTGGATTATGTAAACACCATGAGGCAGGCATGGAAAGAGTGATGTTTGCTCTCTTTTCTGAGAGTCAGAAAGATTCTGTATCCTGGTGGGTGCTGGATTCTGCAGTGCTTCAAAGCACAAAAATGCAAGCACTCAACTACAGAGGCAAATTATAAAAGACTAACTGAAGACTAGAATTGCTGCCTCGCAGGCGATTGTCTCCTCCAACCAATCAAGTTGTAGTTTACATAATATATGCAGTGAAGACTGTGAAGGAATTAAATGAAATTTTCTGGCCATATGGAAGTCATCACTATATTGACTTGTATGATTCCAGTAATAATTTCCAGTAAGAAACATGCTGTCTTCTCTTAGAGACTATTCTTCCAGAGGGACACAGAGGACTGATAGAGAGCTTCATCACATGGTGCAACAACAATCACCTGAAGCTCAATATTAGCAGAACCAATGAGCCTGTGCTGGACTACAATGCCTCAAATATGGATGTTGCTACAAAGAGGCTACACATTGTAAAACATGGATGCTTCATACACATCTTCACCCCGGCAGCACAGAACATCTAAACAATCAGCACAGTTTGAAGGTGGGCACACAAGATTAGTGTCACCAGTTCAGTATCTGACCAAATGTGAGATATGGTCACAATCTCCCCTTCTGTTCCTGAATTGTGTTGTTGAATAATGGCCAGAAAAGTGTTTTTGCAGAACATTATGATGTCACAGTCTTATAAGACATTTGTGAAATTGTGTCATAATTATTGAACAAATTCTTGAGTTGTGGCCAAAAATGTGTTCTGTGAGGACCACCGAAATCTAATCAGCTCATCCTTCAGAGCATTCTTGAGATAGGTGGACAACCCAAAAACATAACGCCTCCAACCACAGCTGTCGCTAGAGCGGAGGCATAAATGTGGGAAAAAAAAAAAAGAGTAAGAGAAAAGCACATATCAATCAGGGATTCAGATCAATGGTGGACGCTGTGGGAGATAAAAAAAAATAAAATGGCAAAACCAGCAGCAGCCAAGTGCTAAATGAAACTGACAATACATACCTGAATATTAGGTTTATCCCAAAAAGTGTAAACATGACGACACTGTAGCCAACTATTCCTGTGGCATAGCTGATCTTGTAGAGAAGAAGGAACCACTTATACACCAGTCTACAGTGATTAGAGACGAAGAACATGTCAGGATATTTCATGTACAGTTCAGTCCACATTAATGGAAAGAAAGATCTCTCCATTTACACGACGTGGTGAAAGAGGAAAGGATGGTTATACCTCGGTGTGGTGCAGGCCAGGGGCTTGCGAGTGGCACGGTAGGAGATGTACGCTGTGATGACAGAGAAGATAAACCAGGTGGTCAGGAACCTCCACCAGTGAAGTTTGGTAGTGAAGTAGAGAGGAACTACCCACATCTGGAACAGAGTCACCAGCTACAAGACAGCAGAGTGTACAAGTTAGAAGATGCATGTACGCCAGGGATAAAAAGTTAGCACCATCAGACAATGTCCGATGATAATAACAGCACAACTGATGACGAGTTTGGGACAAGGAGGAAAAGAACATGTTGTTTCTTATTTGAGAAAACAAGTATAGTACAGACACGTGGATAGAAAAGAAAAGAAAAGAAAAGAAAAGAAAAGAAAAGAAAAGAAAAGAAAAGAAAAGAAAAGAAAAGAAAAGAAAAGAAAAGAAAATGCAGACGAGAGGGACAAGACTGTACTAGTACATGTTCTCTTATCCCCTCTTTCACCATCACTTCAAACACACACACCCATCTCTCAGCTGAACTGTATTTGTATCCAAAACACACAAATTTGTTTAATTGCATGTCTTTAACTTTACATACAGAGCTTCAAACATTACACGTGTGCAACCTGTGTGTCTTACATTGTATGACTTTGGATGCCTCTGTTTCCACTGCACAAGGACTAGCTGGGCAACGACAAGAGTGACTATGAGGATGAGCACCATCTCTGCGTGCATGGCCTCATGGCCTTTGTGTTTGGCGTGCATTCTAGCGTGCTCCACCCTGTGGACAGAGAAGAACATGTTCAATGACTGTTAGGTCACTAAGTGACACACTATTTGTTTCATAGCAATGCAGTATAGGCGTGAACTTAAAAGAGCGCTGTACAGCTCTGTGCACTGGTGTCTCCTAATGGCAATGACTATGAACTGTTTGAAATGTTACTGGGCAATCTGGTTAGACAGAGATACCTCATAGTGAAGACACAAAACAAGCAAATTACAAGCAGTAGAATGTGTGACCCAGCACCCATATATATATATATATATTTATGTGTGTGCGTGTGTGTGTGTGTGTGTGTGTGTGTGTGTTACCAAAGATAATGCATGACCCATTAAAGGTGTGGCAAAGATACTAACCTCCACTTCTCTTCTGGTGAAAGCTTGGACAAATCGAACTAAAGAAAGGAAAAGACAAAATAATGAGAATATTGACACTAGCAAATGAGCAGCTGAACAAACTAATACTAAAATCACACCTTGGCCATTTTGAGGGAAATTACACCTGTTAAACTACTGCAGTTGTTTAGATGTTCTGTGGCTTAGCAGCGTGCACTGTATAAAACTCACACACAATAATATAATCTGTCCTTCTGACCCAGATTCTATGACAATAGAGATCTGAAAAATATTACATAAAAAGAAAGAAAAAGAAAGTCATGACTGCTTACTCACAACAAAAACTCGCAACAAATCACTGGGTCGAGCATCACCTCGCACACATTTGATTTTAAAGATCCAGCTCTTACATAGCACACCAATGACGCAGACGATAAGAGATCAATTCCAATTAAGACATTTAACTTTGGTTGAGCAGCAAATTGAAGCACAAAGCTGGACAAAAGACAAACAACAAAAAATGATACTGAATAAGAATTAAGAAAATTAAGTGTGTCTAGCAGTGACACTCCTTCCCAACTTGTTGGGCCTGTTTAGCTCTTTTACATGATTGAAATTAAAAGCCGGTGCAGTGTTCAATGGTTATTTGAGCTACTTCTTACTACAATCACACATCCTGCTCATTACGTCACCTTTTCCTGTTTGAGTCATTATTTGCCCCAAATGTGGTGTCAATAAACAGTATTGGGCCAAGAGAGCAATTCATGCAGCTGACATGTCTGAGAATTGTAAAAAGCTCTCCATGCTTGATAAAAAATGATCTGTTTGACAAGATGTCAGATAAACACATGTTCAAGTACTTGTAAGTTCTCTCATCACTTTACACAATAAGAACAAAAACAGGGCATCAGGGCACATTAAGTCACACACTTAGGCATTTCAGTTGAAACCACTTAGACTTAAATGATCAGCAAATCAAACACTAAGGATCTAATGTGCTTATCGTGATGCTAGCCATTCAGCTACTCAGCCTCTGCCGCACATTTAGTAAAAACACCTCACGACACACGGGAATAGCTTTTAGCACTCGTTACAGTTCACTCAGTGGTGTCTGACATCAGTTTGAGATCTAGATTTGGTTCCACCGTCAGACTGATGTGCCACAGGAAGTGGCTTGGTTGCTTCCCCTGACATGATATTGATAAACCGGTTGGCCCTTAGCACAGAATGGGCAAGACGTAACCTTTGACCCAATCAGCCACATCAGCTATATTTGTAGAGCCAATCAATCAAGCTATAAGACATTTCTGAGCGTAGCAGTGAACATTCGGGTGCGGAAAACAGAACAAATACATGCTAACTTTATTCTAAAAACCCCAAAACATTTAGACTAGCTATTTTAATCAAATGAAAGCAACTAACATTACATGATTTGAGCATTAGCCGGCCGCCTAGCTTAGCTATAGCTAAATTGCTCTCGGGACGTTTCTCGCTTGCACATTTGTTTTGACTAACGAAGCATGATTATTTGTGTCCAATGGACAATGTGTTTTATCCATACCCCATACCTCTGCTTGGTGACAGATGGCTAAAAGGTGGCTAGCTGCTTACGTTAGGCTAAACCCGTGAGTAGAAGCTAAAGCAGAGCCCGAGTTTGTAGCTGGCACCGCAATATAAATTCACCCACATCTGTTTTATCTGTCATAATACCTCAGTGTGGCCTATTACTCTCACCTGGTTCGGTTCATTGTGATGCTCAAGCCCATGGTCGTGCTCTACACCATCAACCTCCACCTCAAACACCCCGGCCATCTTCGGAGTGCTGCTTTACCGTTCCGGGTCCATTAGCATTAGCAACAAACCCAAAAGGGTCACTTCCGGTGTTTTCTTCTTCCTTCTTCTTCAAAATAAAGGTCGGAATTAATGCAGGTCAAATTATAAGCCTGTGACGTTCCGTGTTTGTTGATCAAAGTGTCTGACTCATAGCTTGCAAGTTGTGATTTGTGTATGTTTATGATGGTTCCTTGAGTTTTCCCTGTGATAGCGAAGTACTAAAGTTGTGCTGCTTATACTTGTTGGGTCTATACTACTTACTATATCAAATTTAATTATCTTTACGTTTCTTGAATGTGCAACTTGTTTTTTCCCTGAAAAGTGCTAATGCTGATGATTATAATTGTTACGAAAGTCACCCAACTTGTACTGCTTTAATACCTTAAGGGAATATTACACATACAATGTACATACAGTCCGTTTATATTACAGAGTTTGTGTATTAAGAAAATCTTAAAATGGACTGCTGCAGTTATAATGCACAGAAGGGAATGCATACACATTCTGTGAGTCTTATTTCTAAATTGAGTGACACATTTTGGTTGTTGGAGCATTATAGCTTGTATTAAGCAACAAACACCACAGCCCTGTTGATCAAATAAAGCCTGTCATTAAATCATATCAGACCTGCAGCATCCCGCCAGATTTCGCCCGGAAATACGGACCGGAAACTGAAAAAGGACCGTATGAAGGATTATGATTGGTTCAAAAGTCTGTGGGCGTCTTCTCTGATTGGTTGGCCAGCTGACAGAATGCAGTGTAACCGGCTCGTGAGCTTGGCGCTCTTAGTTTAAGATTCAACTGCATCAGCCGGTTGTTCGAACAGTATCATAACCAGCTACAGTAGCTTCGCACCACAGACGTTTTATCCGTTTCCAGCGCGCAGCTGAGGAGAAAACACCAACACCTGTGACTTAGGAAACCAGCTGCTTTGTTGCCAACATGCATGTGATCAAGAGAGGTACAGTAGCTCACTTTAATATTCTTGCTGTAAAGTACTGTCGAGTAATGCAATGTTACTTTGCGGAGGGACATGAATGTCTCTTAAAATGCATATTAGCTGTGATAAATGTTAATGCTCTAAATTAATAATGCACTCTAGCCTGCAGTTAAATTTCATTCGTCATGTAAAAATGTGCTTTTTTTGTTTCCTTGTGTGGTGTGTTCCGGTCGATACACCAAACAAAGCCTTGAATTATGAAGAAACGAAAGCTGACTGTTTATTTGTGTCAGCTGCTCGTTTGTTGCCTTTTCTTTTGTTTTTATTTGGAGTAAAATTTGACGTTGAGCATTTGTTTTGAAACGGATGCGACAAAATTAATTGTCGGGCTTGTTGAGCTGATTTTGTTCTCCAGCGTTTGACGTATAAAGTGTTTTTCCGCTGTTTTCCAAAGTGAAGGCTTTGACAAACTTCCCTCTATCAGGGCTGTGTAAGAAGAGAGTAATTATACGTAATTATAGTCATGTACTGACATCTATGGTAATGGCGCGAAGTAGCACGGTGTCCCTTTGTTGTCATAACTGGTTCGACAGCTGTTCACCTGACTTCACTGATCAGTGGAGGGAATCCAAATAACAGCTGATAAATATCAGTGTTTACTCCTGCAGGTGTTTTCACCAACTATCCTGAGAATTTCCATCAGAAACTGACCAAATAAGATTGAGGGCTAATTTATCTTTATGTATTTCAGATGGGCGCCAGGAGGGAGTCACTTTTGATAAAATCACATCTCGCATCCAGAAGCTTTGCTATGGACTCAATTCTGACTTTGTGGACCCTGTAAGTTCAAACCGCTGTAATACTACCAACTAATGTGAAACGAGAAACATCAAGTAACGGTGTGACACAGTTGGCAGACTTAGATTCTGGATCTGTGTTTCTGCAGGCTCAGATAACAATGAAGGTGATCCAGGGTCTGTACAGCGGAGTCACCACCGTGGAGCTCGACACTCTGGCAGCAGAAACTGCCGCCACCCTCACCACCAAACATCCTGATTATGCACTCCTGGCTGCACGCATTGCTGTGTCTAACCTGCACAAAGAGACCAAGAAAGTATTCAGTGGTGAGGAAAAGTTTTAAGTGACCATAAAAAAAGTTGTGTGTAATAGATGTTATTGTGACTTTGCACTGAAATAAATAACTTTTAATGCACTATACTTTAATTTAGCCTTCGTAATGCAACATTAGAATATTGCCCCTGATCTTTTCACCTAAAATTTTATGTTTAATTTCATGAAATGTAACATTCTTTATCATGTTGGTGGAGGTGGTCTTTACACAAACCTCAGTCGTGAATCATTGTACATTGTGCAAGTACCTAAATTATTGGCTCTGATGTTCCACTTTCTTTCCTTTTTGCTTTTGTAGATGTGATGGAAGACCTGTACAACTACGTGAATCCCTTAAATAAATGTCACTCTCCCATGATCTCCAAAGAGACGCTCGACATTGTCATTGAAAACAAAGCTGTAAGTCACTCTTGATGATATATTGTGTTTGTGTTTTCAAATTTTAAGTCACTCAGTTGTGTTTAGCTTTAATGTTATAACATAGCATCTTGTATTATTTGCAGCGCCTCAACTCTGCCATCATTTATGACAGAGACTTCTCCTACAACTTCTTCGGCTTTAAGGTCACTTTTCTTTTCGTTTTACGCTCATTATCTCATGCAAATACTTGAATTATAGATGTAATTTGTCCTTTTGCTCTCACAGACTCTTGAGCGGTCATATTTGTTGAAGATTAATGGCAAAGGTGAGAGTTGAGAAGCAGGTTTATGGGTGCAGAGACTCACTTTCAAGTCATTGTTATTTTGATTTTTTTGTTTGATTGCTAATGAACCTCCTTTTCTGTAGTTGCTGAGAGGCCACAGCATATGCTTATGAGAGTGGCAGTCGGGATTCATAAAGGAGACATTGAGGCAGCCATTGAGACCTACAACCTGCTGTCAGAGAAGTGGTTCACTCATGCTTCACCGACTCTGTTCAATGCTGGCACTAACAGGCCACAGCTGTCCAGGTACAGACTCTGAGTGACGCTGACCAAAATCTCTGATGCTTATTTTAAACACAATTTTTTTCCTAATCTCATTTATTTGGGGTTTTTGTAGTTGTTTCTTGCTATGCATGAAGGACGACAGCATCGATGGTATTTACGACACACTGAAGCAGTGTGCCCTCATCTCCAAATCAGCTGGAGGTATTGGATTGGCAGTTAGCTGTATCAGAGCAACAGGCAGCTATATTGCTGGGGTGAGTCAAATGCACACCACAGGCACTAAAATCAAGCAGATATAGAGGAGCTTGATGGACACCATGTCATTTGATTATATTACTTACAGTGGTTCTTGTTTTTCAGACTAATGGCACTTCCAATGGCCTGGTTCCAATGCTTCGAGTGTACAACAACACAGCACGTTATGTTGACCAGGGTGGCAACAAGGTAAAGACTTACAAGAGTGAGAAGACACAACATAATGCAGCGTGACGTTGCTCTGGCAGTAAGTTTCATCACCTTGCTCTTTCTGTTCGCTTCCTCAGAGACCCGGGGCCTTCGCTGTGTACCTGGAGCCGTGGCATTTCGATGTGTTTGACTTCTTGGAGTTGAAGAAGAACACAGGTAAAGAGGAGCAGAGGGCCAGAGACCTGTTCTTCGCCATGTGGATCCCAGACCTCTTTATGAAACGAGTGGAAAGCAATCAGGTGAATACTCAAGAATCTCAAATCTCATGTATGTTACGGTCTGAATTTAGCTATGTATTCTGTAATCTACTATGTTTTCTGATGGGTTTGATGGTTTGAGGCTCCTGCTAAATCTTGAACATTGGTCCTCTCTTGCTCTTGCAGGACTGGTCTCTAATGTGTCCCAGTGAATGTCCAGATTTAGAGGAGTGCTGGGGAGAGAAGTTTGAGGAGCTCTACACTCGGTAAGACCAGCACAACAAACTCTGTCCCTAATAAATGACTCATATCTCAGTGCTGACCTCTCCCATGCCTCCTGTTTGTCCTCAGATATGAGAAGGAGGGCAGGGCTAAGCGTGTAGTGAAAGCTCAGCAGCTGTGGTACGCCATCATTGAGTCTCAGACAGAAACCGGTACACCATACATGCTCTACAAGGACGCCTGCAACAGGAAGAGCAACCAGCAGAATCTGGGCACCATCAAATCCAGCAATCTGTGCACGGAGATCGTAGAGTACACAAGCAAAGATGAGGTGAGGGGCAGGAGATATTACATGGGCACCTATAGATTAAATTTGTTTCTGTAATATTAGCATGTTTTTAAATACTCATTTTCAATTTGGTTTGTTCTTTCTTCAACTCAGGTTGCAGTATGTAACCTGGCATCCATTGCCCTCAACATGTATGTCACCCCAGAAAAGACCTTTGACTTCAAAAAGCTTGCATCTGTCACCAAAGTCATTGTCAAGAACCTGAACAAGATCATTGACATCAACTACTACCCAGTGCCTGAGGTTTGCTTTGGTGTCTAGTGTTGCTTCACTATCAACCATGCAGCAGGGTCTTAGGTGCTCTATATGAACAAATGGCCCCTCTGTCCTGCCTTACAGGCTGAAAGGTCGAACAAGCGCCACAGGCCGATTGGAATCGGAGTGCAGGGTCTGGCTGATGCCTTCATCCTTATGCGTTATCCATTCGAAAGCCCAGAGGCCCAGTTGCTCAACATTCACATCTTTGAGACCATCTACTATGCTGCCCTGGAGGCCAGCTGTGAGCTGGCAGCGGAGCATGGTGCTTATGAAACCTACGCCGGCTCTCCTGTCAGTAAGGGGGTGAGTAGTTTTCTCAATGTCTCAAATCCATCTTGGAGTGCAGTTTAGTACTTCAGGTCTTAACTGATTTTGTTATCCAGATTCTTCAGTATGACATGTGGGACAAAACACCAACAGATTTGTGGGACTGGAAAGCACTGAAGGAGAAAATTGCAAAGTAAGTCTTCCTGACTGTCTTCCTTGTTGATATTTTCCATGTCATGTCCCATCTAATGTAGAGATTGATTGTAGCTCATCCCTCATTCCACTCCCCTCTTGTACCTGTGTGTCCTCAGGCATGGTGTGAGGAACAGTCTGCTCTTGGCCCCCATGCCCACAGCTTCCACCGCCCAGATCCTGGGCAACAACGAGTCCATTGAGGCCTACACCAGCAACATCTACACCCGCAGGGTGCTCTCAGGAGAGTTTCAGGTCAGCACTGACAGAATTTGCTGTGTCTGCAAAGTCGTGTGTCAGTAGAAAGAAGGGTTGCTGAGTGTTTTCTGCCTCTCCCATAGATTGTCAATCCTCACCTGCTGAAGGACCTCACAGAAAGAGGACTGTGGAGCGACGAAATGAAGAACCAGCTGATTGCTCAGAACGGGTCCATCCAGGTACAGGGTCACACTTGATAAATTGATGAAATGATTCAGCATCACATCAAGTGCTACTATAATTTAAAATGACTTATTTTTTGGTGATCTAACATTTAACGTCTTGACTTGTCTGCAGGATATTGAGGGGATCCCTGATGATCTGAAGCAGCTGTATAAAACTGTGTGGGAAATCTCGCAAAAGACTGTCCTCAAGATGGCAGCAGATCGTGGTGCCTACATTGACCAGAGCCAGTCCCTGAACATCCATATTGCTGAGCCAAACTATGGCAAACTGACCAGCATGCACTTCTATGGCTGGAAGTTGGTAAGTCTGGACTGAAGAATGCAGGTGTGATGCATCATAGTGCCATGAACCAGCATCTTAATGCCCATCTTCTCTCCCTCTGCAGGGCCTGAAAACAGGCATGTACTACCTGCGGACAAAGCCTGCTGCCAATCCCATTCAGTTCACCCTGAACAAGGAGAAGCTAAAAGAGGCCCAGTCAACCAAGAGCGAGGAGGAGGAGACCAAAGTGCGCAACACTGCTGCAATGGTCTGTTCCCTAGCGAACAAAGACGAGTGCATGATGTGTGGTTCCTAAGTGACGTGTGGTTCACTCAGACAAACACACTTCCCCTTATCCACCAGCTTAAATGTATATTTTAGGAAACACTGATTCTTTTTATCTGTACATGTTATAACAAGTGTTTTACACACAGTGTGCCGCTGTCATCAACTCACAAATCTTTGCAGTTTTTATTTAATATTGATGGGTTTTTATCTTGAATTATGTGTTTTATGCATGTTTGTATAGAATTACTGGGGTACAAGGAATTAATATTTGCCCTTTGTTTTTATAATATGGAACATTTCTGCATTAAAATGTCTTCAAAAAACGACCAGACCTGTGTTTTATGGTTTCTTAAGTTGTGTACATATATTATCCCAGATGTTTCCAGCAATGTTGAAACCCAGAGATATCTCCAATTTTATTCAAGGTAATATCATCAAACTACGTCTTTTTTGTTTTCATTGTTTTGATTGAGAGTGGCACAAATTATACACTGTGTTTAATGATCTCCATGTTTGTATTTTAGATGTGTGGAGAATTAAACTCATCACACTATTGTCAAGAACATGTGAATCTTGAGATGCACCTCAAAAACAGCATACATGTTTATTAGGAAATGATAGGCTGGAAAATGACGATTTTCTGTCACTGGGGATGCTCCAACCAGGTGATGCTTGTGATTGGCTGGTGGTATGACATGCCTGTGCATGTAAGATGTAAATTTATTTTTCTGGTGCATAATGTGGGGATGCTTTTGTGTCAGATAATATAAAGTATGTGTTAATTACCTGTGGTGAAGCTGGCAGACCAGGAGTACTGCAACAAAGGGCAACATGCCCAGGTGTTTTTCCAGTGGAAGAGTCTGGATGCGCTGCGTCTTGGGACTGGTGATGCTGCAGGTGATGAATTAATGAACTGGTGTGCTCATGCATGTGGTCTCATGGGATCAGTATGTGTAAAGCAAGCTGAGACCTGCACTGTCACTGTAGCAGCCAGGCTGCAGGTCTACCGCTCACTGTAAAGAAATACTACAGCAACACTAGTTCATAACTTACAGAGTTCATGTTCATCTACACCATGTTCATGAAATACAGAGACATGAAAACAAATGTATTTTTAAATGTTTAATTGCACACAAGGCTATTTTCATCATTTGAATATTACGTGAAACCAGAATGGCCAACAGGCTCTTTGCTATTGAACAGTGAACTTTAGAAAAAGGCTGTGAGGACAAAGCAGCAGTACACCTAGTGTATGAACCAGTTTCACTTATTTCTCACAGGATGTGAGTTGAATCAGACAGGAAGCTACAGGTTATTGCACACTGATTGGCTAAACCCCATGAAAGGATGGAAGGAAGTGTACATGTTTTCTGGAGGAAAGTTAGATACCACTCTTGCATCGGCTGCTTAGCACATCTGGAAAACAGTGGGACATGTGCCATGTGGTGTGTTTTGAATAAATCTTTTACTGCACCCTGACTGCTCTTCACTGCTCTTCTTCCAATCATGGTTAGCAAATCCAGCTACCAGCACCTCTAAAGTTCACGAATTAACATGTTATGTCTTGTTTGTTTAATTGATACAAAATTTAAAAAAATGCCATTTTACTGTTTTACAGGTGGTTATGTGCAAGACTATAATTCCCAAAATGTGGACCTTTTGCTTGAAGATTTCATTTTGTGAACAAGCCCAGAAGCTGTGTTAGCATTTCCAAGATGTTGCAATATTCATTATGGCCTCACAATATGAGTGAGATCAGCAAATGTCATGACAACAGGCTGATTAGATTAGGAAATATTTTGCCTGCAAACAATTTTATTTGTTGGTGCTTGGCTGTGCAAGGACCTACAGAGAGGAGGTCAAAGGGTCATAAAAATCAGAATAATTCACTGAGGACAATCAATATCTACAGTGGGTTTTAAGGCTATCTGGCCTGTAGCTGTTGAAATTTGTTTTTTGGACCAAAGTTTCGATGGGCCAACTGATAGACACCACTGTCTTTAAGCCCCATCTGAGCCAAAATTATCATGGTGCAGGACATGGAAAATCTCCAAATTGTCGTGACTCATGCGCAGCCCAAGCACAAACCTTCTATTGCCTAAAGTGACCAAAGGGCTAATCCCTGAAAATGTCAGTGTGACCTTAAAAAGGGGACATTACTACAATTACGGTCTCACTCGTATCCCATCAATCGATCCCTCCCCTTCTTGGGAACCAAAGCCCGTGTCCTGGGAGCTGTTGCTGCCTGTGGGCGAGGGAATGATTTTCTTGGCTCCAGGTTTTTCATTGCTCTCCCTGACACCAGCCTTCTCTACGTCATGCTCAAACTTTCTACCCTTTGTCCATTTTGCCTCCACTGTTTTCTCTTGCAGCTCTATGTCTTTGAGCTTCTTTACTACACTCCTTGCGTCTGTATTTTCACTGATGCTTTTAGCTTGTCTGGGGCTCTTCTCTGTGTGTTCTCCCCCCACCTTTGCCCCTGTGAGCATCTCTCCTTCTCCTCTTTTTTCTGCCTCATTTTGTGTGGCCTTGGCTTGTACCTTGTCTTCTACATTATTAAAACTTGTCCCTGCCACTACTTTCACTTCACTGTCAGTGGTTTCATTTTCGTCTGCTTCCACCTGCTCTTTCTTCTCAGTTCCCTTATTATCTCTTAGTTCTGCTGTAGCTCTGCCTTCCTCCATTTTCACCACATCACAGTCTGTTACCTGCTTTGATCCCTCTGTTCCACATTCACCCACCTGATTCTCTTGTGTGTCTGACTCTTGTTTGGTATCCGAGTCAACCTTTTCTTTATCCACCCCTTCCTCTCCATGGTGCACTGTCACTTTAAGTGATGCATTTTTGTCTTCGTGTCTGCTGTTAAAACCTCTGAAATTGTTCTTAGCACCAATGATGTATTTCCCCAGTACAGAGGAGCCGTCCTTGTTCAATGCATCTGTTGCAGCTTGTCCATCATCCATCAGAAGCTGATGGACCACTTTCATATCGTTGTGCATCCTGAATACAGCTTTACTCAGCTCAGTGATCCGATTACCGATATCTGGGGGAAGAGAGTACTCCAATCACAACACAGCATGCAGGCACTTTAATGATAAAAAAAAATATTATCCAGTTTCTCCAGACAGAGGATTTGAATCGAACTCTTTCTCAGTGGAGAGCAGGTTAATACAGTCACAGTCCTGTCTGGTTTTGTTGTTTGCTGGCTTTTTGTTGTCTGGTTCCACTGTTTCCCTCCTGTGCTCCTTCCCAGCTGTCTTTTCACTCCACACCTGATCTGCATCAACCTCGTTAGCCCTGCCCTGTTTCCTGTGTTTTCCCCAGCCAATCAGTCCCCTCACCTGAGCTTCTCTGCCCAACTCTCCACCTGCACCTCATCAGTGTCATGTAGATTTTTGTCCAGTTTATATTCAGTCTTCGTCTCTGTTTACCTGCTCCCATGTCTCAGTTTTGTTATTTTCAATAAAGAGTTCAGCATCTGGTCCTTGTCCTGTCCGCCTGCTGTTCCCTGTGCTTGGGTCCAAATGCTCCGCTCTCTTTGTGACAAATAGTTCAGAAATTGTGACTCTTTTTTTCTAGTTTTTTCAGCTTAACCTGTTTTTCAGATCATAATCATGTTTAATTTATTATTTGGATTTTAAATCATTTAAGTTTTTATAATTTATTCAATTATTTCAGAATTGTTGCTTCATTTACATATTTTATTCCTGTTTATTCCCACTGTCTTTTTTATTTTGAGTATTGAATACTTTCTATAGTTCACTGTCTGTATCGCAGTCTTAAAATATTACTCCAAACCACAAAAAAGTAGAACAATTATATCTGATTGAAAAAGACTAGAATGGTGGAAGAGAGAAAGGATGGGACATGTAACAGACCATGATTGTGAGACAACAGGACTTTATACTACATTACTGTCTGACAGTCATGTTACCTTTCCTCTTGGTCTCCTCAAACTCTCTGCGAGCTGACTCGATGTAGCGCTGCACCAGAGCTCTGATCACCTGCTGCCGGTAAGGTAACTGGCTTTCTTCAGATCCCTTACCATTAATCTTAAAACACATCAACATCATACATGTCAGCGCAAAGTGGTTGTGGAGAATATGTAGGTTATCTTTCTACTACAGTTGCACTGTTGTTTGTGAGCATCAAACACACACTTACCATAGAGGCTATTGGGGGATATTTCGTCTCAGAATTACAAGTACAGCAGCAGCAGATTCGTCTGAAGATCCCCCTGGAACCAAAAAATGAATAAATAAAACTAAGAACAAACAATGAGGTGTCTTTGTGGGTTAAAGGTGCTTTGAAGTTTTAGAACCCACCTTAAGATGTAAAAGACAGCTTTGGGTGAGGGGATGATGTTGAAGGGCACAGGCATGGTGAGGCCCTCTCTGAAGTAACTGAGGTACAGCTTTGACCTGGCAAATTTCCACTCAACATCTGCATCATCCTGAAATAAAAATGTTGAGGTGTCAGCACCATCCTTTGGTTTCTGCTTTTATTGCAGGCGTGACATAAAAGTATCTCTTTACCTCAATTTTCTGAAAGGAGTTGGTGATCATAGCAATAAGCATGTTGAGCAGGACGATGACGATGACGAGCGTGAAGATGCCGTACAGAATCCTTCCGACAAACTCTGCCAGCACAAACTGTGGCATGTCCACATAGTCCTGGTTGGCCACACCGAACATGGTCCAGAATAAGAAGTGGAACGTCTCGTTGAACCTGCAGCAGTGCAGTGGAGAGCGTTATCACGATGAGGCTGGTGATGGACAGTAGACTGTATCTTCTTATTTTCTGTTCATTTCACTCTCTCAGCTGAAGAAAAAGTAAACCCTACAGAAACTGTCTGATGCCACTTGTGGGTTTCAGATGTTAAATTGTCTTTAGGATTTTTCCGGGTGCTTCTCATGGTTTTCACACTTGGGTGCCAAAGTAAAGAGAGCTGATTGTTAAGACTCATTTTCTGTCCATGATTTGAAAAAGATTACATCGATTCGCTGCCCGTGGAAACTTGAAATTAAAAGTCTCAGAAACAAGAATTCTAAACAGTAGGAAAATAAAAAGAAATTAATTTAAACATTATTGTACTTTGCACTTTCTATACATTACTAAATGTCTAGTTTAGGGACACTAACACTGCACAGTATATTTACCAAACAATGCTGAATTCTTTTAAGTGATACTGATATTTAAGAATTACAAAAATCTGATAATCATATATATTAGCTGAAATATAGAATACTGTAAACATGTTTGAAAAGGATCCCTTAAAAGCATTTGTTTTAATGAATTGTGACCATGGTATGTGCAGAGTGGCACATTTTACAGTAACTGACAAATACCTTTGTCAGTGCTGTCTGGTTGTCAAACTATCTAGCTGGGACACTGTCCTAATGATCTCAAAGATATGCTGTTTCTGTATATTTCTTGTAACTCAGTGGCTGGCATATATGCTGATACCAAATAATTTGCAGTGAGCTAATATTAGCTGACATACTGACTCACCCAATTTGACAATCTAGCTCCAATATGGTACAAGTGCTACGTAGGCAGAAAGCTATTTATTCCTTAAAGGAATAGCTGGACGTTTTGAAAAAATAGGGTTATTCTGGGCACAGTGGCTGGAGTCTCTGCTGGCAACCTCACAGCCAAGACAAGGCTGCAGGAATTCACTGACTGGCCAAGAAACACATCTAATAACTAGTGTACCCCTTGCTTTCAGTCTTCATGCTAAGCTAAGCTGTGGCTTCATATTTACCATACACATGACAGTGGTGTTGATCCTCTTATCTAAATCCAGGCAAGTGAAGTAATGAAGCTAATTTTCCAAGATGTCAATCTATTCCTTAAAAAAGGCTAATGCATCTGTTGCCATTCTATCCTGGTGAACTCATATTTGTAGCCACACGGAGTCAGCACATTTTTGGACTGTCTTTTTAGACTGTCTTTGCCTTACTGCCAACTGTAGCAAAGCAGCTGGTATATAAGCTTGAATGCTGGTATGAGAAACACTGAGCTGACACAACAGTATTGAGGAAGACGAAGATCTCATTTTCTTACCTGCCGAGGTGTGGAGAGATGACATAAGGAACGTAGACATTGTTGATGCCACAGAGGAAGGCTGTTCCAATGATCATCAATATAAACATAAATCTGAGCAAGGAAAAAGCATTCTCAGTGGCTCTGTCATGCAGATGATGAATAGAGGAGGCAAAATGAAGAATACTCTTACCTCATCATGTCATCAATCATCTTCCCGATGGAGATCTGCAGAGTTCCCAGAGACTCATGGGCTGGCAGGATGTACGCCAGCCGCGTGAAGCTCAGCATGCTGGTCACTGCAAACAGCACCTCTGCAATCAGCTGGGGGTCCTCCTGATGCCAGTCCTTGCGCACTGCAAGACGGTTTCACACAACCAAACAGATTTTAAGTGGTTTTCTCCAACAAGCCTCCTGGATGTAAGATTTGATGGTATTTTCTCACCAGTCTGAGTGAAGTAGACGCACTCCTCTGTGCCGTTATGATCATGGCAGAGGAAGTGACCTTTGAGCATGATAAGCACACGCAACGCAAAGGACGCCAGGTACATGCTGAGCACCATCATGTCCAAGCAGTTCCACCAGTCCAGGAAGTAACTCCGCAGCCCCTCGATCCACACTTCCTTGCACTCGTACCAGAAGAATCCTACATGGGACAGCATTGTGTAAACACTAAACCTGAATGTAACCATTTCCAGACATGTGTTTTCTATTTGTACATTATAGAAGGGAGTGAGTGTGAACCCACCGACCACCCACACCATGTGGAAGGAGCTGTGCAGGATGTTCTGCTGCCGGGATGCAAATTTATCTCGATATAGCTCCATTGTGATTGATTCTCCAAGTAACGTGATAAGAAACCACAGATAGGAGGCTGAGTGGAGGAGAAACTTGATCACAGGAATCTTTAGTATCTTTCCCACCTGGTGAAAGATGATATGAGCTGTTAGGGCCAACTGGATGTCTCTCATGACAGTCTGTCAAGAATCAAAACTTCTCTCTACATTTGCCAACTTTTGCACCTTTGACTTGGGTGCGATCCAGTACACGAGGCAGAGTACGGGCATGGTGAGAAAGATGCCCACAGAGACAAACAGCTTCCAGGCCGTCCTGCTGCCTCTCCAGCCTGCCAGGTTCCCACACCAGATAGACGACAGCACCTGCTGGCAGATTGGGTGGGCCACAAACTGCACGAACGCACAGGATTCAGGATTCAGGATTCAGGATTCAGGATTCCTTTATTGATCCCCGAAGGGAAATTGTTTAAATTTGTTTGAATTGTTTGAATTGTTTAAATTTGTTTAAACAGAGAGGGAGAGACAAATTATGAACCACGTCTGTGTCTTATTTAATTAATCTCTGGCTGACAGGAGTTTCCGCATCTAGTTACCTGTTTCTGATTGTAATTGACAGCAAGCCGCAGACGTGACAGGTTGGGTATTCCCTCCTCAAAGGCCTGCTCCTCTAAGGAATCCTGGCTCTCGTCTCCACAGCTGTTCAAGATAGTGGTCACCTCGCTCTGGTTGCGACACATGCCCAGCAACTCAACGGCAAAATCCTGACAAAGCTGCTCCAGGCTCAGGTACTGAGGCTGCAGGAGAGAGAGGCACCACAGCAGAGTCAAGTGACAACAGACACCCAGCATGAACGTAAGTGGGCATAGTATCTACCAATGTCATCAGACCTTGAACTCTGGCTCTTTCTGCGAGAGCTTGCGGAGCTCTCTGCTGAGACTGAAAGCTCTGAGCA
This sequence comes from Chaetodon trifasciatus, assembly GCA_037975065.1. Taxonomy (NCBI): domain Eukaryota; kingdom Metazoa; phylum Chordata; class Actinopteri; order Chaetodontiformes; family Chaetodontidae; genus Chaetodon; species Chaetodon trifasciatus. Next base: position 4,947,788 of record JBBMOE010000011.1, read on the forward strand.
TGGCGTCGTCGGAGGTAACGGACAGGTAGGCACGGCTGGCGATGCCGCGGTAGGTGTTGATGCGAGACAAGGAGAACTTCAGCAGGTCGTACTGCCGGCCGTTGCGACACTCCAGACAGGCACAGGATATCTTATGAGGCCATGGGATGACGTGACCTTTTTGGGTGAGCATGGTGACTATATCATACAGGTCTTTCTGGCAGGCTAAGGTCAGAGGGGTCACACCTGGGGCAAACTGGGAGTTGTCAATAGAGTGGTCAAAGATGGCCTGAGAGAAGGAGCGCACGTCCATCTTGTTGCCTTTCTCCTGGTCCAGGCGGTCCAGCAGGCGTTTCACCACTCTGGGCTGGTTGGTGTCCACGGCAACCAGCAGGGCCTCGTGAATCTGCCGGAAGTCAAACTTGACCCCCTGCAGGAGGGTATCCATGGCGTCCTCACTGCCCAGACGGATGGACAGGTTGAGGGCCTCCCTCCACTGGCGGTCCTCAGACTCATCCAGCTGGCGGATGATGCCGTCACCGGTCTTCAGCAGCCCACACAGCAGCTCTATTTTCCCTTCTTGAATGGCGCTGATGAGCTCCGGAGGGAACTGCATCTTCTTGTTCATAATCTCTCGCCATTGTTCTGGCTGAGGGGCAGGACAGGACATTTAGCAGCAGTATTAGATGTCCATTTATGCATCTTTACGAAATTTATCAGATATCATGGAAAGAGGAAATTAAAGCCTGCATAAAATTCTGCTAGAAAATTAAGGGATGTACAAAAAACAAAAAGGGAGGCACAATCTACATGGAGACACATGTAATGACATCAAGAAAAACACATTTAGCCTGATAACAACAAAAATTTCTATCTATTAAATGAAAAAATTCTACAAAACTCTGCTTACCGTGAGGTTTTCCATTCCTGATGAAAAAGCACAACTTTGAGCAGTGATCCTAAAGTGAAACCACAATCACATCCTGTGGAGGCATAAAAAATGTTTTTGCCAGATATTTTGAGCTTCAGAGACAAAACAGAGATATCAGTAGATTCCACAAGCAGCTCCAGTCAGACAACTGAGCACTTTGGTGTCCTGCTATCATGTGCTACCGGCTGACTGCATGGCATCAGCACCGACAAACTCAATAACACACTTCAATCCCCCATGGGGCAAGGCCAATTAAAACGTGACGGGTTCAAAGTGTTTCATGCTTGGCCGGGCCCAAACCAAACTGTTTCTGCATTCAAACAGAAATTAACTCTGGTCTCCCAATTGGAAACAGTGGCATGGAACAATTAAGGTAGCTGTTACTGAACAGGCAGCAGCTGTCATCGTTTCCCCCAGAGGAGCTGGAAGGAGTTCACAGCGGAGGGAAAAACAAGGAGCTGCACTGAAAGATGCACTGATTATTTTCACGACTCTTTTTATTCAGTTCTCTTTACGGAAGTCCATTTCTGTCGAACTACTCGAACAACACATTTCTATTTTCATCTTGAGGCTTTTGTGAAGTTTTCTCTTCGCTTGGGTTCTTTTTCCATTTCCATGTTTTTGAAAAGCTTCTCAGATAATGCTTATTGGGTCTTCATCACTGTCGAAAATCAAATTACCTGTGCTGTTTGCAGTGGTGGGATGTAAGTAAGTACATTTAACTAATTCCATTTACTCAAGCACTGTACTTCAGAACCAATCTGACTACTTGTACTTGCACGTGCAATTTAGAAGGAAATATTGTATTTTCAACAATAATTTAAATTCAGATTTTTGCAAACAAATTATATGAAAATGTTCAAGAAAGCCGAAATAGACAATCGACAACCGATTGATGGAATACTGGCAACGATCTTACTAATCATTTTTCATGCAAAAAAGGCCAAAACATTTCATTTCCTGCTTCTCAACTGTGAGGATTTGCTGCTTTTCCTTTTAATTACTTTAATGTATTTGTAATAAGTTTTAGGTTTGGACTGTTGTTTAGCCAAAACAAGCATTAAGAGGGTATCGCGTGATGACAGTAATCATTATTTGCAGTCCAATACAAAGTAGTTCAAAACAAGCTCCACCTCAACCAGTTACAACAGTAAAATCCTGCTTTTACATTAATGCATGAGTAATAAAAATGTAATCAGAAGAACAGTCACAGGGTAGTTTTCTGCATTGAGTCTTTCAATACTTTAAGTATATTATACTGATTATACTGACATAGTTCTAGTGGAGGTAACATTTTTAATGCCTCTTACTTGCAGTAGAGTATTTATACAGTGTGGTATTAGTACATTAAGTAAAGGAACTGAATACTTCCACCACTGAATGTATGTGCGCTGATTGGTTTCAAATATATTCCCATCCACACCACAGAAGTTGCATTTACTTTACCACAGGGACCTGAGCCATCAGCAGCAGTTTGCCAGTTCTTGTAAAATACAAATATTGCATTAAATGATTGTCTATCAGGCATTTTCAGACAGAAAAAGAGCAATGAAATGTTACGTTCATGAGATGGCTAAATCCATTTTTCATGGTGAAATCATGGAACAGTCAAAGATGATCATGTTAATCAGTTTACTGTAATGTTGTGTGGAAGTAAAGCAGGGCTTTGCTACCGACTCTTGTGAGCATAATGTTGCACAGCAGAGGGAGGAAAAGGTCCACTGTAGACTTCAAGCTCTTTGATGTGACTGCATTTCTTTTGGAGATCATAGAGGTAAAAAAAACATGACTGGAGCAAATTACCATCTCTTTTCTAATTAAGTCCAGGCTTTTAATGGTTTGTTATCACTGCTGAAATATACAGCGAAAACAAAAAACCCAGAATTGCTCTGGTTGTAATTTTTTTGTCTGACATTATATATCTGTAATAACAGCCAATGAATGGTCTTGAAGGACAAGAGTACCCAAGTGACACAAGTAAAGGGTCTTAAGATGGATTTACGATGATCTTGTCCTGAAGATGCCTTTTTTGATTCCTGAGACAGAAGAACTCAATTTTGTCATGTTTCTTTCTCAGAACCAACAATCAAATGGTATTTTTCTCTACAGGAGGCCATCACAAGAATCTCCACAACCCTCCATACATCATGAACAAAAGCCAACAGCATGACATGGTGTATGAAACTGGAACAAAAAAGAACAGCCGCCTCTAAAAGCAAAAAACCAGCACGATTCTCTTCAGCCAATCAGCTGGTTCATCACCACATACTGGCACTGCCTACTGTTGGCAACAAAGGCAAGGAAGTCATGTGACATCTACACAAAGAAGTACAAAAACAAAATATTTTCAAAAGAATATTTACGACACTTTCCAAAAAAAACTTCAGTGAAGCACAATATAAACACATTTTAATTTAAAAACTCTCGTGACTAACATTTCTTGCAATGTTTCGCCTCGGTAAACTTTTCTGGAGTGAAGTCCAAGTGTGGTCTTTATTCATTGCTGTAAATTTCCCCCCATTATCTTAGTTCTTAATTCTCCAATTCCAATTTTCAAAGATTAAAATTAACCATTAATTAACCACCAGAACATGAAAAACATTCCTTTAGTTGAGAGATTTAGTTGCCTTTGATGTACAATGTATATTTTTAACCCGCCGAAAGTAAAAAAAAAAAAAAAAAAAAAAAGTACTATAAAACTATATATTACATCAAAGAGGCTTTACCTGTAACCAAATCCTCTGAAACGACATGGATTTGGGTGCAAATCATGTAGGATTTTCCTTCAAGTGATATTTGATTTGTTTTGTTTTTTGTTCTCACTTTATGGAACAAACTTAACTTTCCCAAGAGGTCACGCAGGTTCCAAAGTCAAACATCACTTTAAAAGTAAAGCGCTGCATGGAAAGACATATTGATTTCTCTCTGAGGCTGACATTTAATCCTCTCTGAGCAGAGTAATCATGATTTTACACCTGAAGCGCTGCATCATGATTGAAACATTGGAAATGTCAAACTTTGAAAAGCCTCTGTCAAAAAGAAAAAGGTCAACACGTGGAAACCAGCAACACTCCTAACAGCTGAGAACATTCATGAGTGAAAACAATTCTTCCTTATAAACACCTACAAATTAATACCACTCTTAAAAACAAACACACTTAATCTCCAGCGAGTCAAAACGCAAATGAAATCAATGACATCACTCATTATTCAGTTAAAACATTCAGTTAAAGCATCAACAAAAAGGAGGAGAATGAAAATCCTCTATATTCACATATTACTCCTCGAAGACAAAGTTAAATACAAACTAAAATCCAGTACTTAATGTACAGAGAACCTCGTCTTTCACTTTGTGTGTGAACGGAAAGTAGTGTTCACATTGTGAGAAACAGTGCAGGCCAGTTCAGTAGGTTTTAGAGTTACTCCTTCCTTGATTCTGCATCCTCCTTCATCTTCTGCTCCTGCATGCGACTCCGAGTGGAGCCTGCAGGAAAAAATGATCAGTACATTAGAGGATCACATGACTGACAGTGAGTAGAATTGGAAGTATCAAAAGGCAGTTTTCACTTACTCATCTCTGCCAGCTTCTGTATCAGAGTGGAATCTCCTCCAGATTTGCTGTAAATTAAAACATATAAATGAGTGTTTCTGACTTTGACTGAGTTAGATAGTTGCTAATACGCTCTGACAAATAACCCCAAGTGAGACCAACCTGCCGTCGGCTTCATCTTGTCCATCCACATCAAACCGTAACCTCTTCAGAGGCTTTGGAGTGGACCCCAGATCCAGACTCCTCTTAAAAGCGCGGTCGCTGTTGTTGACCATCTGGTTGATCTTCTGGAACCGATTTGACGGCTGCAGATGAAAACAAACAAACAAATGAGGAAGAAAGAGTCGCTGCATTTGCACTTGTTAAATGGAAATGATCTTTTATTAGGCTATGATGCAAACAAGAGAGGCTTGTACCCCAAAAGATTCACCGATTGATACCAGCATTCTGTAAAGGCAAAAAAAACACACGTGAGTTTTTTTGTTAGACAAATCACTTGAGCTCTCCAAGCAGAACAGCCAGCTGCCATGACTGTGCAGAACTCACCTGGAGCGAGGAGTCATGATACCCGGGGACATGCGTGGGCTTTTCAGAGGGGAGATGTACACATTGTTGCTCCCAGGCACACGCAGAGGTGAATTGGGGAACTTGTAGGGGCTGCGTGGTATCTGTGGGATTGGAGAGAGGGTGGGCGGCTGCAAAAAGAAAACATCAACAATGAGATGTTATCGTAGGCCTGTTTATCTGACTGTTCATGTGATTCGAGTCAAACTGTAGATCCTTCGTGGCGAGGTGTCTCACCCTGGTGGAGGCATACTGCAGGATGTTGGTTTTCAGCTTCTGCATGAACACTTGGTTGTAGAAGACAATGATGGAGTCGTAGTGGTCTTCAGTGATCAACACATGCTTAAATGTCTGCAATGTACAGAGTGGCACAAAGAGAGGCAAAGTCCAAAATAATGAAACCCAACACAAGAGCAAAAAGCAAATCAAAAGGTACAGCAGTTAACATTAGAAAGCGTTACCTCCTGGTTGGTGTTGGGCAGGTTCTTGTATGCTGTGACGATGGTCTTGAAGCGCAGGTCAACACTCTTCACTTTACATATGGCATACATGGCTGACATCATCAGCTGCAAGAGCAAAATGAAAGAGGGAAAGGATGCAGAGAGAAGACGGGAGCAGTGAGATAAAAATTACAAAGAGCAAGAGACGGAAAAATCAAAGACGGAAAGAAGCCTGCTGTCAGGTCACCTGGTCGAGGTGACGGTCTCTCATCAGCTCCTGCTCATGCTGCAGAGTGTGCTGGAACAGGGTCCATATGATGGGCTCCAGTTCAGGGTGGGAGGACAGCAGGTAGGAGCAGAGGATCTTCAGCCTCGTGTAGGCCAGGCGGTACACTACACAGAGAGGAGGTTGATTGTTGACACATCTGTTATTAATAGCAGTTGCCCAGAGAAAAGTAAAGTTTTGTACATCTTCTAGAAAAAAAACATGTGAGAGCTTGACCAACATCTCACATTTCTTATAGAAGAGGCTGAGAGAGTTGGACTTTGGGAGTCGTGGAGTCTGGCCGGTAGGTTGGGTCGGAGGCTGAGAAGACGCCTGAGAGGTGGCTGTGGCCGGGGACTCAGGAGGCAAGACGCGAAGGCCTGGACGCATGGGGGACAGATATCTGTAAGGGAAATGGAAAGGCCCAAAGGGCTCCATCAGCTAAAATAATAAACTGATTAAAATGTCCATTAAACGTAAACCACAAATAAACAATTAACAGGTTTGGAACAAGGTAGAAGAAGTGTCTCTGATACAGAAAGTAGGGCTCATGGTGAGTGAATCATGGAAATTCACAGATTTTTTTTTGTTGCTTTTTTAAATATCATGACGCAAGCTCCTGTACTTATGACTAACAGCAGTTTCACAACAGCTGAAAAAAGCTGTCGGGTCCAAGAAGGTCCCTGAGTTGCTGCACGCAAGCAAAGGAAAGAGACAGACAGATGGCGGGACGGGGGACTCACAGGTCAGCTGCGGTGTGGTTGTGTTGCAGTGGTTGGCTGAAACAAGCTGGAGTCTCCACCTGTTCTGCTGCTCCGCCCTCATGCTCCTGTTTCAGAAGCTCAAACAGTGGCGAGCCCTGCAGAGACACAAACACGACTAATTACATTTTTACTGAGCAGAAGTAAAATTTGGACAAACGGGGGAAAAGCTGATAAGATGGAAGTTTTCCACGTACCCAAATTCAACTTTCACTGATGCTAATTCTCTTTCACAGACCTGAGCAGCCAGTTAATACCTCAAAGCTAATATCAAACACCAAAGCAGAATTTCAATTCCTTCAAGTTTATATGCGACACCTTTCACTGCATTTTTATCCGAGAGCAGAAATTGATACACAAATTTTGTTATCTTACGCACAATCACTGGAGTTACTGCTGTCTGTGTGTCTGTCAGATACCTCTGCAGCCTCACAGAAACCAGAGGAGGAACAAGACGTTATGAGGCAACCAACTGTAAGTTTCCACCCCATTTCCACCTGCTTTTAAAACAGGATCTGTGCTCTTATACTGTATTTGGAAAGGGCTGCCTTTGCATTTACGCCTGGGCTTTTTAATGCGTTCTTGTTATCCTCATTGAGATTGGATCTCCTGTCCTCCAGATCTAAATGCCTCCTCTGTGACGAGATAAATTTCTTGTTAAAAGCTGCACAGATGAGTGTAATGCACTGTCTCTCTCACACACACACACACACACACACACACACACACACACACACACACACACACACTCACACACACACACACACACACACACACACACACAC